>JAQPPZ010007059.1:600000-921834 GCA_028583015.1 Wollemia nobilis
TAAGCTTCCACAAAATCTCACATAAATCTGTCCACAAGTCTTCTCTAAGACTTGCTTCAAATCTGCTCAACAAGTCCTTACTAGAACTTGTCCAATCTCATAGAAACATAAAGAGAATTTTTAGATACTCAATATGCTTCATATTCACCACAATGGTCAATCAATTTCAATCACTCTTTTTACCATAGAAAAATATAGAGAATTGTTAGAGACTTAATATGTTTCACACTCATAAATACTCAACCTCTTTCTCAAATCAATTTAAAATATAGAACAATTTTTTTTACAAAACTTGAATTGTCACTTCAACACATCCACTTGACTAGGCTCAACCAATCACTCAATGAACTAATATTTCCTTACAAACCCTAGTCAAAGCATATGAACAGTCACTCACTTATTTCCAACAATGCTTATCAACCAATCTCACATAACAATGATACTCATGACCTTTACAAATCCTAGTTCATGTTCTTCACTCAACCAATCACTTCAACAACAATGCTTATCAAATAATATTCACATAACAATGATACTGGAAGAGAACTTCTTACTAATTAATTAAATCAAATGATATATGAAGAATCAAAATTCAATATAGTCACTTTGAGAGGGTAGGTCTCGTAGAGAGCAGGTCTTTTAGACACTTGGATAGGGTAGGTCTCTTGCTCTGTAGGCAATAGATAAAATTATTATTCAATAATCATGATAAAATGAATCAAGCTACCTATAAATAGATGAAAGGATAAATAAATAGACATGACCAACCAATGAACTGACATGACTGTTGGATTGTTATATGGCTACCCCTTCAGAAAGCTTTATCCTCAAAGCTAGAAAAGATTGGAAGGCCTTGACACTTAATGAAAAACTCTTGAATTAGGCAAGCACGAAGAGGGTTTACTCTGAATGGCACTATTTCTAGAGATATTTGACCTTTCTTCGATATCTTCTCCATTATTACAAGTAGGTAACACCTTCCATGGTAGTAATTTGCACAAAGAACGCACCACAACAATTTTAATTCACACTAAAATATTTTAGCAATGGAGAATTATATTAAATATCAAAAATGGCACATTGGATCGAAGACTAGTAGATTTGTTGGAAGCGGTCTTCGATTATGGAGAAAATTTCATCAAAAACTACTGCAATCTTTACTAGGAATTGAAAAAATCATGCCTAAAATGCTCACTAGAACTCTATTTTGTTTCTCTTCTTCATACGGTGGACATCAACTCCGAATGGCTGCTACTAATCGAATAATGCGAACTTAGCACCGAGAGTAAAATAATTATGGCTACGTGTACATGAATGTTGGAATATGTGGATTCTTCTCATGCAGACTACTCTCATCAGCTATCCGCGATATGTTATGTTGACCGTCCTACACCTAAACTATGATTTTGGAGTAATCACAATAGTTGATGATGATGATGAAATAAATAGCTTTGATCTCCTATCAATAAAAAAACAAGCATTTTCAGAACTCATGTACATTGAAGTATGACACATGTAACTTCTTGTGAGGAGTGAAAATTTAGTTTTTTTTATTATAAGGATAATTTAGGTTTCACTATGCGTTTTGATTAGTCGAACCATTGTACATTTAATTAGATTTTAGTAACATCAATTTAAACGAGTGGATACACAAGATATTGAGTGCTAGGGAATACGCTTTGAGCAATGCAAACTATGATGGATCAGTCTCTTGTTGATTGAAGGGCCAAAAAGACTTGAAAAAAATTCTCGTAGTTGCACTACCTATGAAAATTTGCACCCGATGAAATCGATTATTATTAAAAAATTCAATTATTTTTGGCTTTACGAGCTGCTTAGATTTTTTTTAAACTTCCTTTTATTATCAAAGTTTGGTCAAATCACCAAATTGAATTGTGTTTTCCTCTATGTCAGGTTTATCTTCACTCGTCTTCCCGATTGCCTTCACCTGTGTCAGTTTGCAACTTTGATGTGTAGCCAGTAATAGTGCTATTGGAAATCAACTATCCTATTGATCTTAAAACAATGTAGTACTTTAAATGATAAATCATTGATAATCAAAAGCAAAGTTTAGATTTTGGAGATGATTCTATAGCACCCTAGTCTTCACCAAAGAATCCTACTGAAGACGTCGTTATAGAAAATCAAAACGCTAAACGATCACTTTTTAACCTTATAAACCACTATTAATTTCATAAAAAATATATAGAAACTGTAACAAAATAAACTCCATTAAAAAATTCCTCCACTAACATCAATTGACTGTACTTAAGGTACCAAATTTATCCTTATGTTTCCTTGAAAACTTACGTAGTTTCCTGTATTGTGTGAACAATGGCTCTACTGGGAGGAATTTGGACCAAATGCTACTTAGAATTTTAGGTCATACACAGTGGTAGGTGAACTAATGACTACTACAACCAGGTTTTAGTATTGATATTGGAGACACAATTGCTGATATTCGTTGTACAGTGATGGAATTCATGATGATGTAATAAGAAATGCCTAGAATTTATTTTTATTTTTTGAAAAAATTGAAAAAAACTTGTAGCAAAACATTGATCAGTTACAATTGGGATAAGACACATCCCAGCCGAAAACAATGAAAGCACATGATTACAAGAAAAGAGAAAGATTTGCACTAGATCCAAATCTCTTGAACCAATACCAAACTAGCTGAGAGAGTTGATAGGTCTGTTACAACAACTTATCATGAAAACACGTAGCAAACACCAACTTCACCTCTGTCCATGAAAAAGCTACAAGTCATGAAATCGTGACACAAGACTGCTCTGACCACAAAAAATTCAACCTGTCACGAAATCATGACATGTTGCAAAATCATGACAAAAATCCACCTTGTCCGCGATGGAGCAACATGTCGCGATATCATGACAAAAATCCACCAGCGGCCACAACGACGCAACACGTCGCGAAATCGCGACAACTTTCCTCCTATGGCCGCGACGGCGTAACATGTTGCGATATCACGACAACTTTCCTCGCCTAGAAAATTTTATTGGCCAATAATAATTTAAAGGTAATGTTTATTGCTAGTAATTGAAATAATGTGTTTTACTATGCCCAGTGCATGGTCACAATGGTTTTTAAACAACCTGGTAAAGGCCTGTTGTAACAGGTCTTAACTAGTATGAAATATGAAGGTGCATGTATGTATTACACCATGCAACAATCAACTGGTTAATTTCAAACTTATTTGCACCCATAAAAAAATATTTTATCTTCAATATCGATTGGTTTAATTAAAAAATCTTTAGAAATATTTTTTAATATTCCTACTCACATCGCCCTACTATGAAGAAAAAAAACATTGCTCACAATTCACGAGCATTGGCTTTGATACCACTTGGAAGAGAAATTCTTACTAATTGACTAAATCAAATGATATATGAAGAATCTAAATTCAATATAGCCACTTGGAGAGGGCAGGTCTCTTGCTCTGTAGGCAATAGATAAAATTATTATTTGATGATCATGATAAAATGAAACAAGCTACCTATAAATATATGAAAGGATAAATAAATAGACATGACCAACCAATGAACCAAAATAACTATAAATACTCACTCACTTATTTCCAACAATGCTTTTCAACCAATCTCACATAACAATGATACTCATGATCTTTGTAAATCCTAGTTCAAGTTCTTCACTCAACCAATCACTTCAACAACAATGCTTATAAAATAATCTTCACATAACAATGATACTAATGATATTTGCAAACCCTAGTTCAAGTTCTTCACTCAACCAATCACTTCAACAACAATGCTTATAAAATAATTTCACATAACAATGATACTCATGATCTTTGCACAAAACCTAGTTCAAGTTCTTCACTTAGTCAATTTACTTCAACAAAAATGCTTATAAAACAAGGTTACTCTCCTTAAACTTATTCCAAAAAACCTTGAAGCATTAAGTCAAAACACACTCAACAAGGAAAACCTTAACCAAATCCTTTTCACTCCAATTTAGCATTCACAAAATCCAACAATCACTTACTAGGAATATGTGCCCATACCTTTTGTTTGATGTAGAAGTGCCCTTAAAAACTTGTCTCAATCACAATTTTCTTCATTGCCAATTTCAATGGTTAGATGAAAAAATATCACACTAACGCTCTTTCAAAATATTTCTCAATCACAAAAATAACAATCTCAAATACACCTTATTACTCCTTGAAATTAGGAATCATCTAATCACACATAAAAATAATCACTCAAATTGCTCCTTATAATCTCCAATTTTAATAAATCGATTCTAGAAATTAACCCTTCAGAAATAATATTTTCCTACCCTTTTATCTCCCTCAAAACACATAATAACCAAATTTATTAATGCAAAAATTAAACCTCATAAACAATCAATATATTTTTATTTTTCAACCTTAGGTACATAAAAATATTTTTATTTTCTTTCAACCTTAGCACATATGAAATTAATCGACCAACCCAAAAGTCATTAGTGCATACCTTTAAAACTACCAAAAGGCCTTAGTGGGTTTTGAATGCAAAACCTGCTCTTCACCGAGCACCTTACCAATGCGCTAGCCCACCACATGGGCTAGGTGCTCCCATGAGGAAGGGAAGGTGCAAGCCTCCCTTTATCCCTATGTTGGCAACTACACAAAAATGAATGGCCTCTTTTCTTTGCCAAAATGAATATGAAGGGATTCAAACTTGCATATCTTGCTTGCTACACACCCTAGCACTTCCATCGATGCTAACTACGCTACAAGTGCCTTTGGTGCTTAGCATTTGCACTCCCCTCGATTCATCCCCTCACTACTAGAGAACCTTTTGAAAAATACAAGAAATATTTTCACTTTGTGCACGAAACAATGGAGCATTAGAATATTTGATCAAATTGCTTGCGAGGAATGTAAATCAAAGAACTTTGCCACCATTTATACACAAAGTTCCATGCCATATGATGTCAGCGCATCAAATCAAATTTCTAATTTGATTTATTACTTAGCCTTATAACCCTCTATAGGGTTTATTTAAATTAATAAAAAATAATTTATAATTAAATTAAAATAAAAATATAATTAACTTAAATAACTTTGACGTTAATTAAATTAATTAATAAATTAATTTATAATAAAACTATGTTAATTAATTTATAATTAATTTAAATATCCCTATTTAATATCATAATAAAATATTATAATATTATTTGCTTGGGTCCCTTCTTTACACTTTGGACCATATCTGACTTCTTGGAATTAGGTCTTGATTAAATTAAGGTGAACTCTTCTTTTTGCACGCACTACGAGACTACTTCCCTTTGCACTACTCACTGAAATTGACATCATTGACCATTCAATCTTGACATCAATGACAAATCATCTACTCAAAATATCCAACACAGACCTGAGTTGTTACATCCTCTATCTTCAATCTTCAATATTCCAAATTTGGAAGTTCTTCAACAAGACCTTTCTCTTGGGTTTCCTCCTTCTAGATTTGCTTTCTTATTTCTTTAATCTATAATATGTATCCTTCAATATTGTATGGAAACCTCCTCCCTGGGTCTCCATGATCTCCAATATCAATTTTCTATGGGATTCTATTTCTTTGAGTCTGCAAATTCTTTAATCTACAATATTGTTGCTTCTGTAGACACCAAAACAGCACCCATCCAATTATGTGACTGCAAACATCGATCGCATTGACACACAGCCCCAAGGGCAGCCCCCAGAGGTCAAACAGTGGTCCTAACCACTCTCACAACAATATTTGAAGGTCAGGAGTCAATTTGTCACCTTTAGGCACTCTTCTCCATATTCGTTCCACCCAGGAATGAATTCAAACTGGGATTTGCCCTGCCTAGGGACGAATATTAGTATTCACTCCAGGGTGGGGTGAATTGCAGGTTTGATGGGAAATAAGTCAAATCTTGACAATTGGCAGCTCAGATCCACCACTTAATGATTTCTTTATCGCATGAGAGTGTGGGTGAGAATTTTTGAGCGTTAGAGACAGTTGCAAGGGCAGTCATGAAGTCCCAAATCAGAGAAGAATCTCCCTCCCCCTAAGAAGGCATGGTTGCCAAGTGGCGCCTCTGCATGCCCAATTCAAGAGACCTCCAAGTCTATAAATTGGTGAGTTTCCTCACCCCAAAGGATAGAGAGCAGGAGCATTTTTGAGAAATGAAGTGCTACCGTTTTACTTCCTCATCCACCCCTAGTTGATTTGTGCCTCTCACATTCATGATCTCTTTTAGAGAGGAGATCATTCGGTGACTATTGGAAGGACGAATCTTGAGCCCAAAACTTGACATTTTACCATAGTATACCACCAATTTTTTCTAAAATACCCCAAAATAGGTTTTGGACCCATCCCAAGTGGATTGGTGCTAAAATCGAGCCCCAAACGGTGGGCAGCCTGCCCCCGGGCGCCCCTCCCACACTGCTACAGTCCTAATTGCCCCTCTTCGCAGTTATGGGAAATATATGGTATATTTTCTTTCTTTCATTTTTGCATTCAATTCTATGATGCATAGATAGGTTGTCATTTAAATTTCATCTCATTTTGAACAATTTTGATCATGTTTCTATCTTCATTCTCCTTTACTAACTTGCAGGCAGCACCATAAAATTCCCATTGATGGAGGCAAAATTGGGAAAATATGACCATCTGGGTCTTCCCAAAATACCTCCAATTAGCTAACCCCAACTTTGTAGGTCTTTTGGATCTTCCTAGGTAGGACATTTGGGATAGTACCTTTTCGACGTTTTGTTGCAGGTATATTCGTCCCGCCCCGGAGCGAATTCAAATCGGTGAGGAATTTCCTGACTATTATTTTTGTAGTGCCCTTATGGTGATGTTCCCATGCCTCTATGAAGTTTTCAGCTCATTTGGATTCATTTTAGTCATGGTTTTATTCATTTTCCTCATTCATTTATCATAGGCTTGGGGATTGCATGCTTTATTTTATCTATAGGTGCTACTGACCATTTCTTGTTCCTTTGAACATAGGTTCTGGAAATTGAATGAGCAGCAAGGAGTCAAGATTCATCAATGCAAGTGGTGGTGACATTTTTTCTACCCATTTTTACATGTGGGCACGCGAAAGAAGGAAGGGCATCCATGGATGTAACAAGAATGCATACTTAAACGCTCCTAGCCCTTGAAAGGGGAGGAGGCGCATTGTAACTGAGTTTTGAAACATATCAATAAAAAGGGATGTCTTCTTTATTTTCCTTTGTTTTTTTTCGATTCGTTCATGCTTTACCTCTTTTCATGCACTTTCAATTCCTAGGATTTAGCGTTAAGTTTGGTTCGGTTTGCATCGCATCTTCACTTTCCTTTTTGCTTATGTATCCTCGTGCTTATAGTTGTGATCACGGTGGGACCTTGTCCTCTGTTTTTTTTTTTAGATCAGAAATCTGATCAAAACTTGCTTTTGTTTGCAGGTATCATTTTTTTCGAACGCGGGACTGCTGTTCGCTCCAGTCTGTGGCGAATACAGAGCTGGAATTCATCTCATCTAGGGACGAATTGGAATGTGCCCCACCCTATGATGAATTTTGTTTTGATATTCATTTCATCCAGGGACAAATCATGTTCTGTGCAGTTTTAGGGCAGAAACTCAAAGCCAACGGATTTGGGCAAAGAAGAGTTAGGGATTCTAAACTTTTCCTGTCATTTTTTGTCTTCAGTTTTTCTATTTTTAGGTTGCTTGCTTGCTTAGGGAAAGTTTTCTTTTACTACTTGCTTGTTTCATTTTTGCAAAATAAAAAGAACCCCACACATCACGTGGCAAATTAAACACCAAGGAGCTGGTCGTAAAACCCCAGCCCTTGATCAAGACCAACGGTGGATTTCATCACCACCTTCGCTTGAATTTTTTTGCATCCATTACCCCAATCACTACTATTTGTAGACATAAATCCTAATGAAATCTTATCGAGTGTAGCTGGGGTGATTCCCAGCACATGAGGATAAGTCTTCTATGGTAGGTGTCATAAATAGGATGATTTTCCTTCCATACCGCCTACGTTCCACGTACCATCTGCTATCACGTACCTATAGTTTCCCTCACGTAAGGGCGGGTATATAGAGAGGTTGGTATATCGGCCTAGCAATGGTATATCAAAGGGGCGACCATTTTTGGGAGCCATAAGAGCCATCATATTGCATTTAAATGTTCTTTACAAAAACCTTCAAAAAAAAACACAAAACAAAACAAAACAAAAAAAAACCAAAACACACTAAACCAGGTCTAGGACACACTTTTAATCTTTAAACGAGATAATCATTGCCTTGTGTGTGTGTGCTCTTTTTTGTTTAGTGTAGCATAAAAATTAGAAAAGAGATAAAAAGTCTACATAGCTTGTAGAAAAACACCACCATGGTGTACACCGTAGCCAAGCCCAATCAAGGGCAAAAGCTACAAAAAGTGTACAAGGGGGCACAAGTCGCCTCTGTTATAGCCCTAAGGACTTGGTCATATCACCTTGGCAGCCTAACCCACAAGAGAGTCCGCATAATTCTATTTTAGAATGGGACTATAGGGGCACCCCTTTGAGGGACATGCCCATTCATCATAGCCCCTTTCAGGAGGAGTCCTTACATGTGGCACTCAACATAGACAAAAAGGCTTCCTTAGAAGCTTGATATGAGTGGCCACCATGCGATGAAGTGCTAAAGCAGCATAGTGTCCATGAGGGGACACCACATGATTATGGCATCCCTCCTTTGCCCCCCATCACTGTTAGAACCAATAGACAAAACCCAAAGCACAAGGCTCTTCAAGCAAGACGAGCCAACTCTACCTGCCCCTTTCACACATATGAAAGGGAGCACAAGGAAGACCATTACATTCCTCAAGAGCAATGTACAATGTGGGAGCCATGCACTTTCGCACTTTCTATATACCATGATCACCTACTAAGGCCAAAGCCTCGGGTGAATGCCGTCAACCTCGACAGAGGGAAGCGACCTATTGAGATCTCGAATCATCGCAATCAAGGTAAGTGCATAGGAGAGGCATATAGGCCTCCTAGGCTCAAGATGGTGGAGCAAATTGACCTGGTCATTGTCAGACATGCTGCCCACCAAGCATAGATCACATGGCTTGAGTAAGACCACCAATAGCTAGAGCATCTATATCACCCTAGCAAAGAGCACATTCGATGCCAAACAAATGAGCTGCTCCATAATCCAATGCCTAAGAGGGTTCCAACCCCCCGCACCCAAAGAGTGAAACTGTATGAGAGGCGTAATCCCTTGGTGTGAGATAGGTCTTTGCAACCTTACCAAGTGCTGCCTTTGAGACCTCCTAGACCTGAGCAGGAGGCCACTTCCCAAAACAACAATGGGTACCCTCCACGGGGACCCACCCAAGATCATAGGTCTCATCCAGAGACTCCTAAGGAAGCTTACGAGGAGTATGAGCAAGAAGAAGAGAAGGCCAAAATGCCCTACCAAGGTGGACGGGTTGTCATCCGACCACACCTCTATAGGCCTCAAGTCTCCCATAACCCATAATTGGAGTAAACTAAAGAGGAAAATATTAAGTCTTCGGATGCATATAAAGCAATGTTAGAGTGTTTGGAGTCTGTGGAGACCAAAACTTTTGGGCCCAAAAGCCCACTTTATGCCAACACCATAGTCATCCTATGCATCCGTCCGTGCCAGTACCCCCTTACCCTGAACACTTTAAGCTGCCTTAGTTGGAAACCTTTAGAGATGAGGAGGATGCTCAAGAGCATGTGACGAGATTCATGAGCCAATGCTTTTGCATTCAGGACAATGATGCTTTGTTATTAAGAACATTTATAACCACATTCACAGGCCCTACCTCAGATTGGTTTACTCAATTACCAAAGCATAGCATTAACAACCTAGTTCAGTTAGTGGATGTGTTCCTTGAACGCTTCACCTTCAACACCAAGAAGAAGGTGTCACTAAGTGACTTAGCCAACCTCAAGCAGTATGAGGAAGAGACCATGGCAGCCTATGGGAATCGATGGAGGACTTTGCTTTCAAAGCTGTCCTACCTTCCCCCTATGTCCGACCTCACTCAAATTTTCTCAAAGAGTTGTTTGAGATCGATCTTTGTGTTATTGCAGCTGCAAAAATATGCCACATTAGAAGAAGCTCTAGCACAAGCCAGGATCATTGAAGAGATCAAGATACATGATGGCAAGATAGCCAAACCTAAGAAAAAAGAGTGGACTAAGAACACTAAAATAGGGACCATGCAACAGAAACCTATTGGGGTCAATCAAGTTGCTATCAATATCCCTAAGCCTGCACAAGTAACATAGCCCCAGAATGCTAATTATCAGGCGGTGCCTCCTAACAACTATGATAGAGAAAATCAAAGGCAAGAGTAGAATCAGCAGCGTCACCCTAGGCAACAATACACACCCTACATAGAGTCTAGGGACTCCTTATTTGACCACTTGTTAGCAGTAAATTTGATCAACCTACCAGATATTCAAACCATAGACCCCAATGCTCCCAAGCCTAAGGGTTATAGGGAGGACTTGTATTGTAGATTCCACAGACGGTAGGGACATGACCTAAATCCCTGTAGGAAGTTTAAGGGCTTGGTGCAAGACCTAATTTATAGCAAGACACTAGTGGTAGATAATCCTGTGGCACCAAGAAATCAACAAATGGAGGTATTTAAAGATCCCTTACCTACTCATGCTCCAAAAGAAAAAACCCTACAAGTTAATGAGGTCATACAGAACTACCCCATGCAGGGATATCTAGGGATGATCAGTATAGTAACTCAGAACAAGAGGTATCCGAGTGTAGCTGCCCCCATGGAAACTACAGGTGAGGTGCCAACAACAACACAACCGCAACAACACCTTGCACAACCCCCTCTGCCTAGACCAGTGGCCACACTTCGGACCAAACTCACCCAAATTTTGAAGACCACCTCGGCTAGGCTCTCCATATATGAGCTCATACAACAATCAACGCCCCACTGGGAGGCTCTAATGGAGATATTGAAAGCCATCGAGTTGCAGCCCCATGAAAAAAATTCTTTCAACAACTTCATGGGACATGTCAAACGATGCACTAAGCCAATCATCACATTTTGATAAGATGAAGTGAAATCAATGGTTGATGACATGGCAGATCCACCTCTGCACGTTATCGCGTGGGTCAACAGGATCCCATATAAGAGGGTGTTGATAGACACTAGCTCATCCAATAATATCATCACAACTGTGGCCCTAAAACATCTAAAGTTTCCAGCCTCTCACATCACAACTTCCACCTACACTCTGCGAGCATTCAATGATGCAATTTTCTCGACAGTTGGCATAATAGTCCTACCCATATAAGTAGGACAAAATACTATACCTACATTGTGCCACATCTTGGAAGGTGAGATGGCCTACAACATCTTTTTGGGGCGGCCATGGATCAGGGACATGAAGTGTGTCCCGTCGATAGCTCACCAGTGCTTAAAGTATACATTAGAAGGGGAGGTGCATGTAGTCCCGACGGACTTAGAATCCTTCAAGTATTGTAATGTGGTGCAATTGTTGCCACAATCGACCCTTCCATAAACACATTTTGATTTCCAATTGAATCCATCTAAACAGGGTCTAATTATGTAGGCATCCCCATTAGCAAGTTCTTCAAAACCCTAGCCGAGTCCATCTTCATCATCTAGTCCTCCACCAACGATGCCACCTATGGGGGCCAAACAAAAGGAAAAAGGGAAGAAACCTCTGGAAGAGGCACAACCTCTGGAAGAGACATTGCCATCAGTATCAACTATCTCTACTAAGGAGATGCCTAGCCAAATGGAAGTTGAGACTCCTTGTTCATCCAACATGGAGTGGACTCAAAGAGAACTTCCATTCCCTCCTCCTCAACCGCCAATAATCATCGTTGAGATGGCCAATATGGGCCTAGGAGAGTATTTGGTGTGGAATATTGTAGCAACACCCACACTGGAGTCCATGAAGGACATGGGGAGACCTCGCCTCCCCATCGACACTATTTTTCCTCTAGGCTACCCGCCAAAACATAAAAACTGTGTATGGGGGCCTTGATCATGGCATTACACCATGCATGCAAGAGGATGAAGATGAAGAGAATTTTGCTAAAAATGTCAACTACTTTTCTAACCCAGACTTTTCCTTGAGATACCTTGGCCAATGCAACTGGCATGGATATGGGTTAGGCAAATATGATCAAGGGGTACGGGTTCTTTGTCAACCGAGATAACAAATGCCATATGACAAGTCAGGAGTAGGGTTCAACCACCCCCTACCCTTGGACATCTTGGTGGAAAACATGCAAGGCCTAGGGATAGGCAACAAGGGGGGATTGGCATCAGATCCATATGCCAACCCTAACATGACATATACATTGAAGGATTATCTCCCATTAACGGTAATCAACCTTGTTGACCCTCGCAATCCCTTCCCTTCGCTCGAGAGAGGAGAAAGCTCAAGAGCTCATTTTAAAGGAGGGTATGGAAAATGTCAAGAAGGGTCCTCAAAGGATGAATTAGAGTATGAACCAGTGTCATATGACCCATTCAAATCAAATAGTGATCACTCACAAGTGATCCCCATGGATGATTATCAAGAGAGCCTCTTGACAATGTTCCCTTTGGATGCACCAATTGATCAAGTGCCACTCCAAGGAAATCAAGTCCCCCCATAGAGAGTGGAACAACCTCAATGAGACCACATAAATTTGCTTGAACAAGGTGAGCCTTTAATGCCGCAAGCAGTTGTCAGAGCCAACGAAGGTCATTGGATCTTTGATATTGATTATGAATATGAAACTGAGATGGCATATCTTAATCACATGCAAAAAATATAGCAACCATACCCCTTGGAGATTAATGACATATTCAAACAATTAAATATAGTGTCAGGGCATGAGTGGTATGTAGACCCAGCATAGTGGGACCAAGTGTTGGATCCACCAGTATAGGCATACGAAGCATACCTTCCGCCCAAAGACCCTTTAGTGACATTTGTGCCGAGGGTAGACCTTGTCTTCCTATATGCACATAGGGTCGATCCATTTGTGCCAATACCTCTAGAACTAGACCCAGAGCACAGAGAACATCTATAATGTTTGAGTCATCACACCCGTGGTAATGGAGACCAAAATAATTTCATCAACATGATCTCCATTGACTTAACCGCCCCCATCCACAACTCGATCGATCTGGCACAGTCATTGTATCTAGATATAGATGCCATAGACTAGGATCATGTCAATTCACCTCCATCCCCATCAGAGTACTGACATTTCGGTGAGATGCTTCATCTCACCCAGGGCTAACTCAGCAAATGATATCCACTTGATCCCATCTCCACACCAGTTGCAGGACAGATCCCACATGTCGGTCGAGGAGACGACTAACATAGACATCGGCTCTGATCCAATGAATCCACAGATCATCAAGATGTGGGTAAGTTTATCCCCTAAATAGCAAGCTGATTACATTGCCCTTCTCAAAGAGAAGAAGGAAGTTTTTGCATGGTCATACGAGAGACATGTCAGGGTTAGATCTGTAGCTAGTCACACATAATCTAACACTTCATTTGAAAGTCAAGACATTAAAGCAAAAACTACGTAGGATGCACCCAACAGTGGCCTTAATGGTCAAAGATGAATTACAAAAGCTGTTGGATGCATAGTTTGTCATCTGCGTGGACTATCCAACATGGTGCCCATCAAGAAGCCTAATAGGAGGATTCGCATATGCACTAATTTTTGAGATCTAAACAAAGTGATTCCTAAGGATTATTTCCCCTTGTCGAGCATCGACACATTGGTAGACGCTACAATGGGTCATGAAATGTTTTTCCTCATGGATGATTTCTCGGGATACAATCAGATTTGTATCAATCCTGAGGACCAGCTAAAAATGGCATTCACAATGCCTTGGGGGACATTTTGCTATAAGGTAATGCCTTTTGGCCTTAAAAATGTTGGCGCCACCTACCGACGTGCCATGACATACATATTCCACGATTACATGCATAAAACTTTGGAATATTACATGGATGATTTGTTGGTCAAATCTCTTTTGTGCCTAGATCATCTCGATGACTTAAGCAAGATCCTTGATCGCCTCATGGAACAATAAGTCAGACTGAATCCCAAGAAGTGCGTATTTGGCATCACATCTGGAAAACTCTTGGGTTTCATAGTCTCAAAGTGAGGCATTGAGGTGGACCCAAACAAAGTCAAGGCAATCCTTGAAATATTTCCTCCAACTACCATCAAGAAGCTCAGAAGTCTGTAGGTAAAGGTCGCATCGATCAAGCGTTTCATAGTGCAGCTATCTGACAAGTGTCGACCCATGAACAAATTATTGCATAAGTGGGTAGCATTTCACTGGGATGATGAGTTCCAGTCAACCTTCGATGATATTAAACAATACTTGGCTTCGCCGCCAGTATTGGCACCACCTAGACCAGGAGTGTCATTCTACTTTTACATATTAGCTACTAAGGTGGCACTAGGTGCCATGTTAGCCCAGAAGAATGAACTTCACAAAGAACAAACTACTTACTATCTTAGCCGCATCCTGGTCAGTTATGAACTTAACTATGCATATGTTGAGAAAATTTTCTTGGCAGTGGTGTTTGCTACCAAAAAGTTGTGCCATTACATGCTGATCAACAAGACGTATGTTGTGTATAAGGAGAATCCATTGCGATACATGATGAGTCATACTTATCATAGTAGTCGCACGGTGAAATGGATCATGTTGTTGACAAAATTTGACATAGAGTTTATTGGACAGAAATCGATAAAAGTTCAGGTCATCGTCGATCAAATAGCAAAGGCTCCTCTCAAAGATGATCAGCCTATGATTATAGAACTACCCGATGATGGGGTCTTCCATGTCTCAAAATTGCCAGATTCTGATGAGCCTAAGTCACAGGCCAACATAACCCTATTTTTTGATGGTTCTAAATGTGAGCAAGGTGGTGGCATGGGAATAATGTTCTTCACACCACAGGTTACTCCAATGCCTCTGTCATTTAAATTAAATTTCCCATGCACCAAGAACAATGTAGAGTATGAAGCCTTGCTCATAGGTCTTTAGACAACAATCACCATGAACATTAAATGATTGAATATATTTGGTGATTCATTGTTAATCATCAACCAATTCAAAGGGGTATTCCAATGCAAATGCCTAGTTCTATAGTCCTACAAAGCCCTTGTGGACAAATTCCTGGCACACCTTAAATGGTACAACAACGAGGCACTCCCTCGGTCATCGAATCATTTTGTAGACACTATGGCATCTTTGGGGTCGCTAATCCCACAAGACATTTCTGGTGATATGACCACCATTCAAGACAAAACACTATCGCAATCCGTGATGGAGCATGCAAGCTCTGACTTAAGTCCAGGAATCCACATGATCCAGATTGAACCACCTCAGGATAGGTTCTCTCGAATCTATGATTGTATGAATCATGCCAACTGGGGTTCCTTGTTCTCCCCTACTCCCCTTAATAGCAACACAATGCTATTATTGCAAGTTCTTTCCCATTAAGCTTTTGCTAGGGATGAACTTCAAGAGGGATTGGCTGTTCATATCATCGAGGCTTCTGATCAGTAGGATTGGTATTCACCCATAAGGGACTACCTCAAGTTAGGTAATCTCCCACTTGGATTGACGCATGCCACGAAACAAACCTTCAAGCAAAAAGCAACAAAGCATGTCTTGTTAGGAGACATTTTGTACCATCATAACTATGAAGGAATCCTCCTTCGTTACTTGGACTAGCAGGAGTCCACTTGGGTAATCGCCCAAGTGCATGATGGTACGTGTGGTGGCCACTTCAGTGGTATGGCCATCACAAAGTGCATTCTTCTTATGGGCTATTATTGGCCATCTTTAGAGTGATATTGTTGCGCATATGCAAGGAAGTGCATGAAGTGTCAACATCATGCCAATTTGACACATGTAACTTCCAAGGCCTTGTAGCCGATCCAATCATTTTGGCCATTTTCATAGTGGGGCTTAGATCTAATAAGAAAGATCTCCCCTACGTTGTCAGGTCATCACACGTTTATCATAATTTCCACAGAGTATTTCACCAAGTTGGTGGAAGCGGTTCCACTTACCTCTACGACTGGACCCTGCATTATGGAGTTCATTTTACATAATATCATATGTCATTTTGGTATTCCATCCAAGATAATTTTGGATAATGGGACGTCATTCAAGAACAAAGATGTGCATGCTTTGACCACAAAGTACAAGATTCAACATAGTTTTTTGACACCCTACTATCCGTAGGCAAATGGACAAGCAGAGGCATGAAACAAAATGCTAGTTGCCATCCTCAAAAAGATAGTCACAAATAGTCATAAGGATTGGCACATTCGGATCCCACTTGACTTGTGGGCTTATCGCACTAGCATTCGGATGCCCACTAGAGCAACTCTGTTTTTGCTTGTGTATGGCTACAAGGCTGTCATACCTCTCGAGTTGGAAATACCTTCCCTATGCATATCAATGCAAGAGTTCATCGATGATGACACTACACAATAGGCCCGATTAGACTAGCTTACATTGCTTTATGAACGATGTTTTAATGCTCTCGAGCACTTATGCATCTATCAAGAGTGACTTAAGAAAGCATACAACATGAAATTTCATTTGAGGGACTTTTAGGTTGGTGACTTGGTCTTGAAAGAGAACCAATAGAACTCTAGTTTGCCATCCCATCTAAGGGACAAGTTCATAGAAAACTAGTTAGGTCCCTATGTAATTGACAGTAAAATAGGACCTGGAACATATTGGCTAGTCTCTCTTGATGGAATCAAGGAACTAGAACCCTTGAACATCAGTCATTTGTGGCCATTCCATATCTAGAGGAGCCGCAGCCCACCCAAAATGCCCCAAGGATTCCTACAATCACTTGGTCAATCCCAAAAAGCTCCAAGGATCCCTACAATCACTTGGTCAATCCCCAAAAGCTCCAAGGATCCCTACAATCACTTGGTCAATCCCGAAAAGCTCCAAGGATCCCTACAATCACTTGGTCAATCCCAAAATACTCCAAGGATTCCCATAATCGCTTGGTCAAACCCAAAATGCCCCAAGGATTCCCGCAATCGCTTGGTCAACCCTAAAAATACCCCAAAGGTGCCCATTATCCCTCGGGTCAAACCAAAAAGCTCCAAGGATTCTCACAATTGCTTGGTCAAAAATAAGAAAATTTAAAAACCACAGAATCATTAAAAATAACAAAAATTTGCATCTCATTTCTATGCATGCTCAAAATCACCACAAAAATCAAGAGCTCTTTTTGTATCTCATCTTCATACTCATAAATATCAGTCCATCAAAAACACAAACATATAGTTGCATTAAGCATCACACACATACATTGCATATTTGTGGTCATATAGGTCAGGGCACCATAGACTAGAATTACTTGGCAAATCCATCTTGTTCCATATTTTTCCGCTTTATAAAATAGTCCATCACAAATAAATGCCATTCACATATTTTTGCCATATTATAGTCAGTTGAATTTTAATGTATCAAGAGTTTTTGTCATTCAGCTGTTAATAGATTTTTAGCAAAGTACTGTACAAAGTCAGACAAATTTTACAAAGGTAGAGTTTTATTTGGATTACACCTTATTACGTAGCATCCCAACACAAATTAAAACACATAAGAATTCACAAGTTGTGTGAACGAAAGATGAAACCTGCAAACCAATCCAGGTCACCATAAGAAAAATAGTTATCTTGCTCATCCCCCTGTGCGAATGACCCCAAGAATGCTGAGAGTTGGCAAAAGGACAAGCATATTCCCTACCTAATTCCCCAAGGATCCCAAGTTCTCAAAAATTTGCAAAACATCACAAATTTGCAAAATTCAAAACTCCAAAAAAATTGACATCACAACCAAAGTGCATACATCAAGAAAAGCACATAAGATAGTGATTCTCATCACTCCATATTCAAATCCCTTGCTCAAAAGAAAAACAAAAATAAACAATGATTTTTATCACTTTAAAAGAGCAAGTATCCCAATACAATTGAAGAAAATAAGGGAGTCGAACTTGAATCCCTAGAACTCTCAGCATTTCGACAGGTCATGAGGCAAACCTTAATACTGGTTTGGTGGATAGCCTATCAGTCACTAATGGTAAACCTCTCGCATGACGATATATCTATCACAATAACTCGTGTGCAAATCAATGTTTGCATGTGGATGAGCTAGCTTATGGTCTCCTACAATAGCATCGTAGATTAATCTGAATAAATACAACAAAGGACTTAGTGGAGCTAATTAGCTGATCCTTAGTACAGGTTTGGTTGACAACCTATCTGGCACTGGCGGTATCCTAACAAACACCACATAAATGAACTCAATTGCACACATAGGGATGTGAAATAACGTTGTCAAAAACAAGTCTGATTCATACCTTTTTAAAAATTCTCGTAAGATAAAAGTACAGTCTTGGCTAGATAGCTAAAACATCTGAGTCTCAAAAAATCCTACCTACATTCTAAACCAACTTGCTATCTTTCATTCTCGCATTACCATCAGAAATTACAAAAAAAAAAAAAATAGCCCGTATACATAAAGAAATTCAGGTCACACAGCAATCACCCAGCATAAAAAGCCATATATTTTGAACAGTCTATGGTGCGACTGCCAGAAAATCACAAATTCAATTCATCCATTCCATTTGCATATCATATAAATTAAACACATTTTCATTTCATCAAAACATATGCATCCATAAATATAACTTAACATGCATACATCTATATTCATCAATCATCATGCATAACATCAAATCATCACATGTGCATAAATACAATAAAGTCATCTGTATATATCATCAAAAATACCCGCAGGCTACAATGAACTGGTCCTGTGATCCCGCAACAAAATCCAAAAGATCAAAAATCCCCAAAGCCTAAGGCGTCAGCCACCGTGATCACATACGATCAATGCGACGGGAACTGCCCCCAATAGTGTGGGTCCTATGGGACCCTTCAAGGTGGCTACTACTAGCCCCTGCATCATGCCTACTCCCCACTCCCTCATCCAATTGCCTATGACAAGATGATGCTGACTGCTTAGTATCATTGCCCCTTGTCCGACATGAAGAGCCACCTCCATAGGGCTTAGGTACCCGCCCCCCAAGGCGGATGATCTCACCCTCTAAATTCATTTTATGCTGACACCACTCCACCTCCCACCGATGGTACATCACTACTACATCATCACTTTGTGCCAGATCTATCCGTAGGAGAACCCTCTCTCATGCAACGTCGGTATCCCCCTCCTACCGGTGGTGCACAACCCATGCGTTCTCCTGCTTCGCTAGTTGAGCCTGCAAGAGATCTCTCTCTTGTAGAGCCTCCCCTAGATCCTCATATGGCCTCTATAGTAGCCCCGACAATCATGCATCATCCACACGCACCCCTACCTCCGTGTCCTTCACCACTGCCTGGTGCATAGGTGAATCTAGGACTATAGCCTTCTTTGGTTCCCACTGCTCTGGGGCATCTTGCATATTCAGTTGATTTGGAACACCATAACCTACACCCACATCATCTACCTCCACCATGTGCGTATCCTCTAGCGGAGCTCCCCAATCATCACCTGGTGCCTCAGCACCCTCCCTGCCTACTACTATTGCCTTTGTGCCTCCCAATGACCCCTCTCCCTGCCATCGCCATAGTATCCACCATTGGTCATACTCTGCGGTAGTCTCGACGTTGTCCACATCCAGGACGTTGATCATCGCATCTGAATCCTTGTCGAGTGGTGCGATGACTGGCTAATCTAGAGTCCTCTCGTCCCCTTAGTTTTGATAGACCATGGGATCACCAAGCAACCCCTGGCACACCCCAAACTTTTGTGTCACCCAACTATAAGGGAAGAATTCCTACTTAGTCCCATGTCGTCCAATCAGCCACCCATCGAAACCACTCTCCAACCTCAAGCTAGGCTGGACAGTCCTGATAGGGGTTGCAAAACACCTCCCCTGGAGCAAGATGAGCAAAGACATCGACATAGTGCCCTACGGTACCTGCCCACCATCGACTCTGTCCCTGCTCCTTAGACCGCCGCTATAGAGTCACGTAACATATATCCTTACCTGCCATCTCTACCCGAGTCATCCAGGGTAATCCTATTGGCCTCTCCACTGCTATGTGCTACCAAGCCCAAAAATACAATAGATAGCTACAACTGATCCCATTTTGCCTCTAGAAGTGGACCTCGTATAGCTCATCATAGAGCTATGCCAGCAGTGTCTGCCCCCACCTCATGATCAAAGGCTCATGCATCGAACACTCCACCAACTGATAGACCACATCCAGTAGGTTCCATGGGAACCTCGTGCCTGATGAGTTAGGTAGCAGCATGTTGGAAATGAGGCCCATGAGTACTACGTGCCTCACTCCCAACACACCCCTCTCAAGGCACCATAAAAATAAGATACCACCAATTTGACAGTCACCCTCTGCCCTCTACACTAGGCTTTCCACACCCACCTCTTCCCCGTGCCAAAAGCAGCATGTTAGTACTGCTGTCCGTTGATCCTGCGGTGTTGTCCTGATCGATATTCTGTCTATTGGAATCTGAAGAATCTGATAGACATCCTCCAAAGTAACTGTCATCTCCCCTGTTGGGAGATGGAAAGTATTAGTTCAAGGATCCCACAAGTTGATCAGGGCCATCAGGTAGGCCCGATCCCCAATCACTGGCTCCAGCCGAGTCACCTGATTGATCCCAAGGGCGTCAAGCCACTCCTAGTCAGCCATAGCTAGTGCCTCCCGTGCTTCAGCTAAAACAGTAGGCACATGATACCATATCTTCTTAACCTACAAAAGACAGCAAAATAAACACATTAAAATCATGGAAAAAAGTGTACAGCTAAAAATAGTATAAAAGAAAAACAAACTTAATTTGTCAGCCTAGGGTTTTGTACTCTCAAATTGATAAATTAAAACAAAAAAAATCAAAACTTACAAAATTAATTTGTCAACCTAGGGTTTCGTATTCTCCGATTGATAAATTAAAACAAAAAATCAAAACGTACAAACTTAGTTTGTCAATCTAGGGTTTTTAACTTTACATTGATAATTCAAAAAAGAACAACAAAAATGACTAAGGTTGAGCGAAGTTTAAAAAAAAAAAACTATGTTTAACACTAAGCTTTTAAGCTCAATTTTACCCTAAATTTTAAACTCAGTTTTGATCTTTGTTTAACTAGGGTTAGCCTACGTTTT
Organism: Wollemia nobilis; assembly: GCA_028583015.1. Taxonomy (NCBI): domain Eukaryota; kingdom Viridiplantae; phylum Streptophyta; class Pinopsida; order Araucariales; family Araucariaceae; genus Wollemia; species Wollemia nobilis. The sequence continues at coordinate 621,276 of JAQPPZ010007059.1, forward strand.
TCAGCTAAGTTTCACTTTTTGTTAGCCTAGGGTTTCTGTTAGTTTACAAAAAAATGAACACAAACAAACATGGTTTCCACTAGGATTTCAACCTACGTTTTAATGAAACCATACCAAAACAAATAAACACATTCATTTCACTAAGGTTTTTTTATTTTTACATTTGAAAAAAAAAATACAAAAAAAGAAGCGAGAAATAACTTGCGGTTTTAAAACTGTAATACAAAAAACTAATAAAGAGGAGATTCACTTACTGGTCTCGCTTTAGCTCCACTGCTTGATTCGGTCTGTGAACTCATGGTGGTGGGAAAATTTGGCAGCGCTTTGCTTCGCAGAATTGACCCCCTCCTCCTCAGAGCTCCAAATCGCTAAAAAAAAAAACAAGTGCAAATGAGCCCTAAACCTAGTTTTGGCCTTTAAATAGGCTTTTTGAGCCTGTAATCGTTCCTTCCTGGGATGAGCACTCTAGTTAGAACTCGTCCCACACTAGAATGAATGCTCAATAGGAATTCCTACCACCTAGGGACGAATACAGAGCAAACATTTCAAAAATAGCAAACAATGCACAAAAATACACCAAAATAGCAATAAAACTGTCCAATGAGAGTGCTTTTGCACTTGACATTATGAGCATGCAAAACAGATATCGGGGTCACAAATCCTCACTATCCTACTCCCTAAAAAGACTACCATATCTGGACCGCTCCACGGGAAGACGAATATTCAAGAATTTCATCCCCAAATGACGTCACCAAAAGGGTCGAAACCCAACCAAAAGTAGCAATAACATTGCTGAATGAAGGTGCCTTTGCGCCTGACATTCTTGGCATCTAAAATAGATGTTAGGGTTCCAAATTATCACTATCCTACTCCCCAAGAAGGCCACCTGGGCCGGACCGCTCCATGGGAAGACTGATTTTTGACAATTTCAACTCCAAAAAGCGTCACCAATAGGGTTAACACCCACCAAAAATAGGTCTAAATGTCATAAAACTGCACACACATTTAATGCTAAAACATCTGAAGGCACCGTTACACAAGTCATCTTGGGTCAAGAGACTCGTCACTTTTCTCATGTTGGTCATTCTCTCATCGATTTGTCGCTTGAGGGGGTAGTCACACTTAGTCACCAATCAACAAATACACATGCAATCATGGAAACAACATTAGAATAAGATCTAAAATGAGCAAATGATCTTAACTATATGATAATGACAATATAATATGCAAGACAAATATATGATAAACTTCTGCAATAACTTGAAACATAACCATTAATGAAATATCATGAAAATAGTACAATGGTGTATAATGGAGGTCTCAAACACTCCAAAATTTATGTACGATCTACATTGTATCTAGCTTCTCTACTCATCATTATTATCTAATATTATAAATGCTTCTTTCCCCTATTCACTCTATCAAATGCCTATACATAGAGAGATATATCTCTTGGAATTTCATCTACCTATCACTCTTCATATTCCTATTCTATGATACATGTACATGTAGACTACATGCACATTTACATCATCAAGTACTTTGTACATTCTAACACTTGTGCATTTATTACATTGCATAAAGTAAATATTGAAATCCTAATCTAAGACAAACTTCTAATTTAAAGATGTACCCAAGGTGGTATATTGACATGTGGAAAATAATGTAATATATTTCAATATATATATCTTGATCTTTATATGGAATAAAATATAGCTATAGTAATAAATGTATTTTGATACTTGAAAATTCCTTTCCATATACCAAGTCTCATGACTCTTGGCTTCTCTACTTTATACTTGCATACTTGATGAACACTTCACACTATTATGTATAGGCACCTATACATGAATCTTATCCTTCACTTTGCACACACTAATCTAAGACACTTGTGCATAAATTTGTAATCTTACATATATAAGACACTTGTACACATAGACTCAACTTACACTTGCACACTAGCTCATATGACACGTATGCATTTCCTACATATGCACACATACATAAATGGGAATTAATACTTGCACTCTAAACTATGAATCAACCCTAATCTATTATTTATAAATATACCATGAATGTACCATGGAGGTATATTAACATGTACCAAATAATGTAATATACTCTAACAATATTAAACAGAAATTCAATAAACAAATACCATTTTAATTATTCATTTCAAGTATACTAATATACAATAGTTTGACGTATACAATTCCATTCACAAACCACATATTTTCCATACCTTTCAGAAACTCCTATCACCATACCATCTTAGAAGAGTCTAAACTACTAGCTATTGGATATTACCACCTCCACCATTGAGTGGAATATAAAAGTGATACATGTGGGATACAATTAAAATCTTGATGGGATTCAAATAATTATTTTTTAACTAGACATGTTATATAAGTTTAGATTGTATTTCACATCTTTAAAAAGGCAAATACTCATCACATGACTAAAATTTCTTTTAGTTCATTAAGACATTACTTTCTTTTAGTTTACACATTAAATATTAAAATGTTCATCAAGATTAAACTCTATGAAAGATTGTATACCTTATGTGGATTCAGTGCTTAAGGTTTTTAAGCTTCCTTAAAATTCATATAACTTAAATTAATTGGGTGGTGAAAGTTTAAAGTTTTCATTGTTTTAAAATTTAAATTATATTTTATTGAAAGTGACTTGATATTATTAAAAAATAAGAGTACATCATTCAAAAATGGATGGTATTGAAGCACACTCCAAAATCCTACGCAAAATATTAATCCAAAACCAAAAAAAGGCCTCGAATAACATTAAAATAGTTAACATATTGATATAAAATAAAGGATAAAAGATCCACTAGTACTCAAGTTGCCATAGGAGTAACACCACCATAGGGAGAGAGATCCTTATCCAAATTATTTCTTGAGTTGATGGGTGGATTAGGGTGTGTGAGAACTGAATCCCACCTAGAACCATTGCCCTGCAACTCCAAATTATCATGCCGAATCATGAGCCCCAATGGTAATACTCTGGCATGGAGCAAAGTCCTTCCTAAGAACACTAGTCTGATGGAAGCATTACGAGCAGTCGGAGTCCTACAATATTGATCCTGTTGCTAAGAATAAGAATGTCTTTGGTGAGGTGGAGAGGGAAAAACTCAAACTCGAGCTATAGTGCATGGAGCATTTTCCCAATGATCCAATGGAGTTAGCATATGTGGAACCTCAAGGGAAAACTTGCTTGTTTGTGCTTGAATTCAAAGTAAAATATTGGAGCATATTAGAGCTTTTGAATACATGAAAAACACTAGAGATGCATGCTAAATAGAAAAAAAAATTCTATTAAGGTTTCTCCATATCTTAAATAGAATTTAAAAATATGGTAAATTTACTCCATATGTAATGGCATTGTATCCTCAAGAAGAACCAAAGGTCAAGAAAAAGGTTGTGGCCTAAAAGGTTTTAAAAAATGATAAAAATTCATTTCCATGTTGCTTGGGTAGTAAGGCAATATCAAAATAAATGTTCAATGAATTTTCTGCAATGACAACAAGGATAATTGGGAATGTGAAGTCCTAAAAAAATAAACATGAAAAAAAATGAGCCACTTTAAGCTTCAAAACAACATCCCATAAAATGTGAAATTTGTTCTGCTCATTTAATTTGGGGACCATAAAGAAATGTTACAGGCTTATAATTACTATGAGTGTTAGAATACCATTCCCTAAGGTTCGAAACCCTAATTTTAAATAAGAAGTCTTGAAAAAAGTAGGATATGTACTGCCGGGATGCTAAATGCCTGTGGTCCTATTTTTTTTGCTTTAACTCAGACCATAAACTTTTAAGTTGCGGAGTTGCCTAGAAATAAGACCACGTTGTGATAGTCTAAACTGCTTTCTTGTGTCTACAAAAATTAGCATGTAGTTCAAAGGTTTACGATATTTATGAAATCGGGGTAGCTAAGCTATTTATCTTTATCCAGCACACAGCCGATGCGGGAATAAAGTATAATGGGACACAAGAGATAACGTTCAAAGAAATACGCAGGAATATAGTGCGAAGGAACACGGAGATAACGCTAAGAAGAAGATATATATCCACTTGGTGACATGCCACCACTCCTAGATTCCAATTGAGCCTAGTCACTTTGTTCCATTCAAAGTTATTCATTCGATTATCTTAAACACAATTTTTGTCGATTATATCAACAATTTTTTTCTCATTTAGAGTAGACAATCAGATCAAATTATCGATGTTGATTACTTTTAGACTTTTTTATAACAAATCAAAACATCACTAAGAAGTTTTGGAACTAGATACTCGGCTTCCATTCTCTGAAGTTCGCACTTCGCCCTGCGCAGCATGCACTGCGCGCGAAGTTTGCACTTCGCCCCTGCGTAGACCGCACTGCACGCAAAGTTCACACTTTGCCCCTACATAGTCCGCACTACGCACGAGTGACGAACTTCGCCTGTGGGTAGGCACCATCTACACTTCACTCCCGAAGCTGGGAGCTGGCCGTGCGCCCTATGCAGCCTGGAGCAGTCAGACTTCGATGACTAAAAAATCTAAAATCACTCCTTCAAATTGGTATCAGAGCCAGGTTATATCGTGACACAGAGATAGAAGCATGGATTTCGAGAGAAACTCATTGCAGTTGCAAATCCCATGATTTAATAGTAAGAACTACGATTACTGGAGCATCCAGATGAAGATCCTGTTCAAATCTTAGGAGCTATGGGAGTTAGTCAAGAATGGCTACCCAGAATCGACAGATGCAGCAGCACTGGCTGCCCTCTCTCAAGCAGACAAGGATTTGTTGAAAGAGCATAAGAAGAAGGACCAGAAGGCCCTCTTCTACATCATGCAAGCGATTGAGGAGACCATCTTCCCATGGATTGCATCAGCCACCAAGGCCAAGCAAGCCTAGGAAACCCTGGCAAGTTTGTATCAGGGCACCGACAAAGTGAAGTTGGTGAAACTACAGATGCTCAGGAGGGAGTTTGAAAATCTACAGATGAACGAGTATGAGTCGATGAGCGATTTCTTCACCCGAACAACAGATATCATCAACCAGATGTGGTTGAATGGTGAAATCATGCAGAGCCAGAGAATCGTGGAGAATATTCTCAGAAGTCTGCCTGCCAAGTTTGAATTGGTTGTGATAGCAATCGAAGAGTCAAGGGATTTGACAACCCTCTCGATAGACGAACTCATGGGTTCCCTACAAACCCATGAACAGAGGCTGAGCCATTCAACTCAGTCTTCTTTGGAGCAAGCCTTCAAAGCGCAAGTCTCAGTCCGAGATAGCGGCAGACAAGACTCCCACCATGACGCTTCTAGTTCTCAAGGAGGAAGAGGCAGAATCAGGCATGGGAGAAGGAACAAGCAAGGAGGGAACTCAAACCCTTAGGACACTGAGCCAAGTTGCAACTTTCATCAGCAAGGAGGAAGAGGCACTAGCAAAAATCAATAAGGTGGCTCTCAGCAGAAGAAGGACATGTCAAAGGTCCAATGCTACTACTATAGTAAGTTCGGCCAATATGTCACACAGTGCAGAAAGAAGATGACGAACAAGAATCATCAGCAAGCCCATTATACGGAGGAACCCAAAAATGTGGTAGGAGGAAATGTGCTACTGACTTGTAGTATTGAAGAGGAGAGCAAAAAAAACATTTGGTATCTTGACAGTGGTTGCAGCAACCACATGACTGGGAACAGGGAGATGTTCTCACAACTAGATGAAACAGTCCTATTTGAAGTCAAGATGGGGAACAACTACAAAGTTCCTGTGATGGGGAAAGGGAAGATCCTCATCCGAACCTGACACGGTGATAGAAAAACAATTCAAGATGCTTTTTATGTGCCTGGGTTGAAGCACAATCTGCTAAGTGATGGACAGCTTATGCAGAAGGGGCACACTATACTGTTCAAATATGGTGTCTGTTCGATCAGAGACAAAGTCCATGGACAAATCGCAACAGTGTCCATGACAAAAAATAAAATGTTTTCGTTGCAAATTCAGAATGAATCTTTGATGTCTCTGAGTGCAGTTGAGAAGGATGCTACCTGGCTATGGCATCTTAGATTCGGTCACTTGAGTTTCAATGGCCTGAATCTGCTGCACAAGAAGTAGATGGTGAAGGGTTTACCCCTTATAGAGCAATCGAACCAAGTTTGTGAAGATTGCCTGGTCGAAAAGTAGCACAAGGACGCATTCCTTGTTGGATAGTCTTGGAGAGCATCACGGCCTTTGGAGCTGGTGCACTCAGACATCTGTGGTCCCATGCAAACCACCTCATATGTCGGCAACAAGTATTTCCTAACCTTCATTGATGACTTCAGTCGGAAGACCTGGGTTTATCCCATCAAGTTGAAGTCAGAGGCATTTGCAAGGTTTAGGGAGTTCAAGGCTCTGGTTGAGAAATAGAGTGGTCATTATGTGAAGACTCTCAGAACTGATGGAGGTGGAGAGTACATCTCCAACGAATTCCATATTTTTTGCAAATAGAATGAAATTCGGAGGCAGTTCACTACCAAATACATGCCACAGCATAATGGCGTAAATGAGAGGAAGAACAAAACAATCATGGAGATGGCACAGAGCATGCTGAAGGCAAAAAGTTTGCCACATGAGTTCTAGGCAGAAGCTGTAAGTTGTGTAGTTTATCTGCTGAACTAGTGTCCCACCAAGAGTGTGAGGGACAACATTCCAAAGGAAGCCTGGAGCAAGTTGAAGCCAAGTGTGGCTCATTTGCGAGTTTTTAGGTGCATAGGATATGCACATGTTCCAGATGAGAAAAGACAGAAGCTGGATGACAAAGCTGAAAATTGCATCTTCATAGGATACATCGAACCAGCAAAGGCATACAGGCTGTACAATCTTGTGACAAAGAAACTTGTCATCAGCCGAGACGTGAAGTTCTTGGAGGATGCAGCCTAGAACTGAAATTCAAAGACTAGTCAGTCTAAACCAACAATTGTTGAATCTGTAGACTTGGAGGAAGACAGTGTCCAACCACCTGTACCTTCAAGTAGTAACAGTGGTGCTAGCACCAGCACACCCTCATCATCCCGGTCACCTCCATTTGTAAGCAGAATTCAAAACCTGAGGACTCCTGCAAAGACTCGGAGCTTGCAAGACATTTATGAGGTAACTCGTAATCAATTAGATGAATATTATTCTGATTTTGCTCTCTTTATTGAATGTGATCCAGTGGAGTTTGAAGAAGCAAGTCAGAATAGCAAATGGGTGAATGCGATGGATGAGGAGATAGCAGCCATTAGAAAGAATGAGACATGGCAGCTAACAAATCTTCCAACACAAAAGAAGACCATTGGGGTCAAGTGGGTATATAAAACGAAGTTTAATGCCCAAGGAGAAGTTGACAAGCATAAGGCTAGATTAGTGGCAAAAGGCTACAAGTAGAAGTCAGGGGTTGACTATCATGAGGTGTATGCACCTGTAGCCCAACTTGACACAGTCAGAATGATTCTGGCACTGGCAGCTCAGAAAATATGGAGCATGTACCAGATGGATGTCAAGTCTGCCTTCCTCAACGAAGTGTTGGAAGAAGAGGTCTACATAGACCAACCACCCGATTATGAAATACAAGGGCAAGAAGGAAAAGTCCTGAAATTGAAGAAGGCCCTGTATGGGTTGAAGCAAGCACCTAGGGCATGGTACAGCCGTATTGATGGCTATTTTCAGGAGAATGGGTTTCAAAAATGCCCATATGAGCACTCCCTGTATATGAAGACAAATGCAGCAGGTGAGCTCATCATCATTTTCTTATATGTAGATGATCTGATATTTACTGGCAATAGCAACAGCCTATTTGCACAATTTAGAATAGCCATGGAGTCTGAGTTTGAAATGACAGACATGGGGCTGATGAAATATTTTCTTGGCATTGAAGTTGACCAATCAACAGATGGCATCTTCATTTCTCAGGGCAAGTATGCAAAGGATGTCCTGAAGCCCTTCAAGATGGAGGACAACAAACCTGCCATCACACCTGTAGCCACAGGTTTGAAGCTGAGCAAGTTGGATATAGGGAGGTCTGTAGATCCAATGTTGTTCAAGAGGTTAGTTGGCAGTCTGATGTATTTGACTACAACTCGACCAGATTTGATGTTCGAAGTCAGTCTGATTAGTCATTTCATGGAGACTCCGAAGGACACGCATTGGCAAGCAAGTAAGAGTATCTTGCGCTATGTAAGCGGGACGCGAAACCATGGCCTATTTTATGCCAGACAGGACCAATTGGAACTGGTAGGTTACACAGACGACTGGGCTGGCAGTATCGACGATCGAAAGAGCACCTTCGGGTATGCTTTCCATCTTGGATTAGGGGCAGTATCATGGGCGTCCAAGAAGCAACCCATCGTTGCATTGTCCACAACCGAAGCAGAATATGTCACTGCCACGACATCTGCATGCCAGGTAGTATGGCTACGAAGAGTTTTGAGTGAAGTGTACAATCCTCTGGAATGCGTGACAACAATTTTTTGTGATAACAATTTGGCCATTGCACTGTCAAAGGATCCCGTGTTCCATGGCCGGACGAAGCACATTGACATTCGTTATCACTTCATCAGAGAGTTGGTGAAGTCCGAAGAAATTCATCTACAATTTTGTAGATCCAAGGAGCAGTTGGCAGATATCTTCATGAAGCCTTTGAAGGAGGAAGACTTCAGTAGATTGCGAGAGCAGCTTGGAGTCAAAGTGCTTGTGAAATCAGGCTTAAAGGAGGGTGTTAGAAAAATTAACCCAGATTTCATGCCTGTGCCCAACTACGCTCCGAACCTTGGGCGAAACCGGATTGCACTCCAGACATGGGTGAAGTCGGACTACGCTGTCGTAGTTTGGGATCCTAGCAAAAGTGTGACATGACGTCGCACCTATCTTCTAACAGATTTGACACCTGACAGATCCGATCTCCGCAGGAGTTAATGCCTAGTCGACGTTTGTCAGAAACCCTAGATGAGAGTCGGTTAGAGGATAACCCTTATCCGAAGCTGTCAGAGGATAAATCTTATCCTCCTCTCCCCATGGCTATAAAAGGGCAGTTCGTGTCTTCAGACAAACGAGTGAGAAGCAGAGCGTGTGTGAGAGAATTTCGTGAAAGAGGAAGCGAAGATTAGAGCAGAGAAAGGAGGGCGAGTGATTCAGTGAGCAGAGTGGCTCAGCTGATTAATGTTCGAGCAGCAGACTCGACATTTCCCCTGTTTAGTTTATCCTGCAGCATAGCCTACAGATGTTGTTATTTCCTCGGTTGAGGAATTCTATAACCCTAGTTTCATCTGAATAAAGTTTGCTTTTGTATGTGGCATCTTTAGGTTTTGCAGTAGTTTAAGTGTTAACTTTGTTGTTCTTTGTTCCGGCGTTTCTCTCCTCTCATACGGGTCTTGCCAAGCCAGGCAAACCCAGCGGCAGCCGCGGAAGATGAAGAAGTCGAAGGCCAAAGTTGGCCAAGTCTGAAGCTTGTCAGTCTGTGCTGAGCGAAGTTTGTCAGCCAGCAAAGTTCGCACTTCGCTGCCAACTTCCCTTCTGCGTTCAGCGAAGTCCGCACTGCGCGCGAAGTTCGCACTTCGCCAGTGTTTCCTGCGCAGTCCACACTGCGCGCGAAGTGCGCACTTCGGCAGCATTTCCAGCGCAGTCCGCACTGCGTGCGAAGTTCGCACTTTGCCCCTGCGCAGCACGCACTGCGCGCGAAGTTCGCACTTCGCCCCTGCGCAGACCGCACTGCGCGCGAAGTTCGGACTTCGCCCCTGCGCAGTCCGCACTGCGCGCGAGTGACGGACTTCGCCCGTGGGTAGGCGCCGTCCGCACTTCGCTCCCGAAGCTGGGAGCTGGCCGTGCGCCCTGCGCAGCCTGGAGCAGTCGGACTTCGGCGACTGAAAATTAAAAATCGCTCCTTCAATTCTTTTAGCAATTAGTGCTTAAGTTTGTGTTGCGTAGATGCATACAAATAACATGTTCCTCATAGTATTCTGTGAGGTGTCTGGCTTCAAAATGAAACTGTCCAATTAACAACAATTTGAGATTAACGTAAATATATACCATTCTAACACCATGGAATTTTGGTTGTAATGGAAACCTAGTATTTCTTTTCCCGTAATTTCAGACAAACCTCGCGTGGGCAGTTGAGTCCAAGAACACTATATCGGAATTGAGTCCAAGAACACTATATCGGAAGATCAGTTGAGTCCAGGAACACTATTATAGCCTCGTATTATAGACGGCATTATACCGATAAGCGTCTCTATGCCTCACATTAGGCTTTAGAAAATTTGTAGTATATAGATAGGACTCATATCATACAATATACACAAGAAAAACAAAGAAACAAACCATAAAACAAAAGGATACACAGTACAGCACACGACACAGATTATGTACACAATACATATACAGTAACGGACAGCAAAACACTGCATACATCCGCTCATTACATGGACTTCTGTTTATAGAGTAACCCCATTGATCCCGATATCAGTTGTCCAAAAAGCTAGCAGGACCAGATAGAGTCTACAAAATAAATTAATTCTCCAACAAAACTAAATACACAGGTATAGATCCTTCTCATGGCGTAGAAAAGCTCGCATAAAAAAAAATTTAGTCTATTGTGGTTGTGCTTGATAGCGTGCGGGGAAAGGAAAGCGATGAAGGCATGGATACCATTAGTGGATATTATTCGGTACTGCATGTCAAACAAGAAATCAACATATAATAAGCTCAGCAAGGATATGTTGAAAAGAGGATCTGCAAAACAAAAAAGAGAGAGTATCAAATGAACAATAAATTATGGAAACAAGATATCTTAATTTACAGGTTGTTAACAAAACCGAGATACCCTATTACATGCTGTTAACAAAATTCAAGTGGATATGTTGAAAAGAGGATCTGCAAAACAAAAAAGAGATAGTATCAAAAGAACAATAAATCATGGAAACAAGATATCTTAATTTACAGCCTTTTAACAAAACCGAGATACCCTAAGAAATACAAAACAATTATGAGCAGTTTCTGTAACGAGAATTTAACTGATCTAATTGACGCATCTGCTAGCAGTTTCTGTAACGAGCATTGAATTGATCTAATTGACGCATCTGTTAGCTTATCAAAATCAAATTACTTATCCTTTAAGCATCACAAATAAAATAATTACTCAAAATTTTCTTCTTTAATGTTTAAGGTTTCATTTTTTTAATTTAAAAAAATAAAAAAAATCTTGAACTTGTGCTTTTAACTTCCTGCAAACAAAACATATCCAAATTCTGAACTATCACATCCACTCTATGTTTTTTCCTCTTCCTGCAAACAAAACATATCCAACTTCTGAACTATCACATCCACTTTATGTTTTTTCCTCTTGATGTGTTTCCAACATTGTAAGATATTAACTTGAAATTTATTCTACATCACTTAAGAAAACTATGTTTATGGTTGAATGTACAAAACTATATTTATGGTTGACATATGAATTTCAAAAAATTCATTCTACATCACCCATGAAAATAGTTGGCAATTCATATGAATTTAAACAAATTAAAAGAATAGCATGCAATTTAAAAAAAATTAAAAAAAAAACTTAGAATACATATACCTAACTAAAAACTTTGAACACAATCACACTAAAAAAACAATATTAACAAATCTACAACGAATTTTAACCAAATGAAAAGAGAACATGAAAGTGTCACATTAGGCGTTAGAAAATTTGTAGTATATGGATAGGACTTATATCATACAATATACACAAACAAACCATACAACATAGAAACAAACCATACAACAAAGGGAAACACAGTACAACACACGACACAGATTATGTACACAATACATATACAGTAAGGGACAGCAAAACACTGCATACATCCACTCATTACATGGACTTTTGTTTATAGAGCAACCCTATCGATCCAGATATCACCTGTCCAGAAAGCTAGCAGGACCAGATAGAGTATACAAAATAAATTTATCTCCAACAAAACTAAATACACAGGTATAGATCCTTCTCATGGTGTAGAAAAGCTAGCATAAAAAGAATTTAGCCTACTGTGATTGTGCTTGACAGCATGCTGGAAAGGAAAGCGATGAAAGAATGTATACCATTAGTGGATATTATTCGGTAGTACATGTAAAAAAAGAAATCACCATATACCATACTCGGTACGACGTCAAAAGAACATTAAATTATGGAAACAAGATATCCTAATTTACACTTTGTTAACAAAAGGTACCTTATTACAGGCTGGTAACAAAACCCAAGAGTATGATCATTTTGATATTAATATTTATACATTTATTAGAAACACAAAATTATAATAATAAGTAGTTTTTATACTGATCTAAGTGATTCATCATTTAGCTTATCGAAATCAAATTACTTATTTCGTAAGTATCACAAATAAAACAATTATTTAACATTCTTTTCCTTAATGTATAATGCTTAAATTTTTAGCATTTAACTTTCTAAAGAATAACATATCCAACTTTCAAACTATCACATCCACTCTATTTTTCTGGTTTGATGTTTTCCCCTACATTCCAAGACATTAGCTTGAAATTCATTCTCCATCACTCAAAGAAATGATGTCTTTGGTTGACACCCAAATAAATTTCAACAAATTCATTTTACACAAAGAAATTGCGTCTTTGGTTGACACCTCAAATGAATTTAAACTAAAAGAACACCTGAATGCAATTTCTAACAAATTCACTCATTTAAGGGAAGACTTAAAATGAATATGCCTAAGTAGAGACTTTGAACACAATCTCCTACAAAAGATAATATTAACAAATCCATTTCAATTTTTTTTTTCTCATCATTCCCTCTTTTCCCTTAGGGTATACTCTTGATGCTGATATTTCTCTTCTAAGATAGCTATAAGATTTTTGTTCTTTTTATTTTTATTTTTATTATTTCAGCTTTCATACCTTATTAAAAGTATAAACCAACTAAAAGCTTTTGGCTCTTCATTGAAACAGCCTATGATCAAAATGCAGGAGTCCTCATCGCTCCAACATCCTTATAAGCATTTTACATGTGCTTAGAACTCCTGGTTTCAATACTAAAACTAAGCTTTTAACACTAAATTCTGGTACCAATAATTGAAAATAAAACCTGCAAAATGAAACAACAAAAAAAACAGCAACAAATTATAAAAACAATATACCCTAATTTAAATGTTGCTAACAAAACTAGAAAAAAAATCATTTTCATAATATTATTTTCAAAAAAATTAATACATTTAATAAAAATAACGGTAGGAAAAATTTCTATATTTAATATCTAACTACCCATCCTATAATTCACACAAATCAAACTGCCTATCCTTAAGGATTACAAATAAAACAATTACTGAAAAGAATCTTCGCTTTGCACTCTGGCCTCTTATTGAACTTAGGAGTGGGACTGAGAGTACTGTTATTTTTGCCTTTGAGGGTGTGTGGGCGACGAGCATAGAGCAGATGCGGTTAACAGCATGGTATATGAAGCAAGCGCCAGAGTAAAGGATCCCGTCTATGATTGTGCAAGTGGAGTTAAGAATTCGAAGAAGCGAATTCCGGAGCTGAAATCGCAGTTGAACCCCGAAGACCGTGTTCGACATGGCTCCCAAAGGGAACACCCGTTCCGTTAAAATCCTTATCCACGAACTAAACCGTCCTGCACTTCAATCAGAGCATCGCATCATTTTCTGCTTATGCTAGCTTTTTATCAAGGGAAACGTATTTAATAACTTACCTATCTCCCAGTCATAACATCCTTGAAGAATGGCAATATAGACGAGATGGGCAAAGAGACCTGCAGTTTCCAAAGACGATACCGATGGAGCCCTGGATGTGGAAGATCCAGAAGCAGTGCTTCAATCTGTGGCTGGAAACCGCCTGCATAGTTCTCTTTTTTTCCAAAGAGGGAAAAAGAAACAAAGGAAGAGAGTGTCAACAACGCAGCAATAATTATATGTATGGCTTATACGAAGCCATGTTAACAATTAAAGTACCTAGACTGTGATATCTCTTGCAAGAAATAGTCCGAATTCACGGTTTTTTTTCATGGGCAGGTGAATGGGAAAAAATGACTTATTCGGCAGACCCACAACCTCCTCTCTGCAAATAAAAACCGAAGCAGATTAGAACATAAAACGAGGGGAAAATATATAGATGGGTTCAAGCATTTCTTATTATTACTTGCACTTCTGGAGCGGATGAGGATCTTGACAGGCGGACGGAACTACGTCTAGAGCGCTCTGCACGGTCAACTGTGATTCCAGCTCTGGCATTCGCTTCTTCAATCGTTTCATTGCACTTGTACAGCCATGGATGGGGTCTATTACTCTGGCCCGCCTTTCATATACCAAACTCTTAACTGCATCCGCTCTGAGCTCGCGGCCAACACTAACCTGAAGCACAAACAACAATAGAAGTCAGTCCGACTACAAAATTCATTGCGATGGAGCAGTTCCCAGCGGAGTGCTGAGAGACACCTACCCACCTACCTTATTATATAGATAATTTCTACTAATATTACGGAAACAGGCAACCGTGTGAAGTACGAATTACTACTAATTACCTTATTATATAGATAATTTCTACTAATATTACGGAAACAGGCAACCGTGTGAAGTACGAATTACTACTAATTACTCCAACCACTTTACAAGGCTTTTGCCCTAATTAATTTCTACTAATATTCCGGATACATATGGACGATGCGAACCTTCTCGAGAATTACTTATTCTTGATTAGGACACTATCGGCTCGTTGGAGAGGCTTACTTTTTATAATCGTATTTTTCGGATGCAAGGAAGACAGCGAAAATTTTGAAATGACCGAGATTTGACAATGATATCGACCGTAATTTTTTTTTTTTTATTAGAATTAATAACGAAGAAGGTTTTAAAGGATCCGACAACCAATACAGACAAAAGCCACCACGATAAAAAGAACAGAATCAAACTTCACCAATTAGAAAAGAGGCAAACCAGAAAAAGAGTGTTAACACCAAGCCACTAGTACACAAAAGAGGGAAAATTGAAATAGTTTTACACCAACTTATCCAAACCCTAAGCAACTAAATGTGTTACATTTTTAGAGATATCCAAAGCCGATTTCAGCGAGCTCCACAACTTTCTTTGATTGATGTCAATTAACTTTAAATCACGAAAGACAAAATGTTTAAAATCCTGAGAAGCCTCCGGAGCATAGACCTCTTTCGTAAATTTCTCCCAAATACAATCCCAAAGAGGAACGTCAAAATCTTGGAGGGCAGAGAGATGGGGGAGTCATCACTCTCACCCCCTTTGCAGCGCAAATGCTTAGATTTGCGTCGACCACTAATAGAAGCAGAACGAGGAGGACCCAAGTCCAACTTCGTAGAATTTTCCATAATCTCTTTGGGAGGCAAGTCGAACTTGACAGAGGGACCAGCCGAAGGTGTAAAGGCTTCCTCATCAGAAGCCTTTCCCCTCACACCTTTGGAAGAAACTTGAATCTTCTTGGAAATCTTCTCAGATCCCCTCTCAAAGGTAAAGGAACAGATGTCTTGGCTGCAGTCATAATCCATTGCCGAGTCCAACCTAGAGCCACCACCAAGAGAACCAGGAGAGTCCACCACCATCTTAGCTCCACCACCAAGATAACCAAGAGAATCCGCGACCATCTTAGTGCCACCACCAAGAGAACCAGGAGAGTCTGCCACAATATTAACGCCACCAACCAAGGGACTAGGAAGATTTGCAAAAGGCTATAAAATATCATCAACATTTAAACCAAGTTCTAAGGCAGCTTGCTCAAACACCAATAACGTAAGGCCTTGATGAATAGGGGCTTGACCACGACCATATTGAACATTCAAAAAGGATTTTTTGGAAAAGAAACAAAGGAATATTCATACAAGTTTTACGTCTCAAATGATTTAAAAATATTGCATAGAAGTTTCTAATAATTTCATAGGAGGAGTCAACAGTAAAAATAGTCCATAATAACCCTAGCAACCCCATCTCGTGGAAGGGACAGGGCCATTGCACTAAAACCATTCTGTACCCTAGGCAGGTATTCCTCCTTGTCTAAGAAAAGACTAATCTCCTACAATAGAGAATGTCTATCACGATTGTGATAGGCTCCATCTAACACCAGGTCGGTAGTCCTGCTAATGAGCTCCACCGTAACCTGAAATGACCAAGAACCAATTCTGATCCAACCGTCCTTCCACATAGAAACCATCAAGTTAGTAAGAACCGAACCATGGCCATGAAACTTTTGAATACACTCTAGAAGACCTCCGTTCACCAGGATCACTTTAACCTCCTTGTCAAAAGAGATAAACCCAGGCCGGTCTTACTCAGTTTAAGTTTAGACGGATAGATCTTCTCCTTACCCATACCCATGATAGAGAAACCCAAACACAAAGAGGTGAAAAAAAATTATTATTTTTTATTTATTTTCCCCTTAAATTGGCTTGTTTGAGAGGTCGTAATGAAAGTTCAGTATCCTAAGGATTTAAAAATGGTAGCGAAAATTTCGAAACTGTAGAACCCGACCTTTCCAAACCGTAGTAGAGCGTCGTCTGAATATCTCTTAATGTGGAATTTTTCTATGGAACATTTTTCATTGCTAATTTACCGTTAAAAATAAATAAAATGACAGCACAACCACCTAACAACCTAACAATATGACAGTTGTATAGACTGACAATTTTGTTTTATAATGAACATGGATTTTTTATTATATTGTTTTGAAATATTGAATTAAATATAAATTGTTTTTTATATTTAATTAAGATATTTTACTGTTCTATATAATAATATTAGTGGCAATGATCTTCTCCTCTTCATGTTTCTCCTCTTCATGTGACAAGTAACTAATAAGCACGTCATAACTTCAACATATCAATCACTACATTGTGTTAGAGGTGATTTATTAGTCCTATAAAAAATATTTTATAATGTATAATTCTAATTATTAATATTTTTAATATATATTAGTTTTAATCTTATAAATTGGTATTTTTTAATGTTAATTATTCTTGTTACATTGAATTCCTAGGAAGTGTTTTGAGGAATCTAACATATAAATCATTTTTGGGATCCAATTATAAAGGCTAGTCATGAGACTCAAACCTAATTACTTATTTAGACATGTGATAATGAACTTATCAATCAACTTATAATGTAATCTATTAATGTTAATTGTTAACTATGATGTTAGAACTTCAAAATATTCCTCACCATATTATGTTAGTTTTTATTTTCTAGCAGTTACCCATCTTGGTGTAATGTTACTCCAATTGGAGATTGAGTAAATCAATTATATGATGATGGAAATAGTCTATAAGAAATAGATACTTTACCTTCACTTTTTTATTAGGATATTTAAAATTTAGTGTTTCAATGGTCACTAACTCATAACTAACTCATAAATTTGATAATTGAAATATAATATTATATTGTTAGAATATGTGGTGCAAATATTTACTTGAGAACATTAATGATTTTATATTGGATTTACTTGTAATTTCTTATGCATCATTACATACCTTATATAAGTGGTATTATTATCATACTATAATACATCTTAAGGTTTATTAACATTCATATAAGGTCACTTGTAATTTGGGTATTTATACCTTTTAATACTAACCATTTCTTCATTAATTGGAAACGCTTATTCTTTTGTTAATATTAGTATTTATTGTTTGAGGACAACTATAGTATCAAGTTGTATTTATTGATAAAATTGAAAATTGACCAAAGTAGGTTTGAATACTCATTTCATGATCTTAAATTTTTATGTACTTTCTTTTATAGTGACTATAAAAGTAAGATGGATTTTGGAATAGAGTTTATAAAATATTTTTTCTATTTGCTAAATTATAGGATTTCACTAAAAAAATCCTAATTGGAGTTTTGATCATAATGATTTTATTATGACACAATAATTGCTTAGCTCAAGAGAAATATTCACTAATAGATTTAACAAAAGCATTGATATGTTCATCATAATGATGCAGGAGCATCCAGTGGCAGCAGCGCAATCTTGCATCAACAAAAAAAATTCTAAGTTTTTGCCACTCAAGAAGGGGGGAGAGAAAGTGCAGAGCAAAAACTGTCACGATTTTCGCTAAATCACGACAGTCAATAGGAGAGAGAAAATGCCTTTGAAAAAGTTGCGATTTCGCAATGTCGCGAAATCGCAACAGTCAGTAGGAGAAATAAATGCCATTGAAAAAGGTTGCGATTTCGCAATGTGTCACGAAATCGTGACCATCACAAAATCGCAATGGAGAGCAGCTAAGGGAAGACGCTTATGGGAATTTTGCGATTTCATGACATGTCGTGAAATCGCGACTATCACGAAATCATGACAAAAGAGCAGCGAGAGGGGACACTGTTGGAAATGTTGCGATTTCGCGACATGTCACGAAATCATGACAAAAAAGCAGTGAGAGGGGACACTATTGGAAATGTTGCGATTTTGCTACATGTCACGAAATCGCGACTATTGTGAGATTGCGACAAAAGGCAGCCGAGAGAAGACGTTGTTGGAAATGTTGCGATTTCGTGACATGTCATGAAATCGTGACAAGGAGGCAGCAGGGGGAAGACACCAATAAGAATGTCGCGATTTTGTGACATGTCGCAAAATCATGATTGTCACGAAATCACGACCAGAGCAGATAAGCGTGGGCATTCGAAGGCAAATGTCGCGATATCGTGACATGTCATGATATTGCGACCCGAAGGTAAGAAAGGCAATGGTGGAAGAGAAAATGTCACGATATCATGATATCGTGACCCGAAGGTGAGGAAGGCAGAGATGAAGGTGATATCGTGACCCGAAGGTGAGGAAGGCAGAGATGAAGAGAAAACGTCATGATATCATGACATGTCACGATATCACGACCCAAAGGCGAGGAAGGCAAAGATGAAGAGAAAACGTCGTGATATCGACATGTCGTGATATCACGATCGAAAGGGAGAAGGAGCGCAGGGAAGCCAAAATGTTGCGATATCACGACATGTCGTATTTTTGCACCGAAATACGAGCCAAAGATGAAGAGTCGAAAAGGGAGACGTGTCGAATATCTGGATGACAAAGCGACACAGGGAGGCGAAACAAAAGGTTTTGGAAGAGGAAACGAAGGGCCACCAGCTGGAAATGGAGCATCACCTGAGAACCTTTAAAAAGGAGAGCAAAGGCATGCATAGGGGATGGCTAGAATGATAATTTTTTTTATTTCGAGAATGGAGAAATTCTGTAAAGGCGCAACTCTTCTATGACTTATGTAATATTTTGCTATGACTGTAATACACTATTGTAATAGTAATTCTCTACTGCATTTGAATAAAATAAAAACTATTTTTTTTCTCTGTAATTTTTGGCCTGCTATCAAGTGGTATTAGAGCTAGAAGATTTTGAGCATGTAAGCAAAGTGTCAAACATGAGGCAACTTGCACCAGGATCTGTGGAAGAGCTTTGTGAAAGTAGTGAGCAGAATGCCTCCAAGAAAGAACCGTGGTCATGGGAAAAATATGGTGTTGAACTAAGATTTCAGAGCATTGTAGAGGCAAGTGCAAGCCCTGCAAGAGGAGTTGCGAAGAGGGGTTGAGCCAAAAGGAGAAGACAATAGTGACGATGAAGCCTGGGTAACTGATGACCCATCAGATGATGAAGAAACATTGGATCCTTCTGAAGCTAGATTGCTTAAAGCCCTATCTCAGGCCGGGAAGAGGCTGAAGTTTGATGTCTCTACGTATTCTGGGAATCTCAACCCATAAGAGTTGATTGATTGGATCAACGATATGGAGGAATACTTTGAGTATGAGGAGGTTGCAGATCTAGACCGAATAAAATTTGCAAAAGAAAAATTGAAAGGCCATGCTAGCTTATGGTGGAAAGGAGTACAACTCAAAAGAAATAAAAATGGAAAAGAAAAGATAACTAGATGGGATCGAATGGTGGAGAAACTAAAGAGACAGTTTATTCTTGTAGATTATAAGTTGGATCCGTTGAGGAGAATGCAAAGTTTGAGATAGTCAGGCAAGTCTGTCTAAGAATACACATAAGAATTCTACAAGATCTCCATCAGAACTGGCCATTCAGGGGCTAATAAGGAGAAAGTAGCCAGATACATCAACGAGTTGAGAATGAACATTCAGGAAGAACTCAGCTTGATTAAAATAGCCACCATAGAAGATGCATACCAGTTGGCCTTGAAGGTAGAAGAGAAACTGAATAGAAGATTCGAAGGCAACCAGAGAGGAAGGGATCGTGGTGGAAGAACCGGTGGAGGAAATTACCGAGACTAGAAGAAGACTGGGGAAACAAGCAAACCCCAGGAACAAAAAAAGGAGAATACCTACCACCCGCATGATTAGAACAATGACTACCAGAGAGGAAGAGGTAGACCTGGACGTGGGTATGGAAGAGGGGTATTCCGTGGAACCTATTTCCAGTGTGGAGAAGAGGGACACCGGTCATACGAGTGTCCTCAACACCAAGAAAGGATGGACAAGAGACCTGAGGGTCATGCCAGAGATGTTGTGGAAAATTAAGGTGCAGAGTCAGAACACTCTAAAGAGGCAGAAGGAGGAGAAGTGTTGATGATGAGAAGAACACTGTTGAATGAGGAAAAAGAACCAGAATAGAGGAAGAGCTTGTTTTGCATGAGGTGCAAATGTGCAGGGAAGGTCTGCAATGTTATCATTGATAATGGTAGCACAGACAACTTAGTTTCAGAAGAGATGGTTACTAAGTTGAAATTGGGGAAGAGGAAGCACCCGCATCCATATCGGATTGCATGGTTGTAGAAAGACCACAGAGCACTTGTCAGTGAATAGTGCTTGGTCAAATTTCACATTGGGAATTATCAATATGAGGTCCTATGTGATGTATTGTTGATGGATGCTTGCCATTTGTTGTTGGGAAGACCATGGCAATTTGATAGACGTGCAGTGCATGATGGGCATGCAAATACATACTCTCTAACGAAGGATGGAGTACGTCACAAATTGAAGCCACTAAAGGAAGTGGATGAGAAAGTGTGCGATAGTGCCAGAATCTGCCTGGTGGATGGAAGATAGTTTTTGGATGGTCTGAAGAGGGATTCAATGTGTTATGCATTAATCCCTACGGTTAAGAAAGAACAGTATACAGATGTTCTAGCAGAGGCTGAACACTTGTTAAAATAATTTCAAGACATCATATCAGATAATGTGCCTGAGGGTTTACCATCGATGAGGAAGATCAGTCACCATATTGATTTGGTACCTGGATCTAGTTTACCCAACAAGGCAGCCCATAGAATGACTTCGATGGAAAGTGAGGAGCTAAGCAGGCAAGTCCATGAGTTGTTGAAAAAGGGACTGATTCGAGAAATCTTGAGTCCATGTGCGGTACCTGCAGTACTAGCACCAAAGAAGGATGGGGAGTGGAGGATGTGTACAGACTCCCGAGCTATCAACAAGATCACCATAAAATATAGATTTCCATTACCAAGGATGGATGATATTATGGACTGTTTGAGTGGAGCCAAGTACTTCACCAAGATTGACCTGAAGAGTGGCTACCATCAGATCCGGATCAGAGAAGGAGATGAGTGGAAAACCGCTTTCAAAACCAGAGAAGGTTTGTATGAGTGGTTGGTCATGCCATTTGGGCTAACCAATGCACCAAGCACATTCATGCGATTGATGAATGAAGTGCTGAAGGAGTTTTTAGGCAAGTCTATTATTGTCTATTTGGATGACATTTTGATATTTAGCAGAACCCTAGAAGAGCACCTGATGCATATCAAGAGGGTTTTTGAGAAGCTGGGGGAAGAACAGTTGTTGATCAACTTGAAGAAGTGCAATTTTGTGAAGAAGGAGTTGGTATACCTTGGATTTGTCATCTCAGTTGAAGGTCTAAAAATGGACCCAAAAAATGTGAGGGCTATCATTGAATGGCCTACTCCAAGAAGCACTTTTGAAGTGAGATCATTTCATGGTCTGGCCAGTTTTTACAAGAAATTCATCAAAAATTTCAGTAGTATTTGTGCACCCCTTACGAAAACAATGAGAGGGGATAGGAAAGACTTTAAGTGGACCTTAGGAGCAAACAAGAGCTTTGATATGTTGAAGAAGAAGGTCACTGAGCAACCTATTTTAGCACTTCCAGATTTTAACAAGGTATTTCAGGTGGACTGTGATGCCAGTGGCAGTGCCATAAGAGCTGTGCTAAGTCAAGAAGGTAATTCTGTTGCTTACTTCAATGAAAAACTCAATGAGGCTAGGAAGAAGTATTTAGTGTATGACCAAGAATTCTATGCTATAGTTCAGGCCCTGAAGAACTGGAGACATTATTTGCTGCCAAAAGATTTTGTGTTATATACTGATCATCAGGCCTTACAGTATATAAACAACCAGGGAAAACTGAACCAGAGGCACTTGAAGTGGGTTGAGTTTCTGCAGAGTTATTCCTTTGTGTTGAAGCACAGGAGTGGAAAGTCCAACAGAGTTGCAGATGCCTTGAGTAGAAGGTAGAGTTTGCTGACAGAAATGAAGGTGGAAGTGTTGGGGTTTGATGAATTGAAAGTTTTGTACCCTGAAGATCCCAATTTTGTAGAAGCCTGGAAGGCTTTCTTGGCACTAGTTACCTTGGACAGAACCAAGTGGTTGGATTTTATGATCCAAGATGGAATGTTGTTCAGAGGAAACCAATTATGCATCCCAAGAAGTTCCATGAGGGAAAACCTAGTCAAAGAAAAACACAGTGGAGGATTGGCTGGGCACTTTGGTCGAGATAAGACCATTGCCCTTGTGAGCGAGAATTATTATTGGCCGCAACTGCAGCAAGATGTGCAAAAATTTGTGTAGAGTTGTAGAGTACGTCAGATGGTGAAAGGTGTGAGACAGAACACCGGATTATATCAGCCGTTACTTGTACCGGAGAAACCATGGGAAGATGTCAACATGGATTTCATTCTTGGTCTACCAAAGACACAGAGGGGAAATGATTCCATATTTGTGGTAGTTGACAGGTTTTCAAAGATGGCACATTTTATCCCTTTTCAGAAAACTAATGATGCAGTTCATATTGCAGGTTTGTTTTTCAAAGAGGTGGTTCGACTGCATGGTCTACCGAAGAGTATCATTTTCGATAGAGATACCAAGTTTGTTGGGTATTTCTAGAGAACCCTATGGAAGAAACTAAAGACATATTTGAAATTCAGTTCAGCATACCACCCACAGATAGATGGGCAAACAGAGGTGGTAAACAGAAGTTTGGGTAACCTATTGAGGTGCTTGATAAGAGATAAGCCCAAAGGATGGGATCTGATTTTGCCACAGGCAGAATTTGCATATAACAATTCTATCAACAGGAGTACCAATAGATCTCCATTTCATATAATATATGGAAGTAGTCCAAGAAATGTTTCTGAGTTAAGGAAGTTGAATACAGGGGAAAAGTGCAGTGCCGAGGTTGAGGATTTTGCAGAGCATCTGAAGAACCTGCATGAAGAAGTGAAGAAGCATATTGCCAAAATGAATACGCAATATAAGATGAAAGCAGACCAGAAGCGATGGTTTAAGGAATTAGAAGTGGGAGATGAAGTGATGGTCCATCTGAGAAAGGAAATATTTCTTTCTAAAACCTATAACAAGCTAAAGATGAAGAAGTTTGGACCATGCAGAATCATGGCAAAACGGGATTCAGGCAATGCCTATGAAGTAGAATTGCCAAGTGGGCTTAACATATCACCTGTCTTTAACATTTTAGATTTGGTGAAATACCATGAGGGGGATAGTAGTGAGACACCAAGCACAGAGTTTTCGAGTATTCCAGCGTCTACTCCAACCGTATATGATATTGAGGAAATACTGGACACTCGAGAAGGCAGAAGTACCAAAAAAAGATAGTATTTTGAATATTTGGTCAAGTGGAAGGGTAGACCGGTAGAAGATGCAACTTGGTTGTCTAAAATGGAGGTTGATCGCTTGGGTCTCCCTCTAATAGTTTAGAAGTGAGGATCACTTCTCAATCTACCCCGGGTGTCTGATGCAGGAGCATCCGGTGGCAGCAGCGCAATCTTGCATCAACAAAAAAATTTCTAAGTTTTCGCCACTCAAGAAGGGGGGAGAGAAAGTGTAGAGCAAAAACTATCATGATTTCATGACATGTCACGAAATCGCGACAGTCAACAGGAGAGAGAAAATGCCTTTGAAAAAGTCATGATTTTACGACGTCGCAAAATTGCAACAGTCAGCAGGAGAAAGAAATGCCATTGAAAAAGGTCATGATTTCGTGACGTGTCACAAAATCGCGACCGTCATGAAATCACGACGGAGAGCAGCTAAGGGAAGACGCTTATGGGAATGTCGTGATTTCGTGACATGTCGTGAAATCGTGACTATCACGAAATCGTGACAAAAGAGCAGCGAGAGGGGACACTGTTGGAAATGTCACGATTTCACGACATGTCACGAAATCGTGACTGTCGTGAAATCATGACAAAAGAGCAGCGAGAGGGGACACTGTTGGAAATGTCACGATTTTGTGACATGTCGCGAAATCATGACTGTCACGAGATCATGACAAAATGCAGCCAAGAGAAGACGTCGTTGGAAATGTCACGATTTCATGACATGTCACGAAATCGTGACAAGGAGGCAGCAGGGGGAAGACACCAATAAGAATGTCATGATTTCGTGACATGTCGTGAAATCATGACTGTCATGAAATCGCGACCAGAGCAGATAAGCATGGGCATCCGAAGGCAAATGTCATGATATCACGACATGTCGTGATATCATGACCCGAAGGTAAGAAAGGCAGTGGTGGAAGAGAAAACGTCGCGATATCATGACCCGAAGGTGAGGAAGGCAGAGATGAAGAGAAAATGTCGTGATATCATGACATGTCGTGATATCACGACCCGAAGGCGAGGAAGGCAGAGATGAAGAGAAAACATCACGATATCGCGACATGTCACAATATCATGACATGTCATGATATCGTGATCGAAAGGGAGAAGGAGCGCAGGGAAGCCAAAATGTCGTGATATCGTGACATGTCGTATTTTTGCGCCGAAATACGAGCCGAAGACGAAGAGTCAAAAAGGGAGACGTGTCGAATATCTGGACGACGAAGCGACACGGGGAGGCAAAACAAAAGGTTCTGGAAGAGGAAACGAAGGGCCACCAGCTGGAAATGGAGCGTCACCTGAGAACATTTAAAAAAGAGAGCAAAGGCATGCACAGGGGATGGCTAGAACGATAAATATATAAAATTGAGAATGGAGAAATTTTGTAAAGGCGCAACTCTTCTACGACTTATGTAATATTCTGCTGTGACTGTAATACACTGTTGTAACAGTAATTCTCTACTGCATTTGAATAAAATAAAAACTATTTTTCTTCTCTGTAATTTTTGGCCCGCTATCACATAATTTTGTTAATTTATTTTTATAATCAATCCTTTTCCTATAAATAATTGTTTGTGATAGATTGCAGTACTATTTCAACTAATATAGAAGGAATTTTACTAATAAATAATGCATTGAATTTCTATTTTTGATTACAAATGTTGATTTTCTCTTATGATTTTCTTGGTAAAATACCATTTCCTTTCTTTCTTAAGTATTTCTTAATAGTGGTGTAGCATAGACGAGAAGGCAATTTACATGGTTTATGGAGTAGAGAAGAAAATCTTAAGTAGTCATTGATCATCCCAATTACCTAATATTGAAAGTGTAATTTTATGGTCAAGGCTAACACTGCATAAGGTATTCATGGTACAATGTATTGAATTCATTATAATATTTTATTACGTAAGCCCTATGGGCCATGAATAGCATAATTATGGTTAACCCACTTTATAAAATTATAATTAATCTTAAATCTTTTCTTGTTCTAGTCAACTTAACATTAAGTTCATTTATGTAATCGAGACTTTGATATTGGTATAAATACCCACAATCACTCGTTTCTTGACAATTAAAGTGTTGTAATTCATATATATGGATTATATAGTGGTTATTTATGGTGCCTATGGTTGCCCATTGTATTTTTATCTTATTTATCCTATCTTATGCTTTTTATATAAGATTTTAGTGGATGGATTGCTTCTATTCATTTGTATAAAATATTATTAATTTCAATATGGTAATAGAGTGGGTATGAAGCTACACTAATTGGTAACATGAAAATTACAATCAGAGTCTTCAGTTCTTCTATTGATCTCTTGGTTGAATTATATTCCAAGATTGTAAGTACAACATCAGGAACACCAGTGAAATATTTTTAATTTCTTCCTTTTGATTATCACATGTATGAGTGTTCTAATGAAGGAATTCTAAGCAGAAGAAAAATCTTAAAATTTGAATTTTAAAAAAATTGTACCACTAGCCATTTTCTCTCGATTTTCTCTTCTTTATTATGATAATTTTATTTCTATTTAGGCACATAAATTCCATGCAAAGTTAAATTATTTCTAGAGTTATTGATTTCATAGACTCAAGGACAATTACCTCTAGTTAAGTGAGGCCTAAAATACTAGTTTTTCTAAGTTTTATATTGTCTAGTCTTGGATTTGCTACTTTTGAAATGTCATGGATGGATATACATGTCATTTTAAGGGTGAAGATAGCAATGATCTCAGTGGAAGATGACTCTTAGTTTTAGTTATCAATCTTGCTAAGGTGGATAGTGTAAAATTTTGTAGAGTGATGCTCATGAAGATGGGGATTTAATTCTCACTCCATCCCTTTTGATCAATAAAATTTTTACTTTTTCCATCATCTACATCATAAAATTTTCTTTTCATGAAGGAATTTACCCATTAGTTTCATCTAGAGCTCATGATACAAATTTAGAAGCCTTTTGGTAAAAGGTGTTAGAATCCAGATTCAAGGTTTGAATATACTTGAGTGGAAATTTTTACTAGATTATAAATCACCTAAGAATATCCTCAAGCGGTCATCCCTCCAATATTATCATCTAAGGATTTTGACATAACGGTAGATGGACTCTAACAAAAAATAATAGGTGAAAGGTTTAGGGTTAAAATCCTAGTTTTGAATATTAGATGAAAATGATTACCTTAAGGAGAGAGTGAGGTGCTTTTATATCAATGTGTATACTCAAAAATATGTGCACTGAAATCTACTTCAGCCACTTACTTTTTAGAGGTTAATTGTTTAAATCTGCTCCATTATAATTTTATAAAAAATTATTATTATCATTCATTGCTCAACTTGGATGGATGTTGACATTCCTCCTAATGGGGAAATAATAATTTTTATTTATTTATTCCACCTCAACCAATCACAAGAAAGTAGATAGCAAAATTTTAACCAAATAGAAGAAAACAAGTTACAAAAAAAGAGTGGTTATCACCAACAAATGGGTGTGCACCAAATGGAAATGTGGTATTAGATGTTGATCTTCTAACATTTGAGGTGTTAAATTTTTTTGAGGGATTTTATTTTTAAATGGAGGCCATAAATTTTGTATACATAAGCATTTTGAACCAAGTTTTTCAAATCACATGATATTTTGAGCTTTATGCATTGGTGATATTATTTTATGGACCTATTACAATGTTAGCGATCAAATTATATGGAATAATCCTCAAACCCTAATTTATTATTTTAAATGGGAAGATTTACAATATTCTATACAATCAAAAAATGTAGACCAGTTCTTTAGAATATGTAACTATGCTTATGATAGATATAGTAGATTTTGAGTTTTTTGGATGATTACAAGAAAAGAACTCAAAATGTACTTTATTCAATCCCTCTTCATTCTTCAAATTATTTCTTTAACATACTCATAAATATCTAATAATTCATAATCTGATTCTTCTTCTATTTCTTCTTGAGGCACTCTTGGAAGTTAGTTATAGCTCTTATTTTGAATAGGTTCATTAAAAACATCTTTTTTATGAATAAAATTACATGGCCAAATAAAAAGTCTTCAAACAAATTGATGTCTGTTGTAAAAGGAACAACTATACCTTCAAGTCATACCTTATGTGAGGAATATTGAAGGAGATTATCTTTAGAGGATATGGTGATCTTGACTTTTATTCTTCATTTCAATCCCTAGAAGAAGCATTTCTTGGATGTGTGTGGGTGTCTAATAGGTGTACTGATGACTATAGTCTATCCTATGGAGACTTTAGTGTATAATAAGCATTTTTGTAGTAACAAATATTAGATGAAGAGGGAGGTCTATGCATCTACCCTGAAATATAGAGACCCACTAAAGCATCCATTATGGAGGTAAATATTATTAATGAATTCTCATCTTAGTCCCTTAGTTTAGATTATGAATGGGTGTTGATAGTGCACTCTAATTCATAGCCAAGACCAACATTGTACTATGTAATTGTAGATGGTCCTAAAGACATTCATTATATAATATATTGAATTAATTATAATATTTATGGGACTAAATTAACCTTGTTATGCTTAAACTCACCTTATAAACTTATAATTAAACTTAAAACCTTTATTGTTCTTATCAACTTATGGTTATTTTCATTTATGTAATTTTGGGCTTTGGTATTGGTGTAACATGCCCTACCACTTCTCAATTAAAAATTTGAACATTGTGACTCTTATCTATGTAATATATAATGCTTATTTATGGTGCATATAGGTGTCGACTATATATTTCTCTTTTTCATCATCTTTTATGCTTTATGTGTAAGATTTGTTTAGATGGATTACTTCTATTTATTTTTCAAGAATATTGTGAATTCCAACACCTTAAACATCATAGGAATAGTTTAATTTATGTTAAATATGTTTGAGCCATTGGATAAAGTTATCGAGAATGATCCAATGATTTTTATATTATTGTAGAAAGAGAAAATAGTTTAATCTTGATGTTCTACAATATTTGACTAGTTTGGAAAAACATTTACCAAAAAGGTTTATCATTACTACCTTTTTATTATATTCAATCCATTTGGTCAATTAATTACTTGTGACAAATTTTCTAGAGATGGTCCAACTAATAAGGAAGTATTTTTACTAAAATCTAGTGCAATAATTTTTTCTAGTGTCGTAAAGTTGCTATTATTTTTTTAAATCCATTTAATTTGTTGTTTTGGATACTTTGGGACTAGTGCAATACAAATGAGAGGGTAGTATGCATGGTTTCTAAAGTAGACAATAATAGGTAGAATATATTTTTTATCATTCTCAATAAAGACCCCCAAGCCACTTATGAATTTGTAAAATTGATGCCATAAATCTAATGTTACTTTGGTGAGAGAGGATGGATTAATATATTACATTCTAGAAACAATTACACAATGCAAACTATGACAAATATATAGGCAATTAATATTTTTTTATTCTTTGTAAAATGTTAGAGGGTTTAAGTTTAGTAGTTTTCATCCAAAATTTTATTCTTTTTTCTCTAAAATTTACATCTAAATTTAGAATATTCTTTAGTAAATAGGATGGATGAATATTTTGCGAGCCATGGCATGAACCAAAGGCACATGAAAATATTGGAAATTTGAGGTAATTTGAGGCATTTTATGTTGTCATTGATTTCACATGGATCATTGATGTCACATAGATCACATTGAGTTTTTGTGGCCAAAATATTTTATAAATAAGCATTTATGATATTTTGGAAAGCATGGCTATTTACAAGGTTTTTGTTAAAACCAAGGTAGGAAAAATAAAAGGTTTTATTTAAAACCATGGATGGCAGATTTGAAATGGGTTTTTCTTAAAACCCAGGTTGGATTTTCATTTCGTCGAAAATGGTGCCTCAATGAAGGAGATAATTAATTTTAAATATTTAAGTTTAAATTTTAATCATTTAAAATTCAATTTAAAATTTAAAATTTAAATTTAAATTTAAAATTCAAATTTAAATTAATATTTTAATATTGTCGATGTCAAAAAGGAGGAGGCAAATAATATTAAGTCATAGCCGACATCAAAATAAAAAGGTGGGCATATATAAATATGCCACTAAACTTTTTATTTTCCAAAAGTCTTCAACGAAGATAATCCATTCGAAGCACTCAGGGAGCAGAAGTGTCATATTCATTCGACAACTAGTGAAGAGAAGAGGGAACAAAGGTAAGGGAGTTTCCTTACCTATTATCATAGGCACTTGTGGCCTAGTAGCAAGAGGAAGGCGCATAAGGTGATTAAGCGCCAGCAGATCCAAAGTTCGAATCCCATCGGTGCTAGTTTTTGCAAGGTAAAAAGGGAGAACCTTTTGCGGACGTGGTTTTTGAGGGCAATCTCGAAGGAAGAAAGAAGGAGGTCTTGTGCTCTTGGTTTCTATGTGAGTGGTTGTATCATGTGGTTTTTGGAATCATGGTTTGAGTGGTGCAGGGGCAGCGACAGGGGATCAAATCTCGTTGAGGTTAAAGGTAAGTTATTAATTTTTCCAAATATTTTATTTTTCTAAGGCTGCCCTAGGAGAGATAAGATTTGTGGTGCATGTTGTGAAAAATAAATATTTTTTTGGTGATTTTACTTTTAGAAGTATATCATACTATATATCGTTGGAAATATTATTTCGAGGGCTATTTGATTATTTTATTTAGAAGGAGAAATAAGGTGTACATAAAGAGATATTTCTATTTTTGTAAAAGGGTTCAAGTGAAGGTTATTTTGTTCTTTTCAAAGTGTGTTGAGTGTGGCATATTTTCCTAAGGGGTTTCTTCATCTTCATAAGATATATGGGTACATTCTCCTATTGATTGTCTATGGTGGTTGATGTCTAAAATATCATTGGAGGGAAAAGGATTGTTTGTGGTTTCCTTTTCGAAAGTGGTTGGTTGAATGCTTCAAGGTTTTCTTAATTGAGAGTTGTTTTTAAACCTTATTTTATAAGCATAGTTGTTGAAGCCCATTGGTTGTGAAAGAACATGAGTATCATTGTCATGTGAGATATGTAGTTGAGAATTGTTGGAAACATTTGAGTTGGTTGATACATACTTGGACTAAGGTTATGTGAGGAAGAATTCTCCCTTGTGGTGATTAGTTGAGATTGATTTTAGAACATATTGAGTCTCTAACAATACTCTTTATGCTTCTATGAGTTGAGTTGATTTGAGTTGAGATTGATCCTAGAACATATTGAGTCTCTAGCAATTCTCTTTATGCTTCTATGAGTTGATTTTAGTTGAGTTGAGTTGAGGTCAATGTGGATCATTGTTGTCATCCAATGAAGAGTACATTGCAATTCATTATTGAGTTCATATTTCAACTTTTTCTTGATAGATTTGTGGATGATATTTGAGTGCTACTTGATCATGATTGATTGAGCCTTCGATAAGGCATTTGTGGACAGTTTTAATAAATTTTTGTGGACAGTTTTGGGGCATATTTGTGGGTAGATTTGTGGACATATTTGGGATAGTTTTGGGCAAGTTCTTGGTGAGCTTGCTAGAGAAAATTTGGATAAGTTGTGTGTGAGTTTGTTATTTAATTTTGCACAAGTTCTGTGTGAGCTTGTTATTCAGATTTGGACAAGTTCTTATTGAGCTTTTTGTATTAGATTTAGGCAAGTTATTGGTGAGATTTCTAGAGAATATTTGGGAAAGTTCTTGGTGAGCTTGCTAGAGCAGATTTGGGCAAGTTATTGGTGAGCTTGCTTGAGCAGATTTGAAAATTTATGTGTGAGCTTGTTAAGCAGGTTCTATGTGATCCTATTGAGAAGGTTTTTAGTGAGCCTATTCACAAAGCTTTGGAGGTGATATATTACAGAGGATAGAGTCTCAGTGGATGGATATCTAGCAACCATCATAGTTGAAGACAGATCTGAGTGAGGAGTCTTCAAGTGGAGAGATGTCCACTAGTCAATGCAGTAGAGGGACAGAGTCTTCGAAAATATCGTATAGCCAAAGTAGAAGGGGAAAGAGTTCTCCTATGGAAGAGATCCACGAACTTGATATTAGGGTATCAACATCTCCTTTGGATAGATATCCATAAATATTGTAATTGGGAGTGATTCCCAAAGAGATTTATTAAGAAATTTTTAGTAAAATATTTTCTCCATGGAGTAGCCCACATTGGGTGAACTACATAAATTATGGTGTCTCTATTGTATATGGTATTTTTTTCATTGCTTTGATTACTGCTATTGATACTACTATCTATACACAACATAATATTAAATTGGAAGAAAAAGTAAAAAGTGGTCTTATATTATTCACCCCCCCTCTGAGTATAAGCTTGTGTTCTTCAATTGGTATCAGAGCGGGTTTATTTGGAAAGTCTAACATCTTGAGGGTAGATTTTACAAGAACACAAATGGATTGATAGAATGAATCATCTACAAATAAGGCTCCATTGTTTGATGGTAACAATTATGCTTTTTGGATCATGAGGATGAATAACTACTTGATATCACAAGGATATGAGGTACGGGAAATGGTTGAAAAATAGTATAGGATTAAAGGTGATCCTGAGGCAGATAAGAGTATAAGAAAATTGGTTGAGATCAAGGCAAGAGCAATGAATTGTATTTTGAGTGGGCTTCATGAGATATATTTTACAAAATACATGGTATGTACTTCAGCTAATAAAATGTGGACCAATTTGTAGAATAGTTATGAAGAATATTTCAAGGTAAAGTTGGCAAAAATACAAACTCATAGAAAAATATTTGAGGAATTGAAAATGGAAGACTTTGAAGATATTACAAAGATTTTACTTCGAGTTGATGAAATCACTAACAACATGAGAGGCCTAGGTTTTGAGATGAAAGAATCAGAACTTACTCAAAAGGTTTTGAGGTCACTTCCCATGAAATATGATTCTAAGGTTTTAGCAATAGAAGAGACAAGGGATATCAACAAGCTAACAATGGAAGAATTGAAAGGTACTATCACAGCTTATGATATGAGGGTAAGTAAGCATCTGGTCCCAATTAAAGATATTGCATTTAAGGCTTCAGAAAAAGAGAAAGAAAAAGTTTCAGAAATAAGTAGATTTCCAGATAATGATGAGGAAGCTAACTTCATCAAAATAAATAAGGACTCAAGGAATTTTAGGGATATAAGGAAAGTTAGATGCTACAAGTGTGGTGATCTTGGTCACTATGCATACAAGTGTCCACATGAATAAAATAGTGATGATGAAAAATAAGGTCACATAAGAAAAGAAGATGGAAAGCATAAGCATGACAAAGATGATAGATTCAAGCAAAATAGGTATGAGAATAAGAAATTTTTTCTTAAGATAAAGAAATCTTACTACCTTGTAGAAGCAAGTGATAGCTCAGATCATAGTGATAGAGACAAATCATATGATGAAAAGCAGTGATACTAAATATGAGATGACACATCAAGGAAACATGTATGGTCAAATAAATCTTAATATTTTTTTTGATATAGAAGATTATAATGATCTTAATGATAATGAAGATGAAGAAGGGTTTTTATATGGGATAAGAGAAGTAGAAGAAGAAAATTCACTCCAAATAGAAGAAGTTAAACAAGAGGATAATATCTCAGTTGATCTAAAGGAATACTTCAATGTTATCCATGAGCAACTAGAAGAGGTTAAGGAAAATCTAAAATAATAGAGATGTTCCATACCTGAGAATTTAATCCATCACATGACTCAAAAGATCAAGATATTTTCACTAAGAAGAAAAAATGTATTTTAGAGGCTATAGATATGGATGCCAATTTTCTACTTGACACAAATGAAGAGAAAGAAGAGGAAGATTCCAAAGCACCAAAGGTCTCATGTTTCAGGTTTGGTGAATCACACTTAAAAGGAAAGGAAGTTTTAAAATATGAAAGCAAGTAAGCACCTAATATTTTTGAGGAAAATTCCAAAGTTCCTATGGCTCCAAATATTTAGTTTGGTTCTTGTTTTGAGATAGGTGAATAAAGTTCAAAAGGAAAATAAATTCTTAAAGAGAAAAGCAAGGAAGAAACTAAGGAAGAAGTTTTAGATAGTACAAAGAAGGTTCAAGGATGCAATGCACAAGTTGAAAATTATCATAAGGATAATGGTCAATAAAGATATGAAGAACCAAGGGATGAACAAAGGGCTTTTCAAGGAAATTATTTTTCTTGTAATAGATTTGGACACAGGGCTATACATTGCAGGATCCATGGATCAAAGAAGTTTGATTTTGCTTGAAGGAACTTCAAAGGAAGAAGGTATGGTTTTCATGGACATTGCTTCTCATGTAACAGTATTGGTCATAAAGATTTTTAGTGCAAAGGAAATTAGCAACATGGTTTTGGTTTTAGAGCTACACAATTCAAAAGTCATAATGGTCATGAAAACAGAGCTTCACAATACAGGGTTTAGGAAAGGAATGGATATGGAAATTATTTTAAGAATGAATAAAGGATATGGGCACCATCCAAAGGCTACAATATCAAGTGTTTTAATTGCAATAAATTTGGACATATTGCAAAATGGTGTATGACTCAATTCCAAACAGGTTCAAGACAAGAAGGTCAAAAGCAAGAAGGTCAAACAAGTTGTAGACAAGAAGATCAAGTAATTCATCAAGAGAAGGATATCGGAAAAACATGGAAGGAAGTTGATAGAGGAAAGAATCAGTGTAATATGAGATTTAAAGTACTCCCACCCAAAAATTAATCACCTCAAGAGAGAAGGGGGTGATGGGACTAAGCTTAAGAGTCATATATTTTAGCCCCATAGGTGTCCCTTTTGCCATTGATGTCAAAGGGGGAGAGATTTGAGTAAGGGGGAGAACATTAAGTTAGGGGGAGCAGCCTCCAAAGAGAGTATTGAGTTAGGGAGACCAACCTCCATATAGAGTATTGAGTCAGGAGGAGCAACTTTGATTCTCAGAGTTGGTTTTTGTAGTGACTATGGTGATTTAAATTAAAGGTGTTTCCAACAATGACAAAGGGGGAGATTGTTGTAAATTTGAGGTAATTTGAGTAATTTTATGTTTTCATTGATGCCACATGAATCATTGATGTCACATGGATCACATTGAGTTTTTGTGGTCAAAATATTTAATAAATAAGCATTTATGATATTTTGGAAAGAATGGCTATTTATAGGTTTTTTGTGAAAACCAAGTCAGGAAAAATAAAATATTTTATTTAAAACCATGGATGGCTGATTTAAAATGGATTTTTATTAAAACCCAGGTTGGATTTTCGTTTCATCAAAAAAGGTGTCCCGGTGAAGGAGATAATTAATTTTAAATATTTAAGTTTAAATTTTAATCATTTAAAATTTAATTTTAAAATTAATATTTTAATATTATTGACGTCAAAAAGGAGGAGGCAAATAATATTAAGTCATAGCCGATGTCAAAATAAAAAGGTGGGCATATAAAAATATGCCACTAAACTTTTTATTTTCCAAAAGTCCTCGTTGAAGATAATCCATTCGAAGTGGTAAGGGAGCAAAAGTGTCGTATTCATTCGAAAACTAGCGAAGAGAAGAGGGAACAAAGGTAAGTGAGGTTCCTTATCTATCACCATAGGCACTTGTGGCCTAGCAGAAATAGGAAGGCATGTAAGGTGGCCCAACAAATCCAAACTTTGAATCCCATCGATGCTGGTTTTTGCAAAGTAAAAAGGGAGAACATTTTGTGCACAAGGTTTTTGAGGGCAAGTTTGAAGGAAGAAAGAAGGAGGTCTTGCGCTATTGGTTTCTCTATGAGCAGTTGGCTCACGTGGTTTTTGGCACCACGGTTTCTCTTGAATCCCACTGAGGTTAAAGGCAAGTTATTAATTTTTCAAAATATTTTATTTTTCCAAGGTTGCCCTAGGAGAGAAGGTTTGTGATGCATTTTGTGAAAAAGAAATATTTCCCATGATTTTATTTTTAGAAGTATATCATATTATATATCGTTGGAAATATTATTTCGAGGGCTATTTGATTTTTTTTTAGAAGGAGAAATAAGGTGTACATAAAGAGATATTTTTGTTTTTGTAAAAGGGTTCAAGTGAAGGTTGTTTTGTTCTTTTCAAAGTGTGTTGAGTGTGGCAGATTTTACAAAGGGATTTCTTCATCTTCATAAAAAGTATGGGAACATTCTCCTGTTGATTATCTATGGTGGTTGATTTCTTAAATGTCATTGGAGGGAAAATGATTGTTTGTTGTTTCCTTTTCAAAAGTGGTTGGTTGAATGCTTCAAAGTTTTCTTAATTGAGAGTTGTTTTTAAACCATGTTTTATAAGCATGTTGAAGCCCATTGGTTGTGAAATAACATGAGTATCATTGTTATGTGAGATGTGTGGTTGAGAATTTTTGGAAACATTTGGGTTTGTTGATACATACATGGACTAGGGTTGTGTGAGGAAGAATTGTCCCTTATGGTGATTAGTTGAGATTGATTTTATAACATATTGAGTCTCTAACAATTCTCTTTATGCTTCTATGAGTTGAGTTGAGTTGATATTGAGCCTAGAACATATTGAGTCTCTAACAATTCTTTTTATGCTTCTATCAGTTGATTTGAGTTGAGATCATTGTGTATCATTGTTTTCATCCATTGAAGAGTACATTGCCATTAATTATTGAGTTCATATTTGAGCTTTGCCTTGATATATTTGTGGATGATATTTGAGCGCTACTTGAGCATGATTTTTGGAGCCTTTGAGAAGGCATTTATAGATAGTTTTGATAAAGCTTTGTGAACAGTTTTGGGGTAGATTTATGGGCATATTTGTGGACATATTTGGGACAATTTTGGGTAAGTTCTTGGTGAGCTTTCTAGAGCAGATTTGGACAAGTTCTGTGTGAGCTTGTTATTATGTTTTGGATAAGTTCTATGTGATCTTGTTATTCAGATTTGGATAAGTTCTTATTGAGATTTTTGGAGAAGATTTGGGTAAGTTCTTGGTGAGCTTGCTAGAGTATATTGGAGAATATTCTTGGTGAGCTTGCTAGAGTAGATTTGGGCAAGATATTGGTGAGCTTGCTTGAGCATATTTGACAAGTTGTATGTGAGATTGTTAAGAAGGTTCTATGTGAGCCTATTTAGAAGGTTCTTAGTGAGCCTATTGACAAATATTTAGAGGTGACAAAGTACAAAGGATAGAGTCTTAGTGGATAGAGATCCAATAGCCATCATAGTTGAATATAGATCTGAGTGAGGAGTCTTAATGTGGAGAGAGGTCCACAAGTCAGTGCAATAGAGAGATAGAGTATTCTAGAATATCACATACCCAAAGCAAAAGAGAAAAGAGTTCTCCTATGGAAGAGATCCATGAACTTGAGATTAGGGCATCAACATATCCTTTGGACAGAGATCCATAAACATTGTAATTGGGAGTGATTACCAAAGAGATTGATTGAAAATTTTTTAGTAAAATATTTTCTCCCTGGAGTAGCCCACATTGGGTGAACCACATAAATTGTGGTGTCTCTATTGTGTATGGTATTGTATGCATTGCTTTTATTACTGCTATTGATACTCCTATCTATACACAACATAATATTGAATTGGAAGGAAAAGTAAAAATTGGTCTTATACTATTCACCCCCCCTCTCAGTATAAGCTTATGTTCTTCATAAAATATAATATTATAGTGAGGGAACTCAATCCTAATTATGGTTTTTAGCCTAGTGACATAGGGATCATGTGATAATTCATTGCTTGTTTGAGGACATAACATAAACACAACAATTTTTTTTATTATTATTTAAATGTATGGGATTTTTCTAAGGATAGAACTAGTTGTTAGTTGTTAGGAGTTATGTGGGTATACACAACCCACAACTTGTCTAATGTATTGAGTTCAAAACAATATGGACTTTTCCCTATACAAGTGATACTATGGATGTGATGGTTTCCAAAATTGGACTAAGATTATTGAAACTTAGAGGGCATGGGTTTGAAACCCACAATTTATTTTGTAACTATTATGTGTCATGGATTATTCATGGATATCATATGGGAACCTTAAAATGTGTTAGTGGAATGGTTCTTGGAAAATACCATATTGTGGAGGGTGCTAAGAAGTGCTAATAAATTCCTTGCTCTTGTAGTGAATATTCTAATACTTATACTAAGCATATTTATTTCTATATGACGTATGTATTGTGTTCCTAGAGGATGTAAGCAAAGACATGGTACTCCAAGGGTGTGGATTTTAATCATATATCCTTCCATTTTGAATTGAATGGAATGTGAGAGGAATCATGGTCGACGTGGTGCCTAATTCTAGGTACCAATCCAAATTATTGCCTATAAAATAAGTAAGAATCAATCATTAAAATACATATTGTAATTGATTTTATATGATTCATCCAATCAATAATAAAGACAATAAATAGTTGAAACAACTATGGTAATAATGTCTGTTGTAAAAGCAACAACTATACCGTCAAGTCATACCTTATGTGAGGAAGATTTAAGGAGCTTATCTTTAGAAGATATGGTGATCTTGACTTTTATTATTCATTTCAATCCCTAGATGAAGCATTTATTGGATGTGTGTGGGTGTCTAATAGGTGTACTAATGACTATAGTCTATCCTATGGAGACTTTAGTGTATAATAAGCATTTTTGTAGTAACAAATATTAGATGAAGAGGGAGGTCTATGCATCTACCCTAAAATATAGAGACCCACTAAAGCATCCATTATGGAGGTAAATATTATTAATGAATTCTCATCTTAGTCCCTTAGTTTAGATTATGAATGGGTGTTGATAGTGCACTCTAATTCATAGCCAAGACCAACATTGTATTATGTAATTGTAGATAGTCCTAAAGGCATTCATTCTATAATGTATTGAATTAATTATAATATTTTATTATGTAATCCTTATGGGACTAAATTAACCTTGTTATGCTTAAACTCGCCTTATAAACTTATAATTAAACTTAAAACCTTTATTGTTCTTATCAACTTATGGTTATTTTCATTTATGTAATTTTGGTCTTTGGTATTGGTGTAACATGCCCTACCACTTCTCAATTAAAAATTTGAACGTTGTGACTCTTATCTATGTAATATATAATGATTATTTATGGTGCATATAGGTGTCGACTATATATTTCTCTTTTTCATCATCTTTTATGCTTTATGTGTAAGATTTGTTTAGATGGATTACTTCTATTTATTTTTCAAGAATATTGTGAATTCCAACACCATAAACATCATAGGAATAGTTTAATTTATGTTAAATATGTTTGAGTCACTAGATAAAGTTATCGAAAATGATTCAATGATTTTTATATTGTTGCAGAAAGAGAAAATAGTTTAATCTTGATGTTCTACAATATTTGACTAGTTTAGAAAAACATTTACCAAAAAGGTTTATCATTACTACCTTTTTATTATATTCAATCCATTTGGTCAATTAATTACTTGTGACAAATTTTCTAGAGATGGTCCAACTAATAAGGAAGTATTTTTACTAAAATCTAGTGCAATAATTTTTTCTAGTGTCGTAAAGTTCCTATTATTTTTTTAAATCCATTTAATTTGTTGTTTTGGATACTTTGGGACTAGTGCAATACAAATGAGAGGGTAGTATGCATGGTTTCTAAAGTATACAATAATAGGTAGAATATATTTTTTATCATGCTCAATAAAGACCCCCAAGCCACTTACAAATTTGTAAAATTGATACCATAAATCTAATGTTACTTTGGTGAGAGAGGATGGATTAATATATTACATTCTAGAAACAATTACACAATGTAAACTATGACAAATATATAGGCAATTAATATTTTTTTATTCTTTGTAAAATGCTAGAGGGTTTAAGTTTAGTAGTTTTCATCCAAAAATTTATTCTTTTTTCTCTAAAATTTACATCTAAATTTAGAATATTCTTTAGTAAATATGATGGATGAATATTTTGCGAGCCATGGCATGAACCAAAGGCACATGAAAATATTGGAAATTTGAGGTAATTTGAGGTATTTTATGTTGTCATTGATGGCACATGGATCATTGATGTCACATAGATCACATTGAGTTTTGGTGGCCAAAATATTTTATAAATAAACATTTATGATATTTTGGAAAGCATGGCTATTTACAGGGTTTTTGTTAGAACCAAGGTAGGCAAAATAAAAGGTTTTATTTAAAACCATGGATGGCAGATTTGAAATGGGTTTTTCTTAGAACCCAGGTTGGCTTTTCATTTCGTCGAAAATGGTGCCCCTGTGAAGGAGATAATTAATTTTAAATATTTAAGTTTAAATTTTAATCATTTAAAATTCAAATTTAAATTAATATTTTAATATTGTCGATGTCAAAAAGGAGGAGGCAAATATTATTAAGTCATAGCCAACATCAAAATAAAAGGGTGGGCATATATAAATATGCCACTAAACTTTTTATTTTCCAAAAGTCTTCGACGAAAATAATCCATTCGAAGCGCTAAGGGAGCAGAAGTGTCGTATTCATTCGACAACTAGTGAAGAGAAGAGGGAAAAAAGGTAAGGGAGGTTCCTTACCTATTACCGTAGGCACTTGTGGCCTAGTAGAAAGAGGAAGGCACATAAGGTGTTTAAGCGCCAGTAGATCCGAAGTTCGAATCCCATCGGTGCTAGTTTTTGCAATCTAAAAAGGGAAAACCTTTTGCGGACGTGGTTTTTTATGGAAATCTCGGAGGAAACAAGAATGAGGTCTTGTGCTCTTGGTTTCTATGTGAGCAGTTGTATCACGTGGTTTTTGGAATAATGGTTTGAGTGGTGCAAGGTCATCGACAGGGGATCAAATCCCGTTGAGGTTAAAGGTAAGTTATTAATTTTTCCAAATATTTTATTTTTCTAAGGCTGCCCTAGGAGTGATAAGGTTTATGGTGCATGTTGTGAAAAATAAATATTTTTTTGGTGATTTTCCTTTTAGAATTATATCATATTATATATCGTTGGAAATATTATTTCGAGGGCTATTTGATTATTTTATTTAGAAGGAGAAATAAGGTGTACATAAAGAAATATTTCTATTTTTGTAAAAGGGTTCAAGTGAAGGTTATTTTGTTATTTTCAAAGTGTGTTGAGTGTGGCAGATTTTCCTAAGGGGTTTCTTCATCTTCATAAGAGGTATGGGTATATTCTCCTATTGATTGTCTATGGTGGTTGATTTCTAAAATATCATTGGATGGAAAAGGATTGTTTGTGGTTTCCTTTTCGAAAGTGGTTGGTTGAATGCTTCAAGGTTTTCTAAATTGAAAGTTGTGTTTAAACCTTGTTTTATAAGCATAGTTGTTGAAGCCCATTGGTTGTGAAAAAATATGAGTTAGAAAAGAACATGAGTATCATTGTCATGTGAGATATATAGTTGAGCATTGTTGGAAACATTTGAGTTGGTTGATACATACTTGGACTAGGGTTATGTGAGGAAGAACTCTCCCTTGTGGTGATTAGTTGAGATTGATTTTAGAACATATTGAGTCTCTAACAATTCTCTTTATGCTTCTATGAGTTCAGTTGTGTTGAGTTGAGATTGAGCCTATAACATATTGAGTCTCTAGCAATTCTCTTTATGCTTCTATGAGTTGATTTTAGTTGAGTTGAGTTGAGATCATTGTGTATCATTGTTGTCATCCATTGAAGAGTATATTGCAATTCATTATTGAGTTCATATTTCATCTTTGCCTTGATAGATTTGTGGATGATATTTGAGTGCTACTTGATCATGATTGATTGAGCCTTTGATAAGGCATTTATGGACAGTTTTGAGAAATTTTTGTGGACAATTTTGGGGCATATTTGTGGGCAGATTTGTGGACATATTTGGGATAGTTTTGGGCAAGTTATTGGTGAGCTTGCTAGAGTAAATTTGGATAAGTTGTGTGTGAGCTTGTTACTCAAATTTGGACAAGTTCTGTGTGAGCTTGTTATTCAGATTTGAACAAGTTCTTATTGAGATTGTTGTATTAGATTTAGGCAAATTATTGGTGATATTGCTAGAGCAGATTTGGGCAAGTTCTTGGTGAGCTTGCTAGAGCAGATTTGGGCAAGTTCTTGGTGAGCTTGCTTGAGCAGATTTGAAAAGTTCTGTGTGAGCTTGTTAAGCAGGTTCTATGTGAGCATATTGAGAATGTTTTTAGTGAGCCTACTCACAAAGCTTTGGAGGTGATATATTACAAAGGATAGAGTCTCAGTGGATAGAGATCCAGCAACCAACATAGTTTAAGATAGATCTGAGTGAGAAGTCTTCAAGTGGAGTGATGTCCACCAGTCAGTGCAGTAGAGAGACGGAGTCTTCTAAAAGATCGTATAGCCAAAGTAGAAGGGGAAAGAGTTCTCCTATGGAAGAGATCCATGAACTTGAGATTAGGGCATCAACTTCTCCTTTGGATAGATATCCATAAATATTGTAATTGGGAGTGATTCCCAAAGAGATTTATTAAGAAATTTTTAGTAAAATATTTTCTCCATGGAGTAG
Organism: Wollemia nobilis; assembly: GCA_028583015.1. Classification (NCBI taxonomy): domain Eukaryota; kingdom Viridiplantae; phylum Streptophyta; class Pinopsida; order Araucariales; family Araucariaceae; genus Wollemia; species Wollemia nobilis. The sequence continues at coordinate 663,613 of JAQPPZ010007059.1, forward strand.
CCCACATTGGATGAACCACATAAATTATGGTGTCTCTATTGTATATGGTATTTTTTGCATTGCTTTGATTACTGCTATTGATACTACTATCTATACACAACATAATATTGAATTGAAAGAAAAAGTAAAAAGTGGTCTTATATTGTTCACCCCCCCTCTCAGTATAAGCTTATGTTCTTCAATTGGTATCAAAGTGGGTTTCTTTGGAAATTCTAACATCTTGAGGGTAGATTTTACAAGAACACAAATAGCTTCATAGAATGGATCATCTACAAATAAGGCTCCATTGTTTGATGGTAACAATTATGCTTTCTGGATCGTGAGAATGAAGAACTACTTGATATCACAAGGATATGAGGTATGGAAAATAGTTGAAAAAATAGTATAGGATTGAAGGTGATCCCGAGGCAGATAAGACTATAAGAAAATTGGTTGATATCAATGCAAGAGCAATGAATTATATTTTGAGTGGGCTTCATGAGATATATTTTACAAAAGTCATGGTATGTACTTCAGCTAATGAAATGTGGACCAATTTGTAGAATACTTATGAAGAATATTCCAAGGTGAAGTTGGCAAAACTACAAACTCATAGAAAAAAATTTGAGGAATTGAAAATGGAACACTTTGAAGATATTGCAAATATTTGACTTCGAGTTGATGAAATCACTAACAACATGAGAGGCCTAGGTTTTGAGATGAAAGAATCAGAACTTACTCAAAAGGTTTTGAGATCACTTCCCATGAAATATGATTCTAAGGTTTCAGCAATAGAAGAGACAATGGATATCAATAAGCTAACAATGGAAGAATTGCAAGGTACTATCACAGCTTATGAGATGAGGGTAAGTAAGCATCAGGTTCCAATTAAAGATATTGCATTCAAGGCTTCAGAAAAAGAGAAAGAGAAAGTTTCAAAAACAAGTAGAGTTCCAAATAATGATGAGGAAGCTAACTTCATCAAAATAAATAAGGACTCAAGGAATTTTAGGGATATAAGGAAAGTCATATGCTACAAGTGTGGTGATCTTGGTCACTATGCATACAAGTGTCCACATGAATAAAATAGTGATGATGAAAAACAAGGTCATAGAAGAAAAGAAGATGGAAAGCATAAGCATGACAAAGATGATAGATTCAAGTAAAACAGGTATGATAATAAGAAATTTTTTCTTAAGGCAAAGAAATATTACTACATTGTAGAAGCAAGTGATAGCTCAGATCATAGTGATAGAGACAAATCATATGATGAAAAGGAAGAACATTTATTTCTAGGAATAGAAGGTGAAATAGAACAATGCTTTCTGTGTGGTCAAAGAGATCACAGATCGGGATATTGCAATGGTTTCAGTGATACTAAATATGAGATGACACATCAAGGAAACATGCATGGTCAAATAAATCTTAAGATTTTGTTTGATATATAAGATTATAATGATCTTAATGACAGTGAATATGAATAAGGGTTTTTATATGGGATAAGAGAAGTAGAAGAAGAACATTCACTCCAAATAGAAGTTAAACAAGAGGATAATATCTCAGTTGATCTAAAGGAAGACTTCAATGTTATCCTTAAGAAAATACAAGAGGTTAAGGAAAATCTAAAATAATTGAGATGTTCCATACGTGAGAATTTGATCCATCACATGACTCAAAAGATCAAGATATTTTCACTAAGAAGAAAAAATGTATTTCAGAGGCTATAGATATGGATGCCAATTTGCTACCTGACACAAATGAAGAGAAAGAAGAGAAATATTCCAAAGCACCAAAGGTATCATGTTTTAGGTTTGTGGAATCACGCTTAAAAGGAAAGGAAGTTTTAAAATATGAAAGCAAGTAAGAACCTAATATTTGTGAGGAAAGTTCCAAAGTTCCTATGGCTCCAAATATTCATTTTGGTTCTTGTTTTGAGATAGGTGAACCAAGTTCAAAAGGAAAATAAATTCTTGAAGAGAAAAGCAAGGAAGAAACTAAGGAAGAAGTTTTAGATAGTACAAAGAAGGTTCAAGGATGCAATGCCCAAGTTGAAAATTATCATAAGGATTGCTACACACCAAACCTAGCCATCGGCTAGGTATTCCAAGAGTTCAATAATTCATATATATATAGTAGTTAGACTATTCATAAGTATCATCATTTTATTTTTTATATTTTCTCTGCATTCGTTATTGCCTTCACGGCGGGGACGTGCCCTCCCTGAGTGGCGAAAGAATTCTATTCGATTTATACTATTTACTGTTGTTGTATCTTTACTATTCATCTTATTGCATTTGAGGAGTTCGTTCCGTAATTACTTAACAAACGAAGAAAAACTCTTCCAAGTGGTATCAGTGATCCAGCTTCCAAGCCTCGGGACTTCCATTGCTGCTCATTCCCTCACACATAATCGGGCGCCAGACTACAAAACAAGGTATTTCAAAATAACTATCCGTATATCGTTATATCACGATCCAGATCAGCGAGTCCACAATTGAAAACACGTCCATTCCAGTGACGTCTTCGCGGAAGAGAAATTGGCGTTCGAATTCAAACCGGTTTTAGCGTTCCGTTTACAATCTTAACAGCGCACGACCGAAGGCATAAATTAAGGTTTTAAGAGCAATCGGCCAAATCAACCGTTCGTGTCCCATTTCGATCTCAAGCAGCGGCCAGTGAAGTCATCTCCGCCTACAAAACCTTCGAAACAGGCATACGCCAGTGGTAATCGCGTCGTCCAATCATAATTCATGAAATTTTTCAATTAATCGGTTAGACTAAGGTAGTTTGATTAAAATCACTTGCTGACGTCAGATAAATTTGTTTTCGAGTGTTGGGCTCAAATGTTTATCCCACATTCGGCGTATTAAGTGGGTTTAAAGGTTTAAAAGGAATTCGTAGCACCTTCTCAAGTGTGACTGCGGTCACACGTTGGAGCTCCTCCGTGCATAGTATTCTTCGTGCTGTCATTTGTTCGTGTCCCTCGCGTATTGGTCGTTCCCTGTCCTTCGTGTCCCTCGCGTATTGGTCGTTCCCTGTCCTTCGTGTCCCTCTTGCGTCGCTTTGTCATTGGCTTGCGTGTCGTGTCTTCTATTCTGTCTCGGTCTCGTGTGTCGTGTCTTTCATTCTGTCTCGGTCTCGGTCTCGCATGTCGTGTCTCCATTTTGTTCTGTCTCGGTCTCACGTGTCGTGTCTTCATTTCATTTTATCTCGGTCCACACGTCGTATCCGCCTGTTTGCTCATGTCTCGCGTGTCGTGTCTTCCGCGTCGTGTCTTGATCTAGTCGCTGTCAGTCCTGTCCTTGTGTCGAGTCATCAAAATCTGTCCAGTCGTGTCGCGTCGTGTATTGTTGAAAGTCATTGAAAGTCGTCAAAAGTTGTTGTTAAGGAGGTGAGCCAGAAAAATTCAAATCCGCGTCGCAGTTGGAGCGACAGTTGAAGCGGAATCCACATTTTTTTGCTAAATTCAACCAAATTTTGTGATAGTTGAAGCGGAATCCTAAGCAGGTTATGTTAACAAGTGCATGAGCAAACAGTGGACCAAAGGTTCTGACGGTCGATTATCAAGCTCGAAAATGACCAATAACAACGCAAGAAGACCAAATCGAAGCCCAGGTACAAAAAATTCTCCTTCTCCTTTCAAAATTGGTAGTTATAATCCACATCATCCACTAGTAGATCCTATGGCGACTAACCCTCCCCCAACTCACGAAACCATCACACAAGGAGACTCAAGTAACTCAGCCGTTTCCAACGATGAATCTCTTCGACTCTTACTAGAGGGTATGAACCAAATTAGTCTCAACCTAAAAGCCCTAGTGCGAGCACAAAACCAGCTTAATCCCAATACTAATTCCCAAAATCACTCCCATGCCCAAAGGAATGAAGAAAATGTCGATCAAGATGATGATTGGGAACAACAAAGAGGCGATTCGGATAATTACAGGGATCGTTCTCATAGACAGAGGTATAACCAAAATCAAGAAAGGGATACGGGTTATCACCAACCAAGAGGCCCTAATAATTTTCCACGCATTGATATGCCCACTTTTGAAGGTCATGATCCTCGTGGTTGGATAGCCAAAATGGAAGGCATTCTCGACTTATATCAAATTAAGGAAATTGATAAAGTTCCTTTCGCTGCATCAAAATTAGGCACTGAGGCCTACCAATGGTTCGTATGGCTTAAACGAGAGAAAGGTGCTACTATTAACTGGAGAAAATTCACTACCTCTTTTTTAGAAAGATTCGATGAAGGAGCTACATCGTCATACACAGTAAGACTGTTATCTCTTAAACAAGAAGGATCAGTTAGCGAATTTGTTTCAGAATTCACCAGTTTACTACCATATACTTTAGACCTCAGTCCCGACACAGTGGTAGGAGCTTTTCGCAATGGATTGAAAGAAAATATTCGAGTGGAGGTAGACATGCACAATCCAACCTTGCTGAACGATTGTATAAGAATAGCTAAGCTGGCCGAGAAGAGAAATCAGTTGTCTGCACGACGTGAAAACTATAGTCGTCCTCCATATCGCAACAATTCCTTTCGTAGAAATGATCAACCCTCACGATACTTTTGCTATAAATGTCGCAATCATCATCCCAAGGAACAAGCTTGTGCCCAAAAACAAAACTTTCATATTGAGTGTGATCAATATGAAGGAGAAGAGGACGAAACTTACCAACAAGAAGAACCTATGCAAGAAGACCTACCAATTACTCTAGAAGAGAAGGAAGAGGATACAATGGCGATCTCTGTACACGCTCTCATGGGGTTAACCGCCCACCATACCATCAAGGTACCAGGATTTCTCCGCCAAAAAAAAGTGAATGTGCTAATTGATTCTGGTAGTACCCACAATTTTATCGACATCAAAACAGCAAAAGCTTTGAATTTATTCATTAACTCTTCCAACAAAGACAAATTTCAGGTTCTAGTGGCCAATGGGGTGAACGCACAATGTGTTGGTCGCACATCTCAAGTTTCCATAAAAATGGGAACTTATACCTGGTTTGGGTCCCTCTTCGTCATGAATTTGGGGAACTCTGATGTCATTTTGGGAGTTGAATGGTTGGAAACATTAGACACGGTTAGCTTCAACTTCAAAAAATTATTTGTGGAATGGAAGGAAAACGGACGAGTCATTCGCTTACAAGGCATTACTACTCCTCCATCACAAATGGTGAGCTCTCATAGTATGGAGAAGATGTTAAAAAAGGGTGGATATGGGTTTATAGCTCAAATTAATTGTTTGGAAAAACAATCTCCAGCAACTTCGGATATTACTGCTCCAGAGTTACAAGACATCATAACACATTATGAAGAGGTTTTCCAAGAACCTACAGGATTACCACCTAAACGATCTCATGACCATGCCATCCATTTGATTCTAGGGAGTGTCCCACCTAACAATCGTCCTTACCGCTATCCTCAACCACAAAAGATAGAAATCGAACAGATCGTTCAAGATTTGTTGGATCATGGAGTCATTCGTCACAAGCACTAGTCCTTATTCCTCACCTGTAGTCCTGGCTAGACGAAAAGATAACTCTTGGCGTATGTGTCCTGACTTTCGTTCTCTCAATAAACTCACTATCAAGGACAAATTTCCTATCCCTGTCATAGATGACCTACTAGATGAGTTGCATGGTGCCAAATTTTTTACAAAATTAGACCTTCGCTCCGGATTTCACCAAATCCGTGTCAGAGAAGAAGATATCCCCAAAACTGCTTTTCGTACTCATGAAGGTCATTACGAATTTTTGGTCATGCCTTTTGGTCTCACCAATGCACCCTCCACATTCCAAAGTCTCATGAACCAAGTGTTTCGTCCACTCCTCCGTAAGTTTGTGTTAGTTTTTTTTGATGATATTCTCATATACAACAAAACATGGACGGACCATTTACATCATGTGGATAAAGCCCTTCACATTTTACACAGAGAAAAGCTATTTGTCAAACGTTCCAAATGTTCATTTGGTGTCCAAGAAGTCGAGTATCTTGGTCATATAGTTTCACACGAGGGTGTCAAAGTCGATCCCAATAAGATTAAGGCAATTCAGGAGTGGCCCTTACCTAAAACCATCAAGAAACTTCATGGTTTTTTGGGTCTCACGGGCTACTATCGCAAGTTTGTACGGAATTATGGTAAGATTGCAGCCCCTCTCACAGCACTCACAAAGAAGGATGCTTTTCGTTGGTCGGAAGAAGCCACTCAAGCCTTCGAAGCTCTTAAGAAGGTCATGTGTACAACTCCAGTATTAGCAACTCCCAATTTTCACAAACCATTTATTATCGAATGTGATGCCTCTGGAACAGGAATTGGGGCTATATTAATGCAAGAAGGTCATCCGTTGGCATTTGAAAGTAAACAGCTCTCGGGGAAGAATTTGGGAAGATCAACATATGAAAAAGAAATGTTGGCTATTCTTCATGCAGTGGAAAAATGGAGACACTACCTAATCAGTAGCCGCTTCATTATCAAAACAGATCATAGTAGTCTCAAACATTTTCTTGAGCAGAGGTTTTCTTATCCAGAACAAAATAAGTGGTTAACCAAACTATTGGGTTATGATTTTGTTATCGAATACAAGAAAGGGAAGGAAAATGTAGCCGTCGATGCACTGTCCCGAAAATATGAAGACGAAGTAGTCATTAACGCTATTTCAGGTCCTTGCTCCCAATGGGTGACTCAATTACAAGATGACTGGTTAGCCAATAGCGAAACTGCTAAGATAATTCAAGACTTGTCTATCGGTTCCTCTAAACACCCTTTGTTCTCTTATGAAGATAAAATCCTCAGAAAGAAGAATCGCATTTACATTCCACATAATTCAGAACTCAAATCAAAGATCCTCGACGAATCACACGCTTCTCCATCGACAGGACATTCAGGATTTTTGAAGACATATTTAAGGGTCAAACAATCATTTTGTTGGAAAGGATTAAAAGCAGAGGTCAAACAATGGGTAGCAGAATGTGAAGTTTGCCAGCGCAATAAAGGAGAAACAGTCAAATCCCCAGGGTTGTTACAACCACTACCCATCCCTGAACGGCAGTGGGAACATATATCCATGGATTTTATTGAAGGTCTTCCAAAGTTAGAAGGCAGGACAGTAATCTTCGTAGTCGTAGACCGGTTATCCAAATACGCTCACTTTCAGGCTTTACAACATCCATTTTCCGCAAGCAAGGTGGCCAAGGTATTTATGGATTCAATTTTCAAATTACATGGTATGCCAAAAAATATAGTAAGTGATAGAGACCCCATCTTCACTAGTAATTTTTGGCGGGAATTATTTCGACTTAGTGGTACCAAATTAAACATGTCCTCAGCCTACCATCCACAAACAGATGGTCAAACAGAAGTGGTTAACAAATGTTTGGGTACATACTTAAGATGTTTCGCTCAAGATAAACAACATCAATGGAGCCAGTGGTTAGCATTGGCAGAATGGTGGTACAACACTTCTTACCATTACTCAATTAAGATGTCTCCATTTGAAGCATTGTATGGCACCAAGCCTCCAACCATCGCAGATTACGTGCAAGGATCATCCAAAGTAGCCAAAGTGGATGATTGGTTCCAACAAAGGCAGTCTACACTCACCATCCTCAAAGAAAATTTAGTCCAAGCACAAAATCGTATGAAACAACAGCAAGACTTGCACCGATCAGAGAGAACTTTTAATATAGGTGATTGGGTTTTCCTAAGGTTGCAACCTTACAAACAATCATCGTTAAAGATAAAGTCCAGCCAAAAGTTGGCTCCACGATTCTATGGTCCTTACAAAATTGTGCGCCGCATTGGAGAAGTCGCCTATCAGTTAGAGCTACCTTCATCATCACGAATACACCCGGTATTTCATGTTTCATGTCTCAAAAAAGTAATTGGCCAGAAAGTGCAAGGTCAATCAGAATTACCAATGCTCGATGAGGAAGGACGCATACATCTCCAACCTGAAGATATACTACAACATAGAATACGAAGACTGAGATCACGTCAGATTCAAGAATTTCTCATCAAATGGCAAGATTTACCAGAGGAGGATGCCACATGGGAACCTGACAGTATTTTCCAGACATTTCCAGCTTTGAGGACAAAGCTTTCCGAGGAGGGGAGTCATGTTACACACCAAACCTAGCCGTCGGCTAGGTATTCCAAGAGTTCAATAATTCATATATATATAGTAGTTAGACTATTCATAAGTATCATCATTTTATTTTTTATATTTTCTCTGCATTCGTTATTGCCTTCACGGCGGGGACGTGCCCTCCCTGAGTGGCGAAAGAATTCTATTCGATTTATACTATTTACTGTTGTTGTATCTTTACTATTCATCTTATTGCATTTGAGGAGTTCGTTCCGTAATTACTTAACAAACGAAGAAAAACTCTTCCAAGTATAATGGTCAATAAAGATATGAAGAACCAAGGGATGAACAAAGGGCTTTTCAAGGACATTATTTTTCTTGTAATAGATTTGGACACAGGGCTATACATTGCAGGATCCATGGGTCAAAGAAATTTGATTTTGCTTGAAGGAACTTCAAAGGAAGAAGGTATGGTTTTCAGGGACATTGCTTCTCATGTAACAAGATTGGTCATAAATATTTTTAGTGCAAAGGAAATTAGTAACATGGTTTTGGTTTTAGAGCTACACAATTCAGAAGTCATAATGGTCATGAAAATAGAGCTTCACAATACAGGGTTTAGGAAAAGAATGGATATGGAAATTATTTTAACAATGAATTCAGGATATAGGCACCATCAAAAGGCTACAACATCAAGTGTTTTAATTACAATAACTTTGGACATATTGCAAAATGGTGTACGAATCAATTCCAAACAGGTTCAAGACAAGAAGGTCAAAATCAAGAAGGTCAAATAGGTTGTAGACAAGAAGATCAAGTAATTCATCAAGAGAAGGATATCAAAAAAAAATGGAAGGAATTTGATAGAGGAAAGAATCAGTGTAATATGGGAGTTAAAGTACTCCCACCCCAAAATTAATCACCTCAAGAGAGAAGGGGTTGAGGGGGCTAAGCTTAAGAGTCATATCTTTTAGCCCCATAGGTGTCCCTTTTCCCATTGATGTCAAAGGGGGAAATATTTGAGTAAGAGGGAGAGCATTAAGTTAGGGGGAGCAGCCTCCAAAGAGAGTATTGAGTTAGAGAGACCAACCTCCATAGAGAGTATTGAGTCAGGAGGAGCAACTTTGATTCTCAGAGTTGGTTTTTGTAGTGACTATGGTGATTTAAATTAGAGGTGTTTCCAACAATGACAAAGGGGGATATTGTTGTAAATTTGAGGTAATTTGAGGAATTTTATGTTGTCATTGATGTCACATGAATCATTGATGTCAAATGGATCACATTGAGTTTTTGAGGCCAAAATATTTCATAAATAAGCATTTATGATATTTTGGAAAGCATGGCTATTTATAGTTTTTTTGTGAAAACCAAGGCAGGCAAAATAAAATATTTTATTTAAAACCATGGATGGCAGATTTAAAATGGATTTTTATTAAAACCCAGGTTGGATTTTTGTTTCATCAAAAAAGGTGCCTCGGTGAAGGAGATAATTAATTTTAAATATTTAATTTTAAATTTTAATCATTTAAAATTTAATTTTAAAATTAATATTTTAATATTGTCAACGTCAAAAAGGAGAAGGCAAATAATATTAAGTCATAGCTGATGTCAAAATAAAAAGGTGCGCATATACAAATATGCCACTAAACATTTTATTTTCCAAAATTCCTCGATGAAGATAATCCATTCGAAGTGGTAAGGGAGCAAAAGTGTCGTATTCATTCGAAAACTAGCGAAGAGAAGAGGGAAAAAAGGTAAGGGAGGTTCCTTATCTATCACCGTAGGCACTTGTGGCCTAGCAGAAAGAGTAAGGCATGTAAGGTGGCCCAACAAATCCAAACTTTGAATCCCACTGATGTTGGTTTTTGCAAAGTAAAAACGAAGAACCTTTTGTGCACGTGGTTTTTGAGGGCAAGTTTGAAGGAAGAAAGAAGGAGGTCTTGTGCTCTTGGTTTCTCTATGAGTAGTTGGCTCACGTGGTTTTTGGCACCATGGTTTCTCTTGAATCCTGCTAAGGTTAAATGCAAGTTATTGATTTTTCCAAATATTTTATTTTTCCAAGGTTGCCCTAGGAGAGAAGGTTTGTGATGCATGTTGTGAAAAATAAATATTTCTCATGATTTTATTTTTAGAAGTATATCATATTATATATCATTGGAAAGATTATTTCAAGGGCTATTTGATTATATTTTTTAGAAGGAGAAATAAGGTGTACATAAAGAGATATTTTTGTTTTTGTAAAAGGGTTCAAGTGAAGGTTGTTTTGTTCTTTTCAAAGTGTGTTGAGTGTGGCAGATTTTACAAAGGGATTTCTTCATCTTCATAATAGGTATGGGCACATTCTCCTGTTGATTGTCTATGGTGGTTGATTTCTTAAATATCATTGGAGGGAAAAGGATTGTTTGTTGTTTCCTTTTCAAAAATGGTTGATTGAATGCTTCAAAGTTTTCTTAATTGAGAGTTGTTTTTAAACCATGTTTTATAAGCATGTTGAATCCCATTGGTTGTGAAATAACATGAGTATCATTGTTATGTGAGATGTGTGGTTGAGAATTTTTGGAAAATTTTGGGTTTGTTGATACATACATGGACTAGGGTTGTGTCAGGAAGAATTTTCCCTTGTGGTGATTAGTTGAGATTGATTTTATAACATATTGAGTCTCTAACAATTCTCTTTATGCTTCTATGAGTTGAGTTGAGATTGAGCCTAGAACATATTGAGTCTATAACAATTATTTTTATGCTTCTATCAGTTGATTTGAGTTTAGACCATTGTGTATCATTTTTGTCATCCATTGAAGAGTACATTGCCATTAATTATTGAGTTCATATTTGATCTTTGCCTTGATAGATTTGTGGATGAGATTTGAGTGCTACTTGAGCATGATTGTTGGAGCCTTTGAGAAGGAATTTATGGACAGTTTTGATAAATCTTTGTGAAAATTTTTGGGGTAGATTTATGGGCATATTTGTGGACAAATTTGAGACAATTTTGGGTAAGTTCTTGGTGAGATTTCTAGAGCAGATTTGGACAAGTTCTATGTGAGCTTGTTATTATGTTTTGGATAAGTTTTGTGTGAGCTTGTTATTCAGATTTGGATAAGTTCTTATTGAGATTTTTGGAGAATATTTGGGTAAGTTCTTGGTGAGTTTGCTAGAGTATATTGGAGAATATTCTTGGTGAGCTTGCTAGAGTAGATTTGGGCAAGAAATTGGTGAGCTTGCTTGAGCAGATTTGACAAGTTCTATGTGATATTGTTAATAAGGTTCTATGTGAGTCTATTTAGAAGGTTCTTAGTGAGCCTATTGACAAAGATTTGGAGGTGACAGAGTACAAAGGATAGAGTCTCAGTGGATAGAGATCTAGCAGCCATCATAGTTGAAGATAGATCTGAGTGAGGAGTCTTAATGTGGAGGGAGGTCCACCAGTCAATGCAACAGAGAGATAGAGTCTTCTATAATATCACATACCCAGTGTAAAAGGGAAAAGAGTTCTCCTATGGAAGAGATCCACGAACTTGAGATTAGGGGATCAACATATCCTTTGGACAGAGATCCATAAACATTGTAATTGGGAGTGATTCCCAAAGAGATTGATTGAGAAATTTTTAGTAAAATATTTTCTCCTTGGAGTAGCCCACATTGGGTGAACCACATAAATTGTGGTGTCTCTATTGTGTATGGTATTTTATGCATTGCTTTTATTACTGCTATTGATACTCCTATCTATACACAACATAATATTGAATTGGAAGGAAAAGTAAAAAGTGGTCTTATACTATTCACCCCGCCTCTCAGTATAAGCTTGTGTTCTTCATAAAATACAATATTATAGTGAGGGAACTCAATCCTAATTATGGGTTTTAGCCTAGTGACATAGGGATCATGTGATAAGTCATTGCCTGTTTGAGGCCATAACATCAAGACAACAAATTTTTTTATTATTTAAATGTATGGGATTTTTCTAATGATAGAACTAGTTGTTAGTTGTTAGGAGTTATGTGGGTATACACAACCCACAACTTGTCTAATGTATTTATTTCAACACAATATGGACTTTTTCCTATACAGATGATACTATGGATGTTATGGTTTCCAAAATTGGACTAAGATTATTGAAACTTAGAGGGCATGGGTTTGAAACCCATAATTTATTTTGTAACTAATGTGTGTCATGGATTATTCATGGATATCATATGGGAACCTTAAAATGTGTTAGTGGAATGGTTCTTGGAAAATACCATATTGTGGAGGGTGCTAAGCAATGCTAATAAATTCCTTTCTCTTGTAGTGAATATTCTAATACTTATACTAAGCTTATTTATTTCTATATGACCTATGCATTGTGTTCCTATAGGATGTAAGCAAAGACATGGTACTCCAAGGGTGTGGAGTTTAATCATATATCCTTCCACTTTGAATTGAATGGAATGTGCGAGGAATCATGGTCGACGTGGTGCCTAATTGGAGGTACCAATCCAAATTATTGCCTATAAAATAAGGAAGAGTCAATCATTAAAATACATATTGTAATTGATTTTATATGATTTATCCAATAAATAATAAATACAATAAATAGTTGAAACATGTCTATTCACTATATTAACAACACTTTTAGTAGTATATTTTCTAAAGGCATTGATTTTTTGCTTAGTGGCCTACATAATCATTGCATAATATTAACAAGGGGCTATGTAAGTTGGATTCACCCCATACCTTAGCTCCATATTTTAACACCACTCACCATCGTGATTCTATAGGTAGTAGGTGGTCCTAGGTTTGTTAAGTTAGTGCCTAAGATCAATTAGTAACCAATGGGAAAAACCCTTCATATGGTGCCCTTGTCAAACTTTGATAAGACATATTCTAATATATTATAATGTACCACAACACAAAAAGGTTGACCTAGTAGAGTAGACCCTCAGCTAGGATTATAACACTCCACCATGCTTTTGTATCTTGAGCTTTGGTCTAGCAAGCCCTTGAATGACCCCATGAAACCCTCGATAGACTTTTAGTCAACCCTTGGTAGACCTCCTTGTTAGGCCACCCTTCCTCATTGAATCAAATATTTATGGTTTCTCTAATACAAATGTAAAATACCATTAAACTAAAATGTCAACCTAGTAGTGTTGTACTCCACCCATGTTCACAACATATATAATATTTAACGGTTGTTGTATTATCTTTGTGTGTACTATTATAATATCTTATATTCTTAGGATGGATTTTAACCTTATGAATACGAGTATTGTATTAAGAAGTGCCACCACACTTATTAGCTCTTGTAAGGGATAAAATTTAGTGTAACAATAGATAAAATATTCTAATAGTATTAATAACAATAGTAAATATTTAATGCATGCCATGATAAATGACTAAGAGAAATACTTGAAAACCAATGACTTTTGAGTTAGATGATTGATGGTTTTAGAAACCTAAAGAGTATTAGGAACTTATATTAGAAAGGAATAAATAGAGACTATTTGATATTCATCCCTAGGTTATTGGGGATAATCAAGAATATTTCTAGGTCAAATACCCACATTTGCTACAAAATTGCTTAGTAAAACAACATTATATTTACAAGTAATTGTTGATGATTGTTAAGTGGACATTATAGAAACCTCATCAGCTAGAGGAAAATAACATTGAATAGATGTTAGTTATAAATTTATGGGCCCAAATAACATTATATGGTTGTCATTGAGTGAGAATCATAAGAGTAATTATAATTTTATGCAAATATTTAATAAATATTTAGATGTTGTTACAATTAGAAGTTTTATCCTATGGTGATATATTTCTTTATCAATAGGGAAACTTCCATTTTAGATTTTTGTAGACTAATTTGTTGTATATTTTATTATAACCAATTTATTCTATTTAATATTAATCTTAACTTGGAATTATTTTCTCTTGCTCTCTTCTATAAAAGAGCATTGAAGATCCATAGCTATTGGGGCTCCCAAACTGTATTATAATATATTATAGGAATATTTTGACGTTTATAAAGTTGTATATATTTTTATATTTATTTATTTGATATAGGCTACATGATGTTGGGATTCACAATAATTTCTAGAAATAATCCAAAATATACATTTACCATAATAATATACATTAAAGAAGCTAAAATGAATTAACAATAGTATTGATAAACATAATAAAGACATAAATGATATGATAAGAAAGCAGGAATGATGTATGGGTGCTCATAGGAACCCCATAACATATTTACTTATCATAGCCTATTACAATAGATTAGTCATTAGGGGGTATTTGTAGTAATACCAACTCATAGATGTTAACCTCAATCCAACATAATTTGACTTGAAGATTAAATTACAATATAGTAAAAGTATCAAAACCTTTAATCAAGGTTAACCATAAAGGTAGTTTAACCAATTTCACCATGGCTCAATACATTAAAGGTGCCCTTACACTTAAATGAAGATTCTTTTACGCTTAAATAAATGATGTTTGAAGGCCTACATGAGTAGTTTCCATAGGCTTACATGAAGAATTCATGTACATGTATATAAAAACTTTCCCATAAGCTACAATAGTAGTGTCCATAAGCAGTCTCTCAAAAATTTGACCTTGGCCTTATATGATTATATTACACATAATTTAACACCACCTATATTATAAGCTATGGGGAAAATAAGAGGAGAAATTAAAGGTAACATCATACCTCCCATAATATATACTTTGGTAGGCCTCTACTTTATCATATTCATCATCAAAAATCTTGTCTCTAGATATCAAGAATTTTATTTCAATCTTGTTGCTATGTAGGTTTTTATGGAGTGTCCTTCCCTTCTATAATATTCACATGTATTTGATTTCTTTAAAATCTTAGACTTTTCCTTTGGAAATAAAGCCTTAGATTACACTAAATTTATGTTCTTTCAATATGCATATATATGAGAATGATATCCATAATTATTCTTAACAACGTTTATCATGGACAAGATGTTCAAAATTTCCTCCAAGGGATATATTTTGTAGATCCTTGAAAGTCATATGATTCATATAGAAAACTAATCCAATTGTACTAGAGCATGATTGGAAGTAATAGACTTTACATACTCTTCTTCATACTTTAGCTTTTATCCTACTATATCTAGGTTAGTATTTAGGGATTTAAAGTGAGATATGTAGTCTTTAGGGTTAACAAAATATAAACTTTTGAGGATAGAAAGTTCCATCCCTATTTTTTAAAATTCATTATCACTTATTTTTTAATACACATCCTTCAATTTTGTTCATGCTTGAATAGGATTAGTATTTTCTCTCATGAAGAAAAGTACATCTTGTTCAACTAACATGAAGAATATATGAGGTGCTTCCTCCTTTTATTTTAGCAAGTTTATGATCATTAAGACCATTTTTTATTCCATCATTAAAAATGAATTAGATGTTCTTACTTCTAAGTAATCCTACCATTTTAACTAATCAAGTGCTATAGTTTCATTAATTGAGGTAAGTAACATATGCCCAAGTATACATTTTACACAAATATCCATATAGAATAATAATAGGTCCATAAACTAATGTCACCACTACATAGAGATTGGAAAATCGCATGGTCTAAAAAATGTGATCCAAATGCTTTTGTATGTTGAAGCTATGACCTCTAAAAGGTTGGATGATTTAACACTTGAATTCAAGAAAAAATGATAAAATTTAGAAATAAGTTTGTTAAATTACATATTACCACTTGGTGAATTCCATAGCTATCACTTAGACAAAAAGGATTAGTTGTTTTCTCCCATTTTGTGCTTTCGACCAATGTTTGTGTGTGTGTAATTTATTTTTGATAGGCTTATAGTCAACAAGGTTCAAACAAACAACCTCATACAAATGAATAAACAAAGAAAAGAATTCACCACATGCATCATTTGAAAAGTACCAAGAGAAAATAATGATAACAAAATTCTTTGTGGCATATCTTTAAAAAACGTTAGCATCAAGGTTCAACATTGGGAACTAATGTGCCTAAGTTGCTACTACTATTGAAATATGATTCATTACTACTTATCTACATGTATGGCATCCATCAATATAGAAGTATATAAAAAAATACTTGCAAGATTTGATCCTCTAAGCTAATAGTCCTAAAAAAGTTGTTTGACCACTACACCATTTGTTCTTGGATGGAATTAGGTATTAAACAACCTTTATTTGACATGCCTTTTGGTTAAAGATATTATGCACATGAATAAGCATTATCTAGGTTTGAATCAATGACTTCTATATAATGAGGAGGTAATCAATATGTGTCTCTATAGTGATAAGTTGGAAATAATGCTAAATTATATTATTATTTTTATAGAATTTTAGGGTTTTATGCTAGCTGCATCATTACTTACAGCATATCATATTTCCAAAATACTTCCTTACAAACCTTATATACCCGTAGCTTGATCCTGCAATGTCTAACATGCAATCCAATATTCTTACCTTCATGCTAGTATCTCTAATGCAAATGAAGGTTTGAGAAAAAATCAAAAGACAAGGAGTGAAACAAAATATTATTTAAAAAATAGATGAAATGGAGAGGAATGCATTCAAAATATTGAGCTTTAGACAAACAACAAGGGCCTTTACAATTGTGTTATACCTATGGACCCCATGGACCCCATGATCACATGGACCCCACCCCCCCTAGGGTGGATTAAGTTAAATTTTTATGGGGCATCTAGGGGTAACCCAGGTGAAGCTGGGGCTGGTGGCTTACTTAGAGACCACAAGGGTGAGGTGCTTGTAGCTTTTGTCTGAACATCTTGGAGCTCAAACTAACAATGTGGCTGAAGCAAGGGCGGTTTGGAGGAGCCTCAAGGTGGCAGAGAATTATCCAGGGAAACTATTGGTGGAAGGTGATTCTCTTATTATTATAAATCTTCTAAAGAACACTAAGAGAGCTCCTTGGAGATTTGATGACTACATCCACGAAGCAAGGGCTCTAATTCATGATCGACCTGAGGCCATAATTTTGCATACCTTCCGAGAAGCAAACATGGCAGCTGATAGGCTGGCAAATGAAGGCATTGTAGCAACAAATTTGATCACGTGGACTGAAAATCTTCCTCATGCAGTCTCAATGGTGATAGATAATGAAAAATTTTAGATTGGAAGGCTCAAAGTGGATCAATGACAAAAAATGGGGGCATTTTTAAAAAATATTTTTTTGAACCTTATAATGGCTTTTGTCATATTTGTTTTTTTTGTTCATGTGACTAGTGTTTTTTGCAGCTGGTGGGGCACTGATATAGGTTTTTTATCTACAAATTCATGCATGGGAAACATCCGCTTTGGCCTCAAGTATTTCCCAAGGTGTGTTTGGATTCGATGTCGCAAAAAGGCCCTAGCAAGAAATAACAAAGTGTTGGTAATAGTCTTGGAGAAGATGACAATTTCATCAGCCTCCAACAGTATCAACCAGTTGAAGAGTTTGTCTGGCCTCATCAGTGCAGCTGTTGATTTGTGTGATTCTCTAAATCTTCTGTTTTATAGCCAACAGTTCCAGGGGCACAAGGAGTCGAAGGCAAAATCTAAAGATGATGGCAAGGAGGATGATAAGAAGTTAGATGAGGACTATAAGGAATACTGCTTGGCCTCTTGGCTGTCCATTCTATGGGAGGTTTTTTTGACCATATTCTATTATTTTTATATGGGCACAGGCTACTCTACATGGTGCTTGCATGATTAGTTTTTGTCTTTGTTAGTTCTATTTTGCGTCTTTCTTTTCTGATGGCCATAATATTAGGCTTCCATAGTTTAGTTTGGTTGTATTCTATTGGAAGAGTAGGTCTTGGCCCTTTTTGTTGTCAGTTTAAACTTTTAGGGCTTGGCCTTTGTCCAGTTGGTCAGTGGACCCTATTTTGTAAAATGGTTTTGGGTCAACCAGTTAAAACCCGATGTTAATTATAATATTCTCTTACTCCCCAAAAAAAACAATTGTGTTATACCTCCATATGACTCTTCACATATTGTAACTTTCATAGAAGGTAGATTCTAATTTACACAATGTAAAAATTTGTGTGAATTGGATGTAAAAGGAAGGGTGCCAAATATTGGTAGAGAAATTAGCACCAAATCTGAATTTAAAATTTTAATTTTTAAAATTATAATAGTTTCCTCTAAAATGCTTCATTTGGTGGTTGTATATTCAATTGCACAGAGGAAGAGAATAATGTTACCTAATTGAGTGGCATAGCTTTAGTTTCATTTTGATACCATGTTGGAAATTACAATAATTTTAAAAAATATTCTAAAATATACATTAAGTCAACTGAAAATATGGTGCACCTCAACTGAATCAATAGAATTTTTAAATGCTTGTTAAGTCCTATGAAATAAAATAATGAAGCATGCAAAGTAAATGACAATGTATGACAAGCAATAAAGTGAAATGGGGCATTCTCCTTATCAAGTAATATAAAATGCAATTACAATTCTTCCCTTTGAGGACATAAATCACTTGATACAATCTATTACAAAAATAGTGCCAAGAGATATCAATATACCAAAAAATGTGGTGCACATCCACTGTTCTTCATGTCAGATAATTGACTAGTGAACATTGTATTAAGGAATGTATAAATAATACACTGTAGGCTTAGATTAGCCCATAACAGATGGAGCTAATAATACGACTTAGGTAGATGTTACAACAACCTAACAACTAACCTAATAATGGAATAACAACTATAATGTAATATATGCTAAAATCCCCCCTTATTACATTATTTGTGTAATTGAATAACTACTAGCTATGCTAACATGCCCCCATACAACAATATTTGGGTAAAGTATATAACTGCCCCAATACAATGAAAGAAGAAGAAGAGAAATGAAATAATGATGGCTCATGCTTTGTCTTCGGCTCTGGCTCTGGCTCTGGCTCTAAGCATACCTTTGTAATTGTACCTCTGGGTCTATTTCGAGATCTGCCTGTGAAACTGCCTCTGGATCATTGCTTTTGGATTTGCTTGTAGATCTGCCTCTGGAACTTTGTCACTGGGTCTGTCTTTAGGTCTGTCTCTAGGTCATTATCTCTGGGACTGCCACTAAGTATGTCACTGGATTTGCCTCGAGGTCTACCATAGGTTTTACCTTTTCGGTAGAATCCATACAACATTTCTTTCATCATGGTCCATTGTGTGAGATCTGTCCATCCACAATCAATATGAACCTTGTTGGCAATTTTCACTTTGTACCAACATTTTGAAGAAGAATGATTCATACATCCACATGAATCACAAGGATGTAATCTCCAAAACTTAGCTGCAACATGTCCTGCATTTCCATAGTGACTGCAACAATGCTTTTTAGGAGATGTAGGAGATTTAGGTTTTACAAACATGGAATTACTGGTACTTGCTTGTCCAGTATAGCCAAGGCCTTCATTCTTTGCCTTGACATTGGCATTATAGGAATTTTAATGCCTTGTTCCTGTTTACCTAATCTCTCACCATTGAATCCCATTTTCTTCATAATTTTGGAACCAAATCCTTTGGTGTGTTTTTCAAAACACCCAATTTCAACATCTTCATCAATGCTTTTAACAATATTGCATTTGTCATTATTGATGAGATTATGGAGCTATTTTTGAGGAGGTTCAGTTTTTAAGTCACTAGTGTCACAAGAAAAATTTGCTACTGAAATGAGATCACCTGTGCTACAACTGATATCTACCATAGAAGGTATGAGGTCGCTTGTATCAAAACAAGCATTGGCCATCATGGGCTCAAGGTCACATGTATCACAACAAGCATTCACCACCATGGGCTGAAGATCACTTGTGTCACTACAAGCATCGACCATTAGGGGTTTGACCTCTGATTCCTCACTAATGTCCCTTTTCTGTTGTGCTTTGTCAAGAGCATAAAATGACATGAATATGCCCATTATAGCACCAATAGGGATTAGAACACCATTTTTTTGCATGTCTCCACAAGACGTAGAATCATTGATTATGGCATTTACACCACTCCTTAGTGTACAAAATGTGCCATCTTCATAATAATCTATCCCTTCCAAGTGTGGGGAAAAATATGGGCCTTTAACTGATTTAACAACATCATCAGTTGGTTTTGGGATAGTTTTCTTCTTTGATCTACCCATTCTTAAGGTGTCGGTCTCTACCGAAAATGCACCTTTTACAATGAATTTTGCAAAAATAATCTGACTAAGGTGTCGGACTCTGCCAAAAATGCACCCTTATAAGTCTTCCCCCTTTGGTTTTGCAAAATTATATCTCCCCTTAGTGCAAGATAGGAGATGGTGGAGAAAAAAAATTATCCCCCCTTTTAGTGCAAAAAAAAATGCAACTATGAAGCCTCAAAAGGCTCTTACAAAGCTTGCCTCATAGGCATATTAGCACAGTGTGTCACCAAAAAAAATTTATCCCCCCTGTGTGAAGTACTTCAAACAAACAAGTTGCTATTTATGAAGCCTAAAAAAAAACAGGTTTGGAGGTTTGATGAGTTTCATGCCTTATTGATAGCTTTGACCATGTGAGCAAAAAAATGTGCAATTTCCTGTCTTATAGTCCCCCTTGGAGAAAACAAATGCACTATTTTCTATTTTTAATGCATAAATTTAATTAATTTCAGTATAATTTTATCAATAATAAAATAAGTTTTGTAAAATCACTTTTATAAAAAAAAATGATTTTCAACAAAAACAATATTAAATTATGAAAAAAAAACACTAAAAACTAATTAAAAAAATACAAAAAAATAAAAAAAATAAAAAATAAAGTTACCTTTAAATTGGAAAAAGTAACAATCCCCGCCGGGATTTGATCCCTCGTCCACGCAGGAGTCAAGCCTTAGCTCGGCCCGATCAACCAGTCGGGCTAGGCTTTTCGTCAGGATAGAAGACAGAGGGCCTTCTATTTCATGCTATCCTCTGCTTTGGCGGAGAAAAAAAATATGTTTGGGATTTTTAATCCCACATCCGCTATGCGGATGTTCTTGATCGCCTTAAAAACAAAGGCTCGGCCTTTATTATGTGATTGCCTTTGGGTAATCAATGACCGCTTGTTTTGTCGGTCAATGCATAGGAGCCAACCACTTATGCATGCCACGTCACATGCAAAACAATGCCAAGTGTTTAGCCAACTTTGCTGCCACATCCACTTGCCCAGATCTTGGTCACCACGTCAGCAGGGTCCACCACGCTTTCGGCACTAGCCACGTCAATGCCTCGTATGACATGCCACCTTGCAGCACCTCAAAAATTATGCCATCCCTAAGTCAGTTTGCCAACTCAGTATTCATTAGATCCCCATGTGGCCTTCTTGATTTGTGTGCCATTCTACCAGATTCACAGTTAGTGGCTATCTGACACATGTCCGCTTAGGTCCAAGTCTGCCACAACCACGTGTCCTATCGTCCATCCAGTCAGTGCCTCAGGATCCGTGCTCGAGGTCGCATTCTGTCTAGTTTGTCAGGTTGTTGTCAGGTCTAACAGGTCATGTCAGAATAGATCTATAGTTAGATCTGATGGATCTGGTACGCAGGCACTGGATCCGAGTTCTGACTGATCGGATCTCCCTTGGGATGTGAGCCTGAGGTCGGCTGTCAGGTCACCTCAAGAATCATGTCCGAGTTGCAGGTCCAGATCATGCCTAGGGAAGCATGCCCAATTAGAAAGTAAGTGAGCCTCCTCAAAAATTGAGCCTGCTCCAGGTCCAAGAAATTAGGGTCTCGAAAAACGAGCCCATAGCGACAGCTCTGATACCATGTCGGATAATTGACTAGTGAACATTGTATTAAGGAATGTATAAATAATACACTGTAGGCTTAGATTAGCCTGTAATAGATGGAGCTAATAATGTGACTTAGGTAGATGTTACAACAACCTAAAAACTAACCTAATAATGGAATAACAACTATAATGTAATATACACTAACACTTTCGCATGCCCACACTCGAGGTGGGCGGGCATAATGTCGCTGTCACTTATGTCAATGTAATACATGTCCTCCTATGTATCCTATCACATTTTGGCACCTATATATGCACACATAAAAACAAAATAAGATCAAAATAATCTATGTGTGATTCTAAAACATGCAATCCCCACAGCCTGAGAAAGACACACATAAGGTAGAGGTATCAAATGAGCTCTAAATAAATTTAAACTCAAGTGTGATATGAAATATGTTATTTTGGGATGATATCACCTTATTTTTCAAGTTTTAGAAGCATGGTCGATGCGTTCAATCCCATCGCACTTTATGAACCTACAAAAGCCAAACGAGAAATTTCTCTACCTAGACATGTCATAAACCTGCAATATTTGGTCATTAAGCATAAAATTACATTATAAGGAGACCCATATGATCTTATTCTAGATATACTAGTCAAATTTTCCTGCATGCAAAAGTAGGACCCGTATACATGCAAATTATAAAATGATGATATCTCAGTCGATACAAGTCAGAATGCGGTGAAATTTGAAACGTAGTATCCTAGAGACATATTAAAAATATATAATTAAAAATAGTATTAAAATTATGCACATATTTCTATTATTTTGATAGTGGGATGAATTTGACTATCACAAATTAGGGAGTGCCTGGGGGTAGGACACTCGCCAAAATCTTGAAAATTTCTATGCCAATACAATGTGGGTTGATGTAAAACTAGGGGAGAAGTATTTTAGGCAAATTATATGAGGTATTCGAACAATAAATTTGGGTTTTCGAGTCAAATTGCACCTTCTTTTACCACTTGATAACCTCTCTCACTAAGGAGAAATTATGGATGAAAATGACACAATAGATTTGAGGTAATAACTCAGTAGCACTTCATTACAATTCCTATAAATTACCTCTCCTCTGCGTCGATGATAATGCCATCCAATTTATAGACAAGATGTGAAATGTGCAAAAGGCATGCAAGGCCAAAGGGGCCATTTGTCCATAAGGGTGACATGCATTGGTGGGGGAAGAGAATATCCCCAAAATGGCCTCATTTATGGGGGTTGTCATAGGCATGCCCTATTTTATAACCTACATATCTCAAGGAGCAGGGCAAGTGGCAATTTATGGTGGTCGCTTGTCCAGATTTGACTTATTTCCAGTCAAACCTACTATTTTCTCCCCCATAGGATGAATGTTGTATTCACTCCGAGGTGGGATGAATAGAAACTGCTATTCGTCCAGGGGTGGGATGAATAGGAATTAAGCCTCAAAAAGTCCCTAATAGGCCTAGGAACCTTCCAAATCTATTTTTGGAGTGGTTAGAACCACTGCTTGACCTCTAAGGGTTTCCCCAAGGGCTTTGTGCATCAATTTTGTCAATGCCTTGGTAGCATAATCAGATTGGTGTTGTTTTGGTGTCTACACTTACCATCATGCTAGTCTCTCTAATGCAAATAAATGTTTGATAAAAAATCAAAGTACAAGGAGTGAAACAAAATATGATTTAAAAAATAGATGAAATGGAGAGGAATGCATTCAAAATATTGAGCTTTCGACAAAAAAAAGGACCTTTACAATTGTGTTATACCTCCATATGAATCTTCACATATTGTAACTTTCATAGAAGGTAGATTCTAATTTACACAATGTAAAAATTTGTGTGAACTTGATGTAAAAGGAAGGGTTCCAAATACTGGTAAAGAAATTAGCACCAACTCTAAAATTAAAATATTAATTTTTAAAATTATAATAGTTTCCTCTAAAATACTTCATTTGGTGGTTGTATATTCAATTGCACAAAGGAAGAGAATAATGTTACCTAATTGAGTGGCATAGATCTAGTTTCATTTTAATACCATGTTGGAAATTACAATAAATTAAAAAAATATTCTAAAATATACATTAACCATAATCATATGTATTAAATAAGCAAGAGTGAATTAAAGATGACAATGATAAAAAAAAATAGAGGAATAGAAATGTCATAATTTGAAATAAGTAATAAAGGGTGCATGGCCATAAGCACCCCACAACATCTTCATTTATCATAGTCCAATATAATGGATCAGTCACTAGGGGTATTTATAGTAATACCAAATCCAAATATGCTAACTAACAATAACTTGTGTTGAAGGTTAAACTATAGTATAATAAATGTATTGAACCCTTTAGTGAAGGTTAATCATAGAAGTGGTTAAACCAATATCACTAAGGAGGAATAAATTAATGGTGCCATTAGGATTATAAAAATTATTTGTGAGGTATTACATAAGATATGCCCATAGGAGTACATGAAGAACACCCATAGGATTACATAAATACTTGCTTTTATGCTACATCAATTGTACCCATAAGCACTCTCTAACACTATTGGCCTTGGCATTATAAGAAAAAATTACCCATAATTTAAAATAGTATAGTGTACATGATATTATGATTGTATAAGCTTATATCTAGAGGTTGCATAATCAAACATGCAACTAGAGTAACTACCTTGAGATCTAGTTGTATCATTATCAATATATATATATATATATATTGTTTGGAGTTTTTAAATTTATTTTTGCATTCTATGGCTTTGAAGGATTGATGTAAGGAATGATTATACTATATAAAATGAATTTTTTATCATGCAATACAATTAGGTATTTTTTGCAATCTACACTTCTATTGGCTATTTTTTGTTTGACTCAATATATGTTGCATGTCTATCCATATGAGGTAGTTTAGCAATGAAAGACTCAATGTCAATGTAAATTATAGGTAGAAGTTTTTCATATTCACTTGGTTGTTTTATCTCCTCTAGATAACATTATAACTAAAACTAAGAGTAGCTCAAACTAATTCTTATATTAATATAATACATTGTCTTTTATTTTAATGTAATTTTGGTTCTTGATATGGATATTGAGTAGATTTTACAAAAAATTTAGAGATATGTTGTACAATGCCTTTTTGTTTATTATGGGATATGCATACATAGATAAACTCATATTCTACCACTTAACACTCCATATAATGTTTTTGAACATTCACAAGCTAGTGATAACTAGTGTCATACTATCGACCAAGTTTCTTGATATTGTAATGTACAATAATGAATATTATATATAAATTAGAGGTATTACCATAAATACGATCGATAAGCTCAAAGTAAATACCCTATTTTAGTTAAAAATTTATATGCATATTATTGTTAGTGTATTATAGATCTTCATACATCATGGCCTAATGAGGGCTATCAAGGATCAAAACATTCTATAGAAATCATGGTGAAAAAAATAAAATGTAAAATAATTTCAAAGTGGTATGTCATCCATTTTTATTGAAATGTACATCCTAATACATGCAGCACTTTTGTAAATATACAAGAGAATAGATAAATAGAGTTTCTTGGCCCTTGAAACCTACCAAGTAAGTAGGTTGATAATGAAATTTGTATTAGGTATAACTTTGTGAACTTAGATGATAGGCCAACCAAGGAATGGAATCCCATGCAACCAGTACCTAGTGAAATTCACAAATGATTATTGATTTACGAGATATTGGTTGAATGTGATTCCCCATTCATGAGTGATTTTCAAAATAAGTTGTGCTTTATGAAAGTGATGAATAAATTTCATGATATATTTGGTAGGCCATTTTGAATTGCATCTCCTATGTTGCATGGCATACCCACAAATAATTGTAAGATTACAATGAATTAGAGGAGAAGAAGTAGTGCTCCAAAATGGCCTATTATATAATTGTGAGTGTTGGTGTAAAAAGCCATTTGTTGAAGGATATTGTAGATATGTAATGTTGATATCATTGTTGTGAAACAATGTTGATAGTAGTGATGCAAAAATATTTTAGATAGAACAAAGTGATTAAGGTGGGTTATTAGGACCATGGATGATCACGTAATACATCACTTAACCTAAGAGAAGGAGAAGAAGAGAAGAAATATGATAGCGGTGAAGTGGTATATAGAAGAATATTTGAAGGAGAGGTGCCTTTTGGGATTGAGAGGTTTGCTCAACATGATACATTTATATGTGAATGCAATGCAAATATATTTTGTAATAAGGATTGGCTTTCGCATCATAAATAATCCTCCTGAATCTATAGTATGATCAAGAAAAGGGCATAATGTATTGTTATATTGTGAGGTTTATTAAGCTATGCATTCAAACATAGGAGAAAGTAGGTGACACAATATTTTATTCATAGTATATTTTAAGATGCATGATGTTGATTGGTTCTATATGTTATTTGTTGTTAAATATGGCTAGACAGGAGGCTTCGGATCCAAATTTGGTAGTGATGATGAAAGGTCCTAACCAATTAGGCTCAAATTTTCCTTTGAGGTCATTTTTAGTGGTGGTTTTATTTTGGTTCTCTTTTAGGACTATATCTCCAACTTTAAATGATCTTTGATGCACTTTCTTGTGATGAGCATGTCAAATTCTATTATGGTATGTTCTAAGGTACTCTAGAGAATTAATGCATATTTTCTTCCAAAAATCTAGCTATTGTAAGTGACTAAGATAATATTGATCTCCTATAAAATAATATTACAATAAGATCCTTAGATAAGGTATTTCTAGTTCAAAAAGAAAAATTGCTTCTATATCATAGACCAAGGTGTAATACATTTCCCCCATGAGAATATACACATTAGTGTGGTTTACCCGTAAGGCAAGATAAAGTTGTAAGTGTCAATATTAGTTATTTTTGTTTACTAGATTCTTGAGGGTTTTGATTAGTGTCTTTTTTGATGATTAAACTTATCCATTCCCTTTTGGGTAATATGGTACTGATCATTTTTTTTTAATTTTATATTTGGCATGTAATTTAATAACTTCCATTTTTAAAATGGAGTTTCATTATCATAAATTAGGGTAGAAGGTATTCTATAATGGCTGATGATTCGATTAAGGATGAATTTGGATATCTAAATTCATGTTGCAATGGATAGGGGCATTACCTTAATCCACTTAGTAAAATATATTGGAAATTTTGAGTATATTGTTGTCATTGATGTCAAAGAATTAATGGCATAGGTTGTCCTTTATGACCAGAAAAATAAAGGTTTAATGTTTTACCATGGTGGCACTTACAAAATAAAAAGGAATATGTTTTCCAAATACAAGGTCCAAGAAGAAGAAAAATTATAATATTTTAATCTATGAATATTTAAATAATTATAATAATTAAATATTAAAAGACCCAAAAGTTAAAATAAAATTATAATAATTAAATCTACCTTAGATTTAATGTATTATAATATTTTTGAAAAGGTTAAATGGCGCAAAAAATAAAAAAATAAAATTGCATGGAGGTATTTGTTTCAAGTGCGCTGACATCCAAGGTCAAAATATAATGTGTATAAAAGGGCTAAGGTATTGCAAAGCCAAGGTGTTCAAATTAATTTAACCCTTGAATTATTACTTGCAATATTTTTTTGGAAAATGTGTGAAGGTAGACATAGAATATTATGTGAAATTCAAGGTAGCACAAAAATAAAGGTGGAGGTTGTCCAAACTCCATTTGAAGGTGGATGGTAGCCTAGTTAGCAAGCTCAGCTTGTGGAGTGCATAGTTGGTAGTAGGTTGGGCGTTTGATTTACACAATTTTTTTTTTTTTGTGTATTGAAGACTTTTTAGTTAGTGGTAAATGATAAGAAGGATAGTGTGCTCCTTTGGTTTGTGTGGGCAGCTAGCCCACATGGTGTTTGGCCTTGTGCTAGGGTGCAGGGGCTAGCATGGTCACGGTTTTGAACAGTGGTGGGAACGCTTGAGGATAAAAGTAAATTTTGTTAAAATGAATGCATTTTAAGCTTAGTTAGGGAGTTATAAGGGTTAGTTAATTTTTATTATGTTAATGTGAAATGGTTAGGGAGCCATAAGGATTTTAAAGTGATTTTTTTTTATTTTAGAAAGGGTTGAAAAGTGAAGTTTCAGATTGCTAGTGCTTGGTGGATGCATGAGATGAAATAATAATTTCTTTGGTCTTATTGAAATTTGAAGTGCATTATTGTGTTTTCATAAGAAGGAGGTATAAGGTGTATATGTGAAATTCATGTATGTAATTTTTTGTTTGTTTTGTTGAAGCATTATTTTGTATAAACGAATAAGAGTAATAAGGTGTTATAGTGGTTGATATTTTATTGTAATATGTGTATGGTGAAATATCTTTTAAAGTGAAAATTCATGTGGATGTGTTGAGAAAACATCTTACAATATAACCAGTGGAATGACATTAGAGAAATTAGTTATTTGAAGATAAGTTTTGAAGACATATCTCCATAACAACAAATTAAGAGGTATGGGCACATCATCCCTTGTTTAATGTATTTATTAGAATGAATGATTTGGAACATAAGGTGAAGTGAAAGGGAATTTTTGATAAGCATTGTTGGAAATATTTGAGTGAGATTTTGTGCTTAATTGTTGGAAATATTTAGGATAGATTTTTAGAACAAGTTGTGATTTCATTATTGAAATATATTGAGATATTTGTGCTAGAGATTTTAAACTACTTGTGTTAGGATTGAAGACAAGTTAGTATATTTTTGGAAAAATCTTTATAAACATTGTTTGAGATAAATTTTATGAGGGAAATTGTGTTTTGGTGTGTTTGATCTTTGAAATAAATTTGCAAGAATAATAAACTAGGTTTGCTATACATTGTGTTGATTTGAAAGGTATTAGCAAGAGAAAGAGATTGGTTGATTGAATACAAGTTTTGTGAGTGTGAAACATATTAATTTTTTGATAGAGAAAATCATTCTCTATATGTTATAGAGGTTAAATGAATTCTTAGTAGAATTTATTTTTGTGAAGAAAGTTTTTGAAAGAGATTTAAATTGTGTTTTTGAGCAAGTATTTTGAGAAGACTTGAAGGTAGATCTGAACAAGTCTTTTGAGAATACTTGAAGGCAAATTTGAGCAACTCTTTTGAGAATACTTGAAAGTAGATTTGAGCAAGTCCTTTGAGAAGACTTGAAGGTAGATTTGAGCAATTATTTTAAGAATACTTTAAGGAAGAATTGAGAGAAGATTTGGTCAAGCTTTATGTTAAGGCTTGAGGATAGATTTAAGACAAATTTGAGAGTAGATTTGTTCAATATTTGTGTTAAGGCTTGAGGACATATTTGAGATATAATTGAGAGCATATTTGTTCATGATTTGTGTTATGTCTTGAGGATAGATTTGAGATAAAATTGAGGGCATATTTTTTCAATATTTGTGTTAAGGCTTATGGCATATTTGAGATAGTATTAAGAGTAGATTTGTGAGATAAAGTTTAGTGCAGATTTAAGATAGATTTTGGTGCAAATTTGAGACAGATATAGAGCAGATTTTTTCTAGATTTGAGATAGATTTTGGTGCATATTTAAGATAAATTGGAGAGTAGGCATTGGATGTGACAAAGAAAAGAGGACACTAGTCTCTAGTGGATATAGATTCATCAGCTAGTGTAGTGGGGATATAGGTCTCCTATGGATAGAGATCCAAAAGCAAGAGTAGTGGGGGTAAAATTCTTCTAGAATATCACCAACTAGAGTTGAGGGGATACATTTCTCCTATGGAGATAGATCCATGAACCAGAGCAAGGGAAAAGAGTTATCCTATGGAGTGATATTCATGAACCAGTTAGGGAGATAGAGTTCTTCTGTGGAAAGATATCCACAAACCAGTTGAGGAGATAGAGTTATCCTAGATCAAGTTCCATGAACTAGAGCAAGGGGATAGAGTTCTCCTATGGAGAGAGATCCACAAACTGTTGGCAATTTTGGGTTTGAGATCCTAGCTTCTTGTCTATGAGTTGTCATTGATGTCAAAATGAAATGGCATTAATGTTAAGAGGATGTGTTTGCTTCAAAGGTGGAAGATTCCAAGAGAATATTTTTAAGAGAATCTGGAGAGATTCCATTGGCAAGGGTTTTTCATTAAAACCAAACCGGTTTTTATTAAAACCAAGTTAAATGGTTTTTATTAAAACCAATGGAGGTTCTCTTTATTATTTATTAAAATTATTTATTTTTTAAACCCTTTTTGAAAAGACTTTTGATTAATTTCGAAATGGTCTTTATTTTTGCCGACGTCAAGGTGTCTTCGAAGAGACTATTTATTCTCCAACTCATAAGTTTGGAAGGCTAATGAATTCAAAATTCCTCGAATGCAATTTGCGGTGTTTGTGCTTTGTATTTGTTGCGATCGAAGGAAGAGTTAGAAGCACGTGCAGTTGAAAAGTCATCGGGAGTTTTTTTTTTCGAGGGTGAGGTGGAGGGAAGTTCACTTGTGAACTTCATAGCCCGCGTGGGCTAGTGACAGCAAAGGCTACTATTGGGCACTGCATTGGCATAGGTCATCATTTCGAGTCTCGCAGGGGTGCTTTGCTAGAGTAGCACACAATTTTGTTAAAACGTCTTTATGCCACAAAATTTGGAGTTTCTTGGACATCAATTTATAAGGTGTGATTAAATTTTATGATTTTTGGCTTTTGTGATTAGCATTGAATAAAAGCTTAGGAGAAATAAGGGCATATTTCTTTGGATGTATTTTTAATATTATTCTTTGCTATACTAAAATTAGAAATGGAGGTATAAAGTGTGAGTCTGTGATTGTTGATTTATTGGCATGTTATGGCGGTTGTGTTTAAATAAGTGGAGCTAAAAGGTGTAATAAAGGAAGTTTATATTATTGCTCATTTCTTTTTATTCTAACCCTAACTTAGTTAGAAGTTTGAGAGTTGTGTGTGGTGATAGCATGATGGTTCAATTATCTTCTACTCCATTAAGGTATGGGCACATTCTTCTTATGAGTATGATTGGTGTATGTTTTCTAAAATAAGGTTGGACTGAAAAGGTATTCTACTAGGTATCCTTTGGCTAGGTGTAAATCCTATTTTTTGGTTTGCTGAAGACTACTTATGCATTGTTATGCTTAAGGAGAGTTTTTGGTGAATTCATAATTTCTGGTTTTAGATAGTGGAAGCTTTGTGCACTAGGGTTTATATTTGTGAGCTTAGCTACTTGCATTGAGTTGGTGGAACCCTTGGTTGGATGTTTTGAGTTTGATGGTTGAGTTGCTTCCATAGAGGTTATTTGATCAAGTTATTGCTTTACTTGATTCATGATATTGGGCTTACTCCATTGAGTTGATTTTAGCAAGTTATTCTTTGCATTTGGTGATATTGTGTTGGTGGTTGTTTTGTTCAAATATCTTTGGAGAGAAAAGGATTTCTACTTGTTTCCTTTTCTTGTGATGATTGGTTGAATGCTTCAAGGTTGATGTTGAGTTGAATGGTGTTGGTTGACTAAACCTTGTTTGATGAGCATTGTTGTTGAAACCCTAATTGATGGTGAAAAGAACATGAGTATCATTGTTATGTGATTCTTTGCATAGTTGGCAATTGTTGGGATTTTATGTTCTTGAAAGAAAAAATTCTATCCTATCCATTTCAGATATTGAGTTGAGTTTTCAGATTTGAGATTGAGATTGAGATGAGTTGATTTGAGTTGAGTTTTGAGATTGGGATTTGAGTATAGAACATATTGAATATCTAAAAATTCTCTTTATGCTTCTATGAGTTTGAAAAATCACATTGGGTCTCTAACAATTCACTTTGTGATTTACTACTAAGAAAATTTTTCTTGGGGAGCTTGCTGAGTTTTTGGACAGGTTCCAGTGGGGAATTGTGAGCAGTTTTTGGATAGGTTCTAGTGGGGACTTGTGAGCAGGTTTTGGAAAGGTTCTAGTGGGGACTTATGAGCAGGTTTTGGATAGGTTTTGGTGGGGACTTGTGAGCAGTTTTGGACAGGTTTCGGTGGGGACTTGTGAGCAGATTTGGACAGGTCCTAGCAGAGTACTTATAAACTGAGTTTGATAATTCTATCAAAGAACTTGAGGACAAAGGTGCATTGGTTCTATGAGAAGAACCTGAGGATAGATTTGGCAAGTATTTGAGAAGGCTTTTATGTAGAGGATTATTTTGTTCAAGAGTTGGACAGATCTGATAAACAGAGGAAGACTTGTACTAGACTGACTGACTATGTTTGGTACAGGTTGTTGAGTTGTTGTGGACGTGATCATAGAATGCAGAGGTCTCTTAATCTAAGCATTGAGGACAGGAGGTCCTCAGTGGAAAGGAGTTCCACGTGCTAGCAAGAGGTAGAGGTAGTTGATCTTCTGAGGGATCATTTCCAAAGAAGAGGGAAAGGTATCTCCTTTGAGCAGAGGCTCATAAATTTTGATTAGGGGAAGTTATCTCCTTTGAGCAGAGGCTCATAAATTCTAATTGGGGGAAGGTATCTGCTTTGGGCCGAGGCTCATAAACATTGTAATTGGGAAGGATTGCCAAAGAACTTTGAGATAAATTTTAGAGAAGAGTTTTATGGACGTAGCTCAGCCATTCTAGGTGAACCACGTTAAAATTGGTGTCACTTTGTGGATGATATTGTGCATTTATTTGATATTGCTTTGGGTATATTGCTTTACTATTTTGAAGTATAAAGGAAAAAGTAAAAAGAGGTCTTATACTATTCACCCCCTCTTAGTATAAGCTTGTGTTCTTCAATTGGTATCAGAGTAGGTGCCTTCAAAAATTTTAGCAACTTGAAGGAAAAGCTAGTAAAGAACACAATGGATCATTCAAGTGGCAATGCAGCACCTATTCTTGATGGGTCAAATTTTGGTCTTTGGAGTGCAAGGATGAAGGTTCATCTAATGGCACTTGGGAATGAGGTTTGGGAAGTGATTGAAGATGAGTACACTATTCCTGAACATGGTCCTACTACTAAAGAAGAAATGCTCCTACATCACAGCAATTCAAAAGCAATGAATGCAATCCTAAAAGGCTTATAGAAAGCAGATCTCACCAAAGTGATTCACTCGCAAGACAACTAGTGAAATGTGGAAACAAGTTGAAGGTGGTTCATACGGGTGATACAAATGTCAGAAAGGCCAAGTTGAGACACTTCAAAGGTATGTTTGAACAACTCAATATGAATGATGATGAAAATATTAGTGACTACATGCTTCGTATGGATGATGTTGTTAACTCCATGAAAGACTTAGGTCTTGAGCTTGCTGAAAATGATGTTTGTGATAAGATTTTAAGATCTCTTCCTAATAGATTTATTGAAAATATTTCTGCTACTGAGGAAGCTAAAGATTTGGATAAGTTGAAAAGGGATGAGCTCCATAGTATACTTGCAGAATTTGAGTTGAGAACTCAAGTGAAGGTTGATGTCAAGAAAGAGGTAGCTTTCAAGGCTACCAAGAATTCCAAGGGTAAACAGCTTCAAGATAGTGATGAGTCTTCTAGTGATGAAGAGGCATATTACATCAAGAAAGGCAAGTTCTCTAGAAATCACAAAAGTATGAAAAATATAATATGTTTCAATTGTGGAAAGTTTGGTCATTATGCTACTGACTGTACTATTCCCAAGAATGAAAGTGATGAAGATAAATAGGATTCTAAGAGCAAGGATTCTAAAAAGCACAAGCATCACAGGAAAAACAAATATGAACACAACAATCAAGGAAAGAGGTATTCTCACAAGCACAAGAAGAGTTTCTACCTAGACAAAGCAAGTAAGTGTTCTAGTAGTGATAGTGAAAGTTCTTCAAGTGATAATGAAAATGAGATGTTGTTCATATCAAAAAAAGAGGAAGAATTGAAACATAGATTCATTATCATGAAATGTCTTATATGTGGAAATTTTGGTCACCATGAGGATGATTGCACAAATAATGATTTGGTTTCTAGTATGTATGAGTATGCTTCAGAAAACTATAAGGAAGATGCATGTATGGTTTTTGAAAAGGTTAGCACCTCTAGTGATAAGAAATCTAAAAAAGGCTTTGATGATTCAAAAAGCAAACAAATAGAGGAAGATATAGAGGAAGGTGAAGTAGATCTTGAAGGTGAACTTATTAGTGCTCTTAGTGCTTTGAAAAAGGAAGGAAAGAAGAATTCTAGACTCAAGGATAAGTTAGATGAATGTTGTATGGAGAGAAATAATCTTATAAAAAGTCTTGACTTCTCTATGGCTAAGACACAAGAACTCAAGGATGAGTTAGAGTCTAAGGTTCTTGAGTATAGTGAGTTAGAACAAAAAATGTCTTCTTTGAAAGAGGAAACTAAATAGTACAATGATAAGCTTTACAAGTTTCAAGATAGCTCCAAAAAGGTTAAGTCACTCATCAAAGGTCAAAGAAAGACAACAGATAACATAGGCCTCGGTTTTGTTAAGCCACACAAGGAACAAGTTGGAGAGTCTAGTAAGAGACTCCAAAAGGAAGAGAGTTCTGATGAGGAAAGTATTTCAGAAAAGGAGTACTTGAATGATATATGCACAAAAATAGAAAATAGAATTCAAAATGAGAAGAAGAAGTTTTCATAACCTAAGAGGTCAATTAAAGGAAAGTTTCAAGGCAGATGTTTTGCTTGTCACAGGTTTTCTCACATGGCTTCACATTGCATGTCTCAAGTGAAGGAGGTAAATGATAGTTTCAGAAGTGCTAGTTACTTTCAAGGGTATTGCTACTCTTGTCAACAGTTTGGGCACAAGGAAGTTTATTGCAAGGAAAATAATAGGAACAGGTTTGGTTAGAACAAGTTTGTCCAGAACAGGTTTGGTCAGAACAGGTTTGGTCAGAATAGGTTTGGCTAGAACAGGTTTGGTCAAAACAGGTTTGGTCAGAACTGGTGGATTCAAATATCAATTTTACCTCAGAGAAACAACATCGTCAAGTGTTTCAAGTGCAACAATGAAGGTCACACAATCAGACAGTGTAGATCTGAAATTCCATAATACAGGAACAGGAACAGTAGCATGATCAGGTCCAAGGATCAAGGCATGGACAAGAATAGGGATGAGAACAAGAAAAAGAACAGTGAAAGGAATAGGAATATGGAAAAATATTTCAATAGAAGGCCCGAAAAGGAAGTTATAGACGTTGATGATGATCAGTGCCTAATGGGAGTTTTACTCCCACCCAAGAATTAATCACCTCATCAGGAGGTGGGGGAGGGACTAAGCTAAGAGGCTCATTCTTAGTCCCAAGCCCCAAAGGTGACCCTTTGCCATTTATGACAAAGGGAGAGAGATTTTAGTAAGAGGGAGAGCCTCAAGACAGGGGGAGTTGTTTATGTTGAATTTTTGTGTTGTTGAGAAGCATGGTTTGCCA
The DNA here is from genome assembly GCA_028583015.1 of Wollemia nobilis. Taxonomy (NCBI): domain Eukaryota; kingdom Viridiplantae; phylum Streptophyta; class Pinopsida; order Araucariales; family Araucariaceae; genus Wollemia; species Wollemia nobilis. The sequence continues at coordinate 698,819 of JAQPPZ010007059.1, forward strand.
TCAATGACAAGGGGGGAGATTGTTGGCAATTTTGGGTTTGAGATCCTAGATTCTTGTCTATGAGTTGTCATTGATGTCAAAAGGAAATGGCATTAATGTTAAGTGGATGTGTTGGCTTCAAAGGTGGAAGATTCCAAGAGAATATTTTTAAGAGAATCCGGAGAGATTCCATTGGCAAGGGTTTTTCATTAAAACCAAACCGGTTTTTATTAAAACCAAGTTAAATGGTTTTTATTAAAACCAATGGAGGTTCTCTTTATTATTTATTAAAATTATTTAAGGTTTTTTAAACCCTTTTTGAAAATACTTTTGATTAATTTCAAAATGGTCTTTATTTCCGCCGACGTCAAGGTGTCTTCGAAGAGACTATTTATTCTCCAACTCCTAAGGTTGGAAGGCTAATGAATTCGAAATTCCCCGAATGCAATTTGTGGTGTTTGTGCTCTATATTCACTGTGATCGAAGGAAGACTTAGAAGCATGTGCGGTTGAAAAGTCTTTGGGAGTTTTTTTTTCAAGGGTGAAGTGGAGGGAAGTTCACTTGTGAACTTCGTAGCCTGCGTGGGCTAGTGGCAGCGAAGGCTATTGTTGGGCGCTGCATTGGCGGAGGTCGTTGTTTTGAGTCTCGTGGGGGTGCTTTTCTAGAGTAACACACATTTTTGTTAAAACATCTTTATGCCACGAAATTCGGAGTTTCTTGGACAGCGATTTATAAGGTGTGATTAAATTTTATGAGTTTTGGCTTTTGTGATTAGCATTGAATAAAAGCATAGGAGAAATAAGGGCATATTTCTTTGGATGTATTTTTAAGATTATTCTTTGCTATGATAAAATTAAAAATGGAGGTATAAGGTGTGAGTCTGTGATTGTTGATTTATTGGAATGTTATGATGGTTGTGTTCAAAGAAGTGGAGCTAAAATGTGTAATAAAGGAAGTTTGTATTATTGCTCATTTCTTTTTATTCTAACCCTAACTTGGTTAGAAGTTTGAGAGTTGTGTGTGGTGACAGCTTGAAGGTTCAATTATCTTCTACTCCATTAATGTATGGGCACATTCTTCTTATGAGTATGATTGGTGTATGTTTTCTGAAATAAGGTTGGAGTGAAAAGGTATTCTACTAGGTATCCTTTGGCTAGGTGTAAATCCTATTTTCTGGTTTGTTGAGGAGTACTTATGCATTGTTATCCTTAAGGAGAGTTTTTCATGAATGCATAATTTCTTGTTTGAGATAGTGGAAGCTTTGTGCACTAGGGTTTATATTTTTGAGTCTAGCTACTTGCATTGATTTTGTGGAACCCTTGGTTGGCTGTTTTGAGTATGATGGTTGAGTTGCTTCCATAGAGGTTGTTTGATCAAGTTATTGCTTTACTTGATTCATGATATTGGGCTTACTCCATTGAGTTGATTTGAGCAAGTTATTCTTTTCATTTGGTGATATTGTGTTGGTGGCTATTTTTGTTCAAATATATTTGGAGGGAAAAGGATTTCTACTTGTTTCCTTTTCTTGTGATGATTGGTTGAATGCTTCAAGGTTGATGTTGAGTTGAATGGTGTTGGTTGACTAAACCTTATTTGATGAGCATTGTTGTTGAAACCCTAATTGATGGTGAAAAGAACATGAGTATCATTGTTATGTGATTCTTTGCATAGTTGGCAATTGTTGGGGTTTCATGTTCTTGAAAGAAAACATTCTATCCTATTCATTTCAGATATTGAGTTGAGTTTTCAGATTTGAGATTGAGATTGAGCTGAGTTGATTTGAGTTGAGTTTTGAGATTGGGATTTGAGTATAGAACATATTGAGTCTCTAACAATTCTCTTTATGCTTCTATTATTTTGACAAATCACATTGGGTCTCTAACAATTCACTTTGTGATTTCCTACTAAGAAATTTTTTCTTGGTGAGCTTGCTGAGTTTTTGGACAGGTTCCAGTAGGGACTTGTGAGCAGTTTTTGGACAGGTTCTAGTGGGGACTTGTGAGCAGTTTTTGGATAGGTTCCGGTGGGGACTTGTGAGTAGGTTTTGGATAGGTTCTAGTGGGGACTTGTGAGCAGGTTTTGGACAGGTTTCGGTGGGGACTTATGAGCAATTTTGGATAGGTTCTAATGGGGACTTGTGAGCAGATTTGGATAGGTCCTAGCAGAGGACTTGTGAACTGAGTTTGATAGTTTTATCAGAGAACTTGAGGACAAAGGTGCATTGGTTCTATGAGAAGAACCTGAGGACATATTTGGCAAGTCTTTGAGAAGGCTTGTATGTAGAGGATTTATTTGTTCAAGAGTTGGACAGATCTAACAGACAGAGGAATACTTGTACTAGACTGACTGACTATGTTTGGTACAGGTTGTTGAGTTGTTGTGGACGTGATCACAGAAGGCAGAGGTCTCTTAGGCTAAGCATTGAGGATAGGAGATCTTCGATGGAAAGGAGTTCCACGTGCTGGCAAGAGGTAGAGGTAGTTGATATTCTAAGGGATCATTTCCAGAGCAGAGAGGGAAGGTATCTCCTTTGAGCAAAGGCTCATAAATTTTGATTGGGGGAAGGTATCTCCTTTGAGTAGAGGTTCATAAATTCTAATTGGGGGAAGGTATCTCCTTTGGGCAGAGGCTCATAAAAATTGTAATTGGGAAGGATTCCCAAAGAACTTTGAGATAACTTTTAGAGAAGAGTTTTGTGGACATAGCCCAACCATTCTGGGTGAACCACGTTAAAATTGGTGTCACTTTGTGGATGATATTGTGCATTGCTTTGATATTTCTTTGGGTATATTGTTTTACTATTTTGAATTATAAATGGAAAAGTAAAAAGAGGTCTTATACTATTCACCCCCTCTCAGTATAAGCTTGTGTTCTTCACAAACTAGATAAAATGAAAAAGAGTTATCCTATGGAGAGAGACCCAAAAATTAGATCATAGGGGATTGGTGTCTCCTTTGGACAAAGGTCCATAAATATTGTAATAGGGAAGTGATTTCCAAGAGATTTGTTGAGAAAATTTGGAATAAATATTTTCTTTGTGGAGTAGACCACATTGGGTGAACAACTTTAATTTGTGTCTCTCTTGTGTGTGATGATTTATGCATTGCTTTGATTACTGCTAGTGATATTTCCATTAATAATATTGGATAATATTATTTGGGAAAGAAATGTAAAATTTGATCTTATATTGTCCATCCCCTCTCAGTATAAGCCTATGTTATTCAATTGGTATCAAATTTGGTTCCTTCGGAAGAGTATAAAAACTTGAAGAAAGATAGTACAGGAACACAAATTGCATATCATAATGGATATTCATAAAATAATGCACCATTGTTTTATGAGAACAATTATACTTTCTGGAGCATAAGAATGAGGACTTACTTGATGGAACAAGGATATGAGACATTGCAAGCAATTGAGGATGGGTTCACATATACAACTAATCCTCCCATAAATAAACATGATAAGATCTTACATGTGAATAATACCAAAGATATGAATGCAATATTAAGTGGATTGTGTGAAGTATAATTTATGAAAGTTATGCATTACAAATCAACAAAAGATATTTGGAAAAAAATGAAGTAAACCTATGAGGGAGATAAAAATGTCAATATGGAAAAACTACAAAACCACAAGAAATGGTTTGAATATTTGAATGGAAGATGAGTAATACATTGTTACATAATTACTTTGTGTGAATGAGATTGTTAATACCATTCACGAACTTGGATTTGAAGTTGAAGACTCCATTGTTGCTCTGAAATTTTTAAGTTCACTTTCTACAAGGTATGATGGAAAAGTTTCAGTTATAGAAGATATGAGAGATATTGATCAATTGACTATGGATTAGTTACATGGAATTCTCACAGCTTTTGAGATGAGAATAGTAAAGGATCCCAAGAAAGATATAAATTTTAAGGCATAAAATAAGACAAAATATTAGAAACCATAATCAAGTGGTGAGTCAAGTAGTGATGAAGAAGCTAACTATAGTAGACGAATAAAGGACTCAAGAAAGCACAAATATATGAAAATATTGAAATTTTTTAATTGTGGAAATTTTGGTCACTATGCATCTAATTGCCCAAAAGCTGGAAGCATTAGTAGTGAAGAGAAATAAGATCATAAGAAAAAGGAAGGAGGAAAATCTAGGTATGAAAAGAAAATAGGTATAGTCAAAACATGCATGAAAAGAATATTTTTAAAGGCACAAGAAGAGTTTCTATGTTGAAAAGGGAAGAAAAGATTCAAGTGAAAGTGATGAAAGACCCTCAGATAGTGAAGAAGGAGAAATTATATTTTTGGATATAGATGAAAATTATCCTATTGAAGGTAAAGTTGAAAAGTATGAAGATGCTCTTGAATACCAAGAAGAAGAAAAAGATTCAAGAAATGAAGAGGAAGGCACAATAGATATAGAAGCATAACTTATTGCCGCTCTTAAATAATTTAAAAAGGTTAGAAATTAGAATTCAAGATTTAGGGCTCAAGTTCAAGAATGTGATGAAGAAAAAGAAAATCTTATACAAGACCTGACAAATTCAATAGCTAATATAAGGAGTTTTAAAGAAAATTTAGAGGTAAAAGTCTTAGAATGTGAAATATTAGAACATGAGGTAGTTTCACTAAGGATGGAAGCAGGATATTCTAAGGACAAGCTACACAAGTTTGGTAAAAGTTCAAATACTTTGGACAATATTATCAATGCACAAAGGTCTTCATCTATCAAAACAAGACTTGGTTTTGAAGGACAAGGTAAATAGGAAGAAGGGTCAATATCAAGCTCAAAAGAGGAAGACGTTTTAGAGGAAGAGAGTGAAGGATAAATTGAGACTTATGAGAATAAGTTGAAGAATATAAGCTTCACTAAGAAAGGAAACATTGCACAAACAAGGAACATGGATCATCACAAAGAAGAAAGGACTAAGAGACCAGAAGGCTCAAGATAAGATTTCTTCAAAGGACATTATTTTTCATGTAATCGGTTTGGTCACAAGGCTATGCATTGTAGGACTCATGGAAAGAAGGAGTATGGTTTTACTAAGAGTAACTTCAAATATGGACATCTCTTTCAAGGGTATTGCTACTCTTGTAATCGATTTGGTCATAAAATAATCCAATGCAAGGTTCATGATAGAAATGAGTATGGCTTCATCAAGAGGAACTTCAAGATATTTGCACCTTCTAAGAACTACAACATTAAGTGTTGTAAGTACAATAATGTTGGGCATAAGTCCAAGTGGTGTAAATTTTTTTTTCCAGATATTCTAGAGATAAGCAAAAATAGGGACACTCAAAAGGATCAAAAAGGTATGTTGAGAAATAAGGTTGACAAATAAAAAGAACATTGTATACTAGGAGTAGATATAATCTCACCCAAAATTTAATTAGCTCAAGGAAAGGATGTGGGGAGGGGGCTCAACTAAGAGTCTTATATTTAGCCCCAAATGAGTCCCTTTACCATTGATGTCAAATGGGGAGAGATTTGAGTAAGGTGGAGAGCATCAATTAGGGGGAGCAATTTCTCAGGGGGAGTAGATTTGGAGTTAAATGGTATGGAAAAAGGAAAAATGAATTTCTAGAAAAGGGTTGCCATCAATGAAAAAGGGGGAGATTGTTGGAAATTTTGAGTATATTTTTGTCATTTATGTCAAATAATTAATGGCATAGGTTGTCATTTATGACTAGAAAAATAAAGGTTTAATGTTTTACCATGGTGGTATTTGCAAAAGAAAAAGGAAGAGGTTTTACAAAGAAAAGGTCCAAGAAGAAGAAAAATTATAATATTTTAATCTATGAAGATTTAAATAATTATAATAATTAAAGATTAAAATGCCCAAAGTTTAAAATAAAATTATAATAATTAAATATACCTTATATTTCATTTATTAAAATGTTTAATGGCACCAAAAATCATTAATCAAAATTGCATGGAGGTATTTGTTTCAAGTGCGTTGACATCCAAGGTCAAAAGGTAATGTGTATAAAAGGGCCAAAGTATTGCAAAGCCAAGGTGTTCAAATTAATTTAACCCTCGAATTATTACTTGCAATATTCATTCGAGAAAGGTATGAAGGGAGACATAAAAAAATATACAAAATTTGAGGCAGGAAAAAAATAAAGGCAGAGGGTTTGAAAAATCCATATGATGGTGGATCGTAGCCTAGATGGAAAGCTGAGCTTGGAGATGGAAGCAGGTCTGGCGTTCGATTTACATGGAGTTTTGTTTAAGTCTTTTGCACCAATGGTAAAGGATAAGAAGGATCGTGTGCTTCTTTGGTTTGTGTGGGAAGCTAGTCCACATGGTTTTTGCCCTTGTGCTAGGGCATGGGGGTTAGCGAGGTCACAGTTTCGAACAATGGTGGTTGCGCTTGAGGAAAAAATAAAATTTTGTTAAAAGGTATGGATTATAAGGTTGGTTAGGGAGATATAAGGGTTAGTTAATTTTTATTATGTTAATTTTAAATGGTTAGGGAGCCATAAGGATAGTAAAGTGATTTTTTTTTTCTATTATAAAGGTTTGAAAAGTGAAGTTTCAGATTGCTAGTGCTTGGTGGATGCATGAGATGAAATAATAATTTCTTTGGTCTTATTAAAATTTGAAGTGCATTATTGTGTTTTCATAAGAAGGAGGTATAAGGTGTATATGTGAAATTCATGTATGTAATTTCTGGTTTGTTTTGTTGAAGCATTATTTTACATAATAGAATAGGAGTAATAAGGTGTTATAGTGGTTGATATTTTATTGTAATCTGTGTATGGTGAAATATCTTTTAAAGTGAAAATTCATGTGGATGTGTTGAGAAAATATCTTGCAATCTAACCATTAGAGTGGCATTAGATAAATAGTTATTTGAAGATATATCTCCATAAGAGAAAATTAAGAGGTATGGACACATGATCCTTTGTTTAAGGTGTTTATTGGAATGAATTATTTGGAACATAAGGTGGAGTCAAAAGGATTGTTTTATAAGCATTGTTGGAAATATTTGAGTGAGGTTTTGTGCTTAATTATTGTAAACATTTGGGATAGATGTTGAGAACAAGTCGTCCTTTCATTATTGAAGGAGATTGAGATATTTATGCTAGATATTTTAAACTACTTGTGCTAGGGTTGAAGACAAGTTAGTATATATTTATGAAATATTTCTAAACAATGGCTTGAAATATATTGATTGCAATGGTGAAAGTGTTTGAGATCAATTTTATGAGGGAAATTGTGTTTTGGTGTGATTGATATTTGAAAGAATTTTGCAAGAAGAATAAACCAAGTTTGCTATACATTGTGTTTATTTGAAAGGGATTAGGAAGAGAAATATATTGCTTGATTGAATACAAGTTTTATGAGTGTGAAACATATTGAGTTTTTGATAGAGTAAATCATTCTCTATATGTTCCAAAGGTTAAACGAATTCTTAGTAGAATTTGTTTTTGTGAAGAATTTTTTTGAAAGATATTTAATTGTTTTTGTGAGAAAGTCTTTTGAGAAGACTTGAAGGCATATTCGAGCAAGTATTTTGAGAAGACTTGAAGGTATATTTGAGCAAGTATTTTGAGAATACTTAAAGGTATATTTGAGCAAGTCCTTTGAGAAGACTTGAAGGTAGATTTGAGCAATTCTTTTGAGAATACTTGAAGGTAGAATTGATAGTAGATTTGGTCAAGCTTTGTGTTAAGGCTTGAGGATAGATTTGAGATAAAATTGAGAGCAGATTTGTTCAAGATTTATGTTAAGGCTTGAGGAAATATTTGAGATAAAATTGAGAGAAGATTTTTTCAAGCTTTATGTTAAGGCTTGAGGATAGATTTGAGATAGAATTGAGATAATATTTGTTCAAGATTTGTGTTAAGGCTTGGGGTATATTTGAGATAGTATTAAGATAATATTTGTGAGATAGATTTTGGTGCCGATTTGAGATAGATTTTGGTGTAGATTTGAGATAGAGATAAAGAATATTTGTGCTATAGTTGAGACAGATTTTGGTGCATATTTGAGACAAAGTTGAGATCAATATTTGGAGGTGATAAAGCAAAGAGGATAGTAGTATCCATTGGATAGATATCCATCAGTTAGTGTAGTGGGGACAGAGGTATCCTATGGAGAGAGATCCACAAGCCAGAGTAATGGTGGAAGAATTCTTCAAGAATATCACCAGCTAGAGTTGAGGGCATATAGTTATCCTATGGAGAGAGATCCATGAACTAGAGCAAGGGGAAAGAGTTCTCCTATGGAGTGAGATTTCTGAACTATATGGGGAGACAGAGTTCTTCTATGGAGAGATATCCATAAACTAGTTGAGAATATAGAGTTATCTTGCATCAAGTTCCATGAAACAGAGCAAGGGGATGGAGTTCTCCTATGGAGAGATATCCATGAACCAGAGAAAAGGGGAAATATTTTTCTTGTGGAGAGATATCTACAAATTAGAGCATAGGGGATTGGTGTCTCCTTTAGATAGAGGCCCATAAACATTGTAATAGGGAATTGATTCCCAAGAGATTTATTGAGAAAATTTAGAAGAAATATTTTCTCCGTGGAGTAACCCACATTGGGTGAACCACGTTAAACTTATGTCTTTATTGTGTGTGATGATTTTCACATTGCTTTGATTACTTCTATTGATATTTCCATTGATAATATTAGATAATATTGTTTGAGAAAGAAAAGTAGAAGTTGATATTATACTATTCACCCCCCTCTCAGTATAAGCCTATGTTATTAAAAATGTTCTATGGTAGTGATAAGTAATTTATACCCAACCAATTATTGAGGGTTTATTTTACCTATGATGTCTAATCCTGAAGAGGAGAAAGGCTAAGGAGATATGATTGGTTGTAATTCTTGAGAGGGGGCATGGACAAGATTATCATGTCATTGACACTTGTCACATTTCCTAACATAGTCATGAGCATATTTTTTCCATAGAGGGCCAGTAAAAACCCATCCTGATGATTTTATTGGCTAAAGCTAATCCTTTGAAATTTCTACCACATGATTCATCATGGGCTCTTTTATGATGGTTTGGGCCTATTTTTTATTCATGCATAAGAGAAGTATGTCTTCGAAGGAGTATCGATACAAGATATCTTCAATGATGACATACTTACAATATTTTAGTCTAAAATATCTTTTATTTTGAGTGTTGGATCCCTCAGGTTATGCTCCTTATTTGAGGAAATTAAATATATATTGGTACCAATGTTCCTTTGGTGAAGATGTTTTGATGGTGCATATGTTGAGGGGTTGATAGCATGATTTGAGTGTAGAGGACTCATTGTTTGATATTTAGAAGCTTCTTCATATTCAAAATCTAAGGGGATAAGAGATGCAACAGTAGCCATAGCATCAACATGGTGATTTCTAGATCACAATATGGCTTCTATGGTGATTTTATCAAAGTGGGTTTTTAAATGTGTATAATGGCTTTGCAAGGTTTTAATTTTTCATCCTTTGTTTGATAAGTATCAATTACTTGGTTGATCACCATTTGGGAATTGACATACACTATTGTGCTTTTGATATTTAACTTTAACATGGCCCTAAGACCTAAGATTAATGTCTTATATTATGCTATGTTGTTTGTGCATGAGAAGTAGAGTTTAAAAGATAATGAAATGAGTTTTTATTGTGTAGTGACTAAGATAATTCTTAACCCTAAAAATTTAGTTCTCTTAGCTATGGTTATGCATAAGGGGTCAATCCTAAAATCTATTTATAAAATGAAGGTGAATTGTCTTGGAATCCTAGAGAAATATGTAGAATTATATATGTTGAATTGCAATTATTTTTCTCCAAAATATTTCAAACCCTGGCGAGTTTCAAATTTTTTTCTCCAAAAGATTTAAATCATGGCAAATTTTTCTATGTTTGGGGCCATGAATATCGGATTACAAACTCTAAAAATGTACGAAAAACTTAAAGGATTTAGGCTAACAAGAAAGGCTTTTAGCATTTACAATTTATGATGATTGGTCTGAGATGTAAAATTCAATTGGTTGCAGGTATACCTATAGATTGTAGACATGTCAATTGGTTGCAAACATGTTGATCAGTTGCAGACATGTTGATTGGTTGCAAAGATGATGACCGGTAGCAGATATGTTAATCAGTTGTAAATATACCGATTGGTTGCAAACATGTTGATTGACTATAGACATGTCGATCAGATGTAGAAAAATCAATCAGCTACAGCCATGTCGATCGGTTGTAGATAAACTAATCGATTGCAGACATGTCAATCGGTTGCAACCATGTCAATCAATTATAGAGATGATGATCAGTTACAGATATATTGATTGGTTGAAAACATATTGATTTATTGCAGCCATGATGTAAAATTCAATCGGTTGTAGGCATGCCGATCAATTATAGACATGACAATTGGTTACAGACATGTCGAGCAGTTGTAGACATGTCGATCAGTTACAGAGATGAGATTAGTTGCAGATATGTTGATCGGTTGCAAATATGTCTATTGGTTAGAAACATGCTAATTGACTTTAGACATGTTGATCAAATGCATATAAACCAATTAGCTACAACCATGTTGATTGGTTGTAAACAAAATGATCGGTTGTAGACATGTTGATCGGTTGCAACCATGTCGATCGGTTGGAGATAAACAGATTGGGTGCAACCATGCCAATAAATTGTATACATATCGATTAGTTGTAGGTATGTCGATCAGTTGTAGACATGATGATTGGTTGTAGATATGTCAATAGGTTGCAGGCATGTTAATCAGTTATAGACAATACGATCGATTGCATGCATGTCGATCAATTGTAGGTATGACTAATGTCGATCAAAATGGTCCTGCAACTCACTCACTTATGACAACCAACACCTTTGCAACCGATATACCAATGTCTATTGACACATCAGCAACCACCCAACACCTCTGCAACCTATTTACCAATATCGATCGACACCTCTACAACTAATCGTCTTATGCAAAGGATGAGATACTAGCAAAGCTCAAGCAAGATGAAATTGTAAAATTAATAGCAAAGCAAAAAGCTCTTATGGAAAAACAAAAATCTAAACTTAAAAGGCAACATTAAGAATTTGAACAGTAACATAGGCTTGAATTATTAAAGATGTTGGGACATCATACAAACTAAAAACCAACTCAATGTACATACAAGTTCGAGCAAAATCAAGGTAAATTGAAGAGGTTTAAAAATGAAAATAATCTAGACGAGAGGATTGTCAGATCCAAGGATGATCTTGTAGCTGCTGAAATCAACATTGCAAATTTGCCTGTCTATGAACCTCCAAAAGAGAAAATAAAAAGTCTTAGGACTCAAAAATGGGAGCTAGAGATTTCTGGCAATGAAAAGCGATCTCAAAAAGAGAAAGGGGTTATATTTTGGATAAATAAAGATCCACCTTGGATCGGTGTATTAGTGATCGACTTATTTTGATAAACACTCCTATGAAATCAACTGACACTTCTACAATCGATAGATGAATAATGATCAACACCTCTGCAATTTATCATCTAATGCCAATAGACACGACTCTACTGACTTATTTTGATAGACACTCCTCTGTAACATTGTCAAATTTTTCATTATTTCATAGCTATTTTCGAGTTAGATTATTTTTTATGAATGTTTATCGATACCTAGTATAGTGTATATATGGATAGTATATGGGGCGATTTGTGTGGGAAAATAAAATCATTTATAATTTGGAGGCGGTTTGGGCAGGAAATATAAAATCATTTATAATTTGAAGGTGAATTGTACGGGAAAATAAAAATAATTTGTAATTTGAGGTCGACGAATTAAAATAATATTAGGTTCATGATTATCAATGACGAGTGAATTTACCCCAAAAAAACTTCCACCCCGTAAATTGCGGGCAAATGGGACCCAGTGAAAGGATCCAAAATTAGCCAATTTAAAATATTGAAAATCCTAAATAGATCCAATTTGCGATATTTTGCGCTTATGCATAACCCTGCTCTTAGCTCCATCGAAGTACAAGATCCAAGTTTTGGATTCTTGAGCTTCTATTGAGAGGATTATTTTGTTAGGGAAGGATATGTCTATGGGGTGGTTTTATTTTTAAGGGGCCACAATGAGTTGATCAACTATAACTTTTATTTTTAGTGATTTTTTATCATTGAATTCAGTCGAATTCACTAAGGGCTATGACCGACTTTATAGTCCTTTCTAATAAGTAAGTCTTTGACATAAGGTAATGCAATGGGTCTACCCTTTCTTAGATGTAGTTATTTTTTCTAAGAATATAATATCTTAATTTGAGTAATGAGAATACATTGATCAAGCATAGCTTCTCCAATGCCAGCAACAAGTTTTATAGTTCACAAAAGTTCTACTTATATAGTAGATTGCTCTTTCTCGGCATTGTTCATCATATTGGGATAATAAATCTTCAAGGGCATGTTTAGTAGCAACTACATATATCAAAAGTGGTTGATTTGGATTTGGTGGTACTAATATGGGTGGTTTTAAGACATAATTATTTAAGGCTTCAAAGGTATTTTTCACTCATCATCCCACACGAATTTTGTTCCCTTATTTAGTAATTTATACAAGGGCTGATATTTTTCTGCGAGTTATGATATGAAGCTACGTATAAATTGTAATTTGCATTGAAAGCAACATAATTTAGTTAAGTTTTTAGGTGGTAACATGTTTTTTATGATGACAATATTGGAGGGATCCACTTAAATCCCATGCCGAGATATGATAAATCCCAATAGTTTTTCTTATGTTATCCCAAAGATACACTTTTGGGATTTTAGCCTAACTTTGTAGTCTCATAATATTTCAAAAATACATATAGAATCTAGATCATGGTTTTGTCTTTTTTGGATTGACCTAAGATGTCATCCACATTGCCATCTATAGTTATAAGCATAAGGTTATGGAATATATATGTCATGGATCTTTGATATGTTACTCCCATATTGTTAAGACCAAATGCATGACCTGATAGAAAAAGGTTCCCTAAGGGGTGGTGAAGGCTATTTTGGATCTTTTAGTAAAATTTTAATCTGATTATTTCCTGAGAATCCATCCATCAAAGATAGAATCTCATATCCTATAGTGAATTATACTATCATGTCTATGTTTGGTAAAGGGAAATCAACTTTTGGGTAAGCACTACGTATGTCCCTATAGTATATGCAAATATGAATGTATCCTTCCTTCTTAATGATAGGAACAATTTTGGAGATACAATATAATAATCTATGGCTTTTATGAAGGCAATGTCTAGAAGTTTTTGTAGTTTATATTCTACCAAAAGGGTAAATTTTAGATGTATTTTCCTTAATTTTTGTTTAATGGGCCTGGCATTGGAGCATACTACCAAATGATGGACCACCTTTGAGGCATCAAGTCCTGGCATATAATCATATGTTTAAGAAAAAATATCATGAAATTTGTTTAATAAGTTTGTATTTTTGATATGTTCTTCTTAAGTTAGGTCTTTTTTGAGTCTGATAAGGTGAGGATATTGATCCATTTTGAGATTGATATCTCTGATTTCTTTGTTTAAGGCTTACAAATCATCCTCAAAATGAGGAGGGGTGGTTAGTACCCCTAGCTCTATAAGTTCTTATGGATCTAGAGATGTTTGTTCTAATTCAAGAAGTTGGACATAGTCCAAATTCTTCCATAGGGTAGTTGTCTAGAGGACCATCAAATTTTTCCTCTATTGTCAATGATTGTGAATAAACCACTTCTAACATGTTAATACTACCAAATTGTATGGTTTTGCAAGGTGTTTGGTTAAGGAGTCACCATAGTTATTCTTCATCTTCATTACCCAATTAAGAACCATGTATTGATTTAGGGTAGTGTTGGCATTTTTGCCACATTATGTTGATTGTTGATTATTCATGCATAAGATGTTGAAATTCTCACTCCTATATAGGTTTTGATGCAAAAAATGCCTAAGTCCGAATACTGTCATGAAATCATGACAAAAAATAGCATGGAGAGCCAAAGTTTGAAAACCGTTGTGATATCGCGACATGTCATGTTATCGCGGGTCTTTTGAGGAGAGAGAAAGCAAAGTTAGAAATAGTCACGATATCGTGACGTGTTTCAAAATCATGGTCAACACAGTCAACGATAGCAGAGAGGCAAGGTTGTCATGATATTGTGACGTGTTGGATTTTCATGGTCAAAATGGTCAACGAGGGTAGCGTAGCAAAATCATCATGAAATCATGACATGTCATGTTTTCGCGACTTACAATGGCCATGGTGAAGAGCAGAGAAAAGGTTGTGAAATCATGACATAACTAAGCAAAGGGCGGTGAGAATAAACTTTGTAGCAATATCACGACTGGAGAAAAGGTCATGAAATCATGACATAACTAAGCAAAGGGAGGTGAGAATAAAATTTGTAGCAATATCACGACTGAATATTGAATGCGTCACAAAAGGCGAAAGACATCATGAAATTGTGACGTGTTGCGTGGTCGCGGCGCAGTTGAAACAAAAGTCATAAGGCATAAAAAATGTAGCGATTTCATGCCATTTTTCAAGATGAGGACAAGAAAGAAGTTGGCATCACGATTTTGTGACATTTGTGGAGATAAATCCTAGCAGCAAGAAACATAGTGATTTCGCGACACATTAGGCAAGAAAGACTAAGTGTAGGGAATTGTCACGATTTCACGACATGACGAATTTTCATGGTCAAAGAGCAGCAAAGTCCAAGGAGACAGAACTTGTCATGATTTCATGACATAATGGAGATTAACAAACTAAATGAGGAATAATGTCATGTTTTCGTAGGCTAGAGTAGGACCGTACAGAATGGATGAAAATTGTCGTGATTTCGTGACATGTCAAATTTTTGTGACTGAGAAGAGAGGATTGAGTAGCGGGTAGATAGTGTAGAGATTTTGTGACTTGTATGATTTTCGTGACCCAGAGATAAAACAAATATTCTGATGGGAGAAAACGTAGCGAAAGCGTGACTTGTCTTGTTTTCACGATATGTAAGTGAGACACAGCCGAAGGAAAGGAAAGTGTAGCGAAATCACACCCTGTCACATTTTTGCAAAAACAGAGCAGAGAACGAGCAGAATGGTATAGAACATCACGATTTCATGATGTGTCGCATTTTCATAGTTCAAGGTAGTGAAGGAGACAAAGGAGGCAAATACGTCGCGATTTCGTGACATGGATGGTTTTCACGGTTTCGAAATAACAAAGTGTATGGATCAGAGATACGTCGCAATTTTGTGACATGTCATGTTTTCACGACCTGTTACAGTTTTGCGCCAGAAAGCAGTTCAAACGGTCTGATGAAGTTTTGCGATTTCCAATGATTAAAAGTGCTCCAAAATTAAATTTTTTGCTACTTTTCGATGCGAGCAAGGTAGAAGAACGTGTCCAAGCCATCAAAATTAAATATTTTCATTATCCAAAGTTGTTTTTCATGATTTTTCTAATAGTTCAAGCGTATTTCAAGAATGACCATTTAATGAAGACGACCGACTCCTTGTTTCATTGAATTTTTGGTTTCTTCGAGGCTGGTTTAAGGGGATAATTTCCTTGTTTCTGTTGCACATGTTGTAGATCTCGAGGAGGTCCATTGCATATTTTTAAATGTTGTAA
This sequence comes from Wollemia nobilis, assembly GCA_028583015.1. NCBI lineage: Eukaryota > Viridiplantae > Streptophyta > Pinopsida > Araucariales > Araucariaceae > Wollemia > Wollemia nobilis. The sequence goes on from JAQPPZ010007059.1 coordinate 714,415, forward strand.
AGAAGCAAGACTTCTATATAAATCAATGTAGATCTCAGAAAAAGGGATTGGGAGTTTGAGAGACATTTTGCTGGAAACATTCAAGTTCTTTGCGTAAATAAGAAATATTTGGCCTCTAATTTTGCAAGCATATTTATAATGATTTCCTTATATTCCTTGTATTTCTCAGTTATGCTTGTCTTTCTAATCTACTGTTAGATTCAAATTCTGCATTTGAGTTTGAATATTTCTTAAAATAAAGTGAGTTCTAGAATGCCATGCTGGAGGTTGTCTATGCAAGGTCGTAAGTGGATTATGTTGTATTATGTTATTATATGTTGTTTATACACTTGAGGTTTAATTCTTGTTGAGCTCCTTTCCTGATCTAAAAAATTCATCCTATGGCTATATTTCCATCTCTTTCCATGTATTTCATGTTTCTTTCTGCACATTTATAATTCCTTTCCAGCAACTCTAATCTGAAATCAAATTTAGAAATAGTAAGGGAACTAGCCCTCTCTGGAGATTGGTCTAGGAGACATCTCTTTCTCCTAGCCTTTCAATTTTGGCCGGGTCTAGGGTGCATAGACATAGAAAATCCTTTCCTGTGGTAGATTCATGACCAACAGTTTTTGGCATGCCCGATGGGACAGACTTCTTCTATCTCAAAAGATCCATAATCGGTGAGATTGTATGTTTCATTGTTTAACACCTGGAGGTATCAAGATTTTGATGAGCTGTCTTGACCTCATAGCGGAGATTTGTAAGTTCATCTGGTGACTTTGTTGAGTTGAAGATCCGAATTTCTTGATCATAGAGCCTTTTGAAGCTGAAAGAAGATACCCTGGAGGAATCAAGGTTTGGTGAGCAGCCTTGACCTTACAAGCGGAGGAAAGAATGTTCACTTGGCGACTCTAACTTGGTGATAGCCATGATCTCGTAGACCACTGCTATAATGGTGAGGGTATGTCCTAGATGGGATGATCTTGGCCCTCTGAATCTCCAAATTCGGCATGAGATTCCCAAAAGTGCCCTGAAAGCCCTAACAAAATATGATGGCACCGAGGGCATGGCTCTAGAGCATGTTGAAGATATTGTTGCTTTGTCAACCATCCATGGCATAAATCATGAGGATGTCATGATCAGACTTTTGGTTCTATCTTTGGAAGGAAGGGCGTTACAGTGGTACAGACTGCTCGGGCATCAAAGCATCAGCTCATGGGATGACCTAGTGGGAGCACTAATCAGAAGATTTGATGAAGATCCCTTTAATGGTTCTCAAGATCCCTTTTAGCTTTTAATGTACATCATGAGAGCACCTCTAGAGAGCATCACGGACTTCAATGTTTGATTCTACAGAAGCTGGAAGAGAATTCTAGAGATGATCCGACCGACACCCACCCAAGCCCACCTCTTCTATGTTCGAGCTTTCCATCCAGATATAGGCCTCCTCTTGCTACAATCAGGTGAATGAAGGTTCCCTCAAATATTTGAGGAAGTAGTGTGAGCAGAGTAGCTTTTGCTCATCTCAAGGAAGTTGCAGTGGGGAGAAATTCCATCACCTCATCTGGTAGTCACCACTTCTGTCTACCCTACGTAGTATTCATCACTCCAGATCCCTCATACTGTGCAGAGACCTGAGATGCAGTTGTGTGGAGCTCAAGAGGCAGCTTTCATCCAAGGCCAACGATGGGAATATGCAAGTACTTTCCCAGCAATGAACAATATGGTTGCTTGCAATGTCTATCAGGAGATGGGCCAAGGAGAGAAACATATTCAAGTTCCAAGAACCTGAGGAGGGCATAACCATGCACAACATGCAAGTATTTAGCCAGAACCTGTTGAGCATGCCTCATCAAGAGGAAGAGCCTGAAGAGATCCTGAAGGCAGATTTATCATCAGAAAGGTTCTGTGATCACATCCAGGAGTTGGAGGAGCCTATTCTCAATCCACAACTAGGGAACCCTTCAAGATGGTGGTATTGACTTCATCCATTACTACAACTGGTACCTATAAGAGCCCTCCATGTGGTACATTTCTTTGCTACATTATTTGTCAATTGTGTGGGTACTAGCATGCAGGATAACTTGCCCATGTCTACAACATGGAGAAATTTAAGAAGAGGTCATCCCAATTTCAAGGACCAACTCAAGTATGATCAGATCTAGTCGAGACACTGCAGATTCACTGGATAATCACCTAAAACTGGGTTTGTTATGGTGGCATGCCAATCATGTCGTAAACCTTCTATATAGCAAAAAAAAAAAGAGAAAAAACAAAAAAAAAAAAAAAAGTATTGTTTTCCTCTGTCAACTTCGGCTCTTTTTGCATGCGAGCCCGCAGGTACGTATTTCTTTCTTTTTTCTTCTTCCTTCCTAGAAATTAGTGGCTTCCTCTTTATTTCTTCCCTTCCCCACTTTATTCCCTTCTTCTCCTACTCCTTTTTCTTTTGCAAGTAATCAAGCCACTGCTGTTGTTTCTTTTCACCTTCCTACTATTCTCGTTTCTTCTTTTCCTTTTCTTCTAATTTCATTGTTGTTTTAGCATTTATCCACGGTTCCATTCCACCATTTCACTCCTTTCATTCCCACCTATTCCATTCACCTCCATTTCCCTTTCCTAGAAGTTTGTAGCACATAAGCACTCTGTTACTGTATCTACCACATCACTCCCTCCATTCCATTATTCCATCATTTATCATTTCCATTCCATGGTCAGCTAAGCCAAATACATATTTACTTGAAGTTTTAGTCATTTAGTAAGAGTTGTTGTAGCAGTCCGTCGATATGTACCCCATTAGCTAGCTTTATGCTCTCAGTTTTTCTTGACTCTATTTCCCAATGGATTCAGGCCTCAGATTCGTGCATACAGCTTAAATGTATACCTCGTGAGCCACCAAGAATGTTGGAATTTTTGTCACATTATGTTGATTGTTGATTATTCATGCATAAGATGTTGAAATTCTCACTCCTATACAGGTTTTGATGCAAAAAATGTCTAAGTCTAAAGACTATCGTGAAATCATGACAAAAAACAACATGGAGAGCATAGTTTGAAAACCGTCGCGATATCATGACATGTCGCGTTATCGCGGGTCTTTTGAGGAGAGAGAAAGCAAAGTCGTAAACAGTCATGATATCATGACGTGTTTCAAAATCGTGGTCAGCGCAGTCAATGATAGTAGAGAGGCAAGGTTGTCACGATATCGCGACGTGTTGGATTTTTGCAGTCAAAATGGTCAACGAGGGCAACGTAGCAAAATCGTCGTGAAATCATGACATGTCGCATTTTCATGACTTACAATGGCCATGGTGAAGAACAGAGAAAAGGTCACAAAATTGTGACATAACTAAGCAAAGGGTGGTGAGAATAAACTTTGTAGCAATATCGCAATAGAATATTGAACACGGCACAAAAGGTGAAAGACGTCATGAAATCGTGACGTGTTGCATGGTCACGACACAGTTGAAACAAAAGTCATCAGGCATAAAAAATGTAGTGATTTAACGCCATTTTTCAATATGAGGACAAGAAATAAGTTGGCGTCATGATTTCATGACATTTGTGGAGATAAAGCCTAGCAGCAAGAAACGTAGCGATTTCACGACACATTGGGCAAGAAAGACTATGTGCAGGGAATTGTCACGATTTCGTGACGACAAATTTTCGCGGTCGAAGAGCAGCAAAGTCCAAGGAGACAGAACTTGTCACGATTTTGCGACATGATGGAGATTAACGAACTAAATGAGGAATAATGTCGCATTTTCATGGGCTAGAGTAGGACCGTAAAGAATGGATGAAAATTGTCATGATTTTGTGACATGTCAGATTTTTGTGACTGAGAAGAGAGGATTGAGCAGTGGGTAGATAGTGTAGCGATTTTGCAACTTGTCTGATTTTTGTGACCCAGAGATAAAACAAACATGTCGATGGGAGAAAACATAGCAAAAGCGTGACTTGTCTTGTTTTTGCAATGTGTAAGTGAGACACAGCCAAAGGAAAGGAAAGTGTAGCAAAATAGTGCCCTGTCACATTTTTGCGAGAACAGAGCAGAGAAAGAGCAGAATGGTACGGAACGTCATGATTTCACGACGCGTCACGTTTTTGCGGTTCAAGGTAGCGAAGGAGACAAAGGAGCCAAATACGTCATGATTTCATGACATGGATGGTTTTTACGGTTCCAAAGTGACATAGTGTATAGAGCAGAGATACGTCATGATTTCATGACATGTCATGTTTTCATGACCTATTACAGTTTCATGCCAGAAAGCAGTTCAAACAGTCCGATGAAGTTTTGCGATTTCCAATGATTAAAAGCACTCCAGAATTAAATGTTTTGCTGCTTTCCGATGCGAGCAAGGTAGAAGAACATGTCCAAGCCATCATAATTAAATATTTTCATTATCCAAAGCTGTTATTCATGATTTTTCTAACGGTTTAAGCATATTTCAAGAATGGCCATTTAATGAAGACGACCGACTCCTCGTTTCATTGAATTTTTGGTTTCTTCGAGGCTGGTTTAAGGGGATGATTTCCTTGTTTTCATTGCACATGTTGTATATCTCGAGGAGGTTTGTTGCATATTTTTAAATGTTGTAAAGAAGCAAGACTTCTATATAAATCAATGTATATCTCATAAAAAGGTATCGGGAGTTTGAGAGACATTTTGCTAGAAACATTCAAGTTCTTTGCGTAAATAAGAAATATTTGGCCTCTAATTTTGCAAGCGTCTTTATAATTATTTCCTTCTATTCCATGTATTTCTCAGTTATGCTCGTCTTTCCAATCTGCTGTTAGATTCAAATTTTGCATTTGAGTTTGAATATTTCTTAAAAGAAAGTGAGTTCTGGAATGCCATACTGGAGGTTGTCTGTGCAAGGTCGTAAGTGGATTATGTTGTATTTTGTTATTATATGTTGTTTATACACTTTAGGTTTAATTCTTATTGAGTTCCTTTACCGATCTAACAAATTTGGCCTACGGCTATATTTCCATCTCTTTCCATTTATTTCCTGTTTCTTTCTGCACATTTATAATTCCTTTCTAGCAACTCTAATATGAAATCAAGTTTAGAAATAGTAAGGGAACCAACCCTCTCTGGAGATTGGTCTAGGAGACATCTCTTTCTCCCAGCATTTCAATGTTGGCCGGGTCTAGGGTGCATAGAAATAGAAAATCCTTTCCTGTGGCAGATTCGTGACCAACAGGTAGTTATCCTCATTGTATTCTTCTAATAAAGGTGATGGTTATTTTTTGCTATGGATGAATCCAATTCCACATCATCCTGATCAAGGTTCAACTTCTAGAGTCTCTTTTATGCCCTATTCATAACAAAATAGGCCTTTAAATTGATATCCCATTTTATTTAGCATTTTCTTATATAGAGAGAATTAGGGTGATATATAACATGCGATGTATGTTCATTCACTTGGCATGGAATTGCACCCTTGAATCCTTTCATAAAATGTGATTCCTCTATAAATGAAAGCACAAGTTCCTATTTGGAAATTTAGTCCTTTCCTATTTGGCATGCCTATGTCATGAGAAGATAGGAACTTCTTACTAATTCCATGAAGGGATTATATTTTTGGTGGATTAAATTAAAATGAATGTTGGGAGAGGATGATCAGGGAATGTCCCCTTAGGTTTATGAGGGGTTTTTCAAGTATTTCCTCCCCTTTACCAATTTTGGGTTTATAAGGTGATGATTCTTGTTGTATGAAGGTACAAAGTTTAATTCTTTTTATATCAATAAATTTACATACAGTGAAAGGCTCTGGATATCTAGGGATGTGGATGATCCTCCCTTGATATTCATATTTGAGACATTGATGTAAGGTAGAAGGAATTGCCTTCATGGCATGTATCCAAGGTCTTCCAAGGAATATGTTATATGTTACGTCATATGATATAACATAGAAGAGGGTGTTTAGTACATGTGATCCTACTTTGATAGGTAATATAATTTTGAGTGCATATTTTACCCAATTTCAAAATCACCATCACAGTCAATATTTTGATTAAAAAACACTCTCTTGCAAAGAAATAAAATTTCTCCAAGGTTCATTTTACTTAATGTGTGATTGTAATATTATGAGGATGTATCAAATAAGTTCTAGGAATACCTCAGTGATTTGCAAGTAATTGTTAACTAGGGGTCGGTTTTGGTTTAATTTATTATGCTATGCTTGTGATTGTTCATGAAACGTAAAAGAAGAGAAAAATGTGATTGGACTTCATATGACCATGATGTAAAACCTTAGTTCATTTTATCTTGGAGTGTTTTAGGTATATTTTATCTCCCTTTGGTTAGAAGATTTTAAACAAGTTTTATCTTGCATTAAACCCTACTTTAAGCATGAAATAGAAGATTAAAATCTATCTCTAGATGTGAATCTTAAATGATGAAATGATTCATTTTAGCTTGCTTTGTGAAATAAAACAATAAAAATACTAGCTTTAAAATGTAGAAGCCTTTGATATGATAAATAAATTACCCCTCTTTAATGAAATTGATTTTCATAAAGAGACATCAATTTATTGCTCTAAAAACAATGGCTTTTGAAATACAATATAAATCACTCCTCTTTAATGAAATTGTGATTTTCATAAAGGAAATTTAATTAATTTCTTACAAAACAAGCATGCAAAGCTTGAAATCTGATTTACCTCCGAAATATGAACTTATGTAAAATCTGAAATTACAAAATACTTGTAAAAATAACTTTGAATAATTTTTATAATTTTGAAATGGTTTCAAAAAAGAATTGAAATTGCATAATATGAAACATTAAAGCTTATTCTATAGACCTGTGCATCTATTTTTGGAATTTTAATCACCAAAGTTTAAAAAAAATTACTGTAAAAAAGGAAGGGTTACAAAAATAAATTAAATTCTAGAAAATGGACTAGAAAGCTGAAAATACTGAAAGCAAAATTCCACTAGTATGATGGTACCCTATTCCTACAAAACTGGATATGTGAGAGATTTTTGCATGTAACCTAGTTTATCCAATGTTTCATTTGCATGGTCTGAAATAAACTAGGTGCGAGCTTCTAAGGGAAAAATTGAGTTTCATGTTTTAAACATTTGACAATGCTAACATTTCATTGCATAAATCATCGCCTATAAGCCTAAAAAATCAAAGGGAAAAAATAAAAAGTTAATTAAAACATGCAAAAATAATGTCCTCCAATATTGCTAATAAAGTGCAAATTCCTATGGTATTTTACGTCCAAAACAGGAAGATAATATCCCTGTTACAGCAGATTTCCAGCATTCGCTTCCCAAAAATGTCTAGCCCTTCTTCTCTATTTCAATGAGGTATTAGAAATCTCCCATATACCTTTTAGTTTCTCAATATTTTCATTTTCCAATGCCTCTTAATTTTCCAACGTTGTTCATTTCTTTTTTTTTGGAAAACTATTCATATTTGGTTTTCTTTCACATGCTTCTCAAGGTTTACTCAAGTTTTCCTTCTTTGTTCTATAAAACTTTTTCAAACAGCCATGCATATGTAACCACCCTGCACCTGACATTTATTTTAATTATTATATTTATTTAAAATGCACACTTGCCTTTGTGATGATATTTCTTTATGACACATCTTGTCCATCTTAATTAGACTCTAACCACTATGCATTTCATTTTGAAAATACATGTTTTATTTTGTGCTCACCCTTTAAAATATTGACCATGAATCAGTATGACACCCAATAATAAGAGAATATTGTAACATCATTCTTTTTTTAGGTTTATATCCCTTTACACAAAGGTCACTCACCTTGCACTTTATTTGACCACTTTGTCCACTATTTTAATTCTTCCCCATAAATGATGAGCCATATAATCCTTTATAATAATCTACGCCCATTTTGTAGATGTCACCTCAACTTCAACCTCATTTTGTAATGCCCATTTCTACCCTATGTCATTGATCTTCTATTTCATGAGGTTGATAGTAATGTCACTGAGGTCACCACTATCTGTCTACTTTGAAACCTTACTACATACAGAAACTTTGAACTGCAAAGTTTAGAACACTACCACACATAATTCTATCCATCCACACAGTGTGTTGACCCCATACTATGCCATAAAGGTGGTGTTAGATGAGTATTGTGATGAAGTTATGTCATACCTCAACTTTAAATACCACTAGTACCATCACATAATGACATCTATTGTGTAAGAAGTTTGCATTCACTTCACTACAGCTAAAGCTTGAATATCTTTATTTTGTCTTTCTTTTGATGCTACATCAGGTTCAATACCACTATGGAATCCCTCATTCCTCATCTTCAGTGTTTTATGTGTTCCCATCGTAGTCCAAAATTAGGCCCCTTATCAATTCGCTCGCATTACATAATTTGATGCAACATTAAATATATATGAGTTGTACTCCTGGTTTTTAAAATGTATCACTATGCCACTACTGTGTGTCCAATTTAGAAACTTCCCCATCACTGTCAATGTCAACCTTGTACCTTTGTCCTATATTTTTTCACTCTACTTTTTCCTGTAAACTAAAATCGTATTTCCACAAAGCGTATATCATTATTTCAAAATAATCTACACACTACATTCATCAATTCACATACCATGTTAGACATCCACTTTCTTTCTCTTTGCATCTTCCATTCATAAAGATGGCCCCCTATTAAGAAATCCGCTTTGTACAAATGTTAGGTATGTGTTATCATAATTTTATTGTGCATGATGAAGTCATCTAGGATTCACACCCATACAACTCATACATCATCCACCTTGGTCAACTGTCTCATCCCAGTTCTCTTGTTATCCTCAATGTTAGTGATGCCTATTATCTCCACTAGATAAATCCATGTAAAACCTTTGGTAAGTCGCTTTCTATATGATAGTTCCATTTTTGTGTTAGTCTCTGGAGTCCACTTCATCAAGGAATCCATGTTGGCATTGCTCAGTGGGAATTTAATTCATCAAAGGACATCATCTATTACATTTCAACCCATCTACTGTGTTTGGACCTGCAGTGGTTCATCACCAAAATTATTCACTATGCCTAGTAGCCATAAACCCATGTATTTGATACCATGTCTACATGTCTATGCATAGTACATGTCATTTTTGTCCTGCATCCTTGCCAGTCATTGAATTGCTACTTTTGAACACAAATTTCCATTCGAATTCTACGAGACCCCATCGTCACTTTCACTGCCATATATGTATTGTCTTCCAAAATTTGTGGGGTGCTCTAGTAATCCATCTGCAAGCACGACAAATAGCATGAGTGAGATTTCCACCATTTTAAATTAAAATTTAAATGGAATATTAAATTAAACCTCTCAAAAGCCTCAATAAAATATTAAACTAAAATTTCGTATAATAAAGGGAAAAAAATAGAAGCTTCATTTTAGTTTATCATATATATTTAAATATATAATAAATAAATGATTTATTATTTTATTTAATTTTATTTTTTATTTTTTTTTATTTTTATTCTTAAATGTATATATATATATTATATATAAATATATATTTTTATTTTCTTTTATTAAACATTTATTTTTCTTTTATTTATGTTTGAATTGATTTAGTTCAAAATATTAAGATTAATTAAAACCCTTTCAAACCAAACAAAGACCAAATAAAAGAAATTGAAATACAAAACCCACAATCCACACTACACACTCAAAGGAACACATAATGAGATAATACCTAACACAATCATCACTCAAAGAACATAAAAAATCTCCCAAAACAACAAAACAAAAGGTGGGTCTCCAAAATTTTAAGGTTAGTTGTGTAATGGCCAAAACAAATGGTGATTCTGTTGGAAATGCTCTTGAGAATTTTGGGTGAAGAACCCAATATGAAATAAGAACATGAAAGATAAGTGAAATATGAATTATTTTGCAATATCCCAAGAAGGTGTAGGTAAACACCTTTGAATAAACAACAACTAATCCATATACGTTTGCTCAATGTGTGATAAGTGATTCATTTTTGTATTCTTGAAAGTCTTATAGGTTCCATAATTTGATTTGCATTTAGGCTATGAAGCATGTTTTGTAAAAAAAACTTTTACAGATAGAGCCCTACTTCCAATCATGCATCCATAGCCCCAATAGATTTGATCTAACTCACCCTTATGTTTACTTGATACTTTGCAAAGCTTTTTATTTATAAATAAGTTATGTATAGACAAAGCGCTACTGTCGGTCAGGTGTCTATAGCCCTAGTAGATTTTATCTAGAATTTATGTCCCATTTTTAGTGCATTTTCCTTTTCTTTCTTTTTTTTAACTTTGTAACAATTTATGTATCGTGAGGGTTAGGAAGCATAGAGATGGAGCATGTTGAATTTTTGCCTTAATTTACAAACCAAGATGACTTCATCCCTTAGGAATTCCATAAATACCCTTTAATTATGTGAGTTACATGTGGAGCTTTGGCAAAATGCTTCATTGTTCCACTCTCCACCATTTTAGTCCTAAAATTTGAGCATGATCATAAAATAATTCCACCTCCATTTTCTAAATTTCACCTATTTTTAGATTAGGTATTCCAACCTACTTAAAAAATGAACACAAAAAATAGTCAAGAGGCCATTATTAGTGACCACGAAACATCACCTTGAACAAAACACAAAACTCACAAACCAAAAATCCAAACTTGAACTAATGTGAACTGACAAGAAAGCTAACACAAAAACTTGAACCCCAAAACTATATGCAATAATATACACTATTGTACAAGATGGTGTAAAAATATAGGCTACCACTTCCCTGGATCCCAAACATGATTAGCACACTTTAAAAGGTATATATCATAATATGCATGCCAAACTTTATAGGAATCTAGCCAAAACAAGACTAAGCCATAAAGTGCAACAATTATTATTTTACCTTTCTAACCCCACCATTTTAGTATAGTTCCATTAGTAATCCCATAGTGGAGTTTCAAATCATCAAATTTATAAGATAATAATTGATCTTCAATTCTTTCTTGTTTATTCCTTATGATGTCAATTTCACAATTCAATTCATGATTTAGAATTAGGCCTTCCTTTTTAACTATGAGATCTTGCAAACAAGAACCTATTTCTAAAAAAATTAAAGCCAATTCACTTTCTATGTTTTTAGGTCAACCAAAATTATGCAACAATTTGCAAGCATCTAGGATATCTATTAAATGAGGATCATTATAGGTTTGTATCCTAGATTTAATTGTTACTTGTTGACAAAATTGATGAAGCAACTCAAGCACATTTGCTTCTATTTCATTCCCTAAATAATTCTTATTAGAGGTGTGAGTAGAAATCAAATCTAATTATTTATTAACCTCCAATGGCATTTCATCATTAATAGCATTTGAATCCAATAAATGATTATGCAAACCTTTACCTGGAATTTGGATGGTGGAACATAAAAGGTGATATTTTACCTTTGATGCATTTCCATTTACCAATACTTGGAGAGGATTTGTAACTTCTTCCTTTTTCTCATGATCTCCATAATTTTCATCTTGTAGCACTTCATCTTCATCCATGACATGTTCATAAAAAACATAAAAATTAGGCACCCAATCAGAAATATTCCCATCATTTTCAAACCATAGATCTTGTCTATCTAGGGATGTGTCAACTAACACATCTCCATGATCAACCACTTGAGTTGTTTCAAACAAAGAAAAAATTTTATTTGGATCATCAATGATATCAAACCTAAATTATTTAGGTTCTGTAATTTCCTCTAGTTGAGGTGGCATAGGTATTATAGGATCCTTAGGTGAAACTAGGTTTTCAATTTCTTGCCCCTCAAATGAGAACAAAGTGAGAGATTCCCCTCTTTCATCCACAACAAATGGATCATAGGAAACATTTATCATTTCATACTTTCATTTTTTTGGAAGATCAATAAAATCATCTTCAAAATGATTGGATATTGGAACCTTATCTATTTTATAAAATGACCTGTCATATTTTGATTGTACAAGAAATGCCAAATATTCCTGTGATATAGAGTTTTCAACATCTTGCCTATCAAGTGAAATAGAAATTCCATCAGTAGGAGTGTGAAAAAAAATTATTTCTCATACCTTTTACTACAATTATAATAATGGTAATCTAAATGCATGGGATGAAACTCTATTGCATCCTCCCTGTAACATTCAAGATCTTCAATAAATTCTTATTCAAATTCTTCCTGCTCATTATTTTGAGGATGTTGAAGGTTTTGATCATAATTTTTAATAATTTCATCCAAATTTATGGTTTCAAAATTAGTCCACTCTAAGAACCCTCCATTGTGTAAAAGAGTATTACTTTTAGTATCTTTGATATTTGTCTCATGAGGATGATTTGGACCATCATCAACATATGCATCTCAAGGCATTTGTTCCTGTAATTGAGCGATGTTTCCTTTAATTTGTATTGATGAGCAAGGTGCAACAATAGTATTGTCATTATTGTCAACACAGTTAGACAGATCGGTTGATGTAGTGGATAGGAGTTAAGAGGATTTTCAAAGCATGTAAAGTGATTTTCTAAAATATAGAAGTGGCCCATTTGCTAAAAATAAAAAGAAAATCACAAGGAAGAAAATTGTCACGATATCGCGACATGTTAAGCAAAGAAAAAAACTGTCGCGATATCGTGACATGTTGGGAAGAAAGCAAAACTGTCGCGATATCGCGACATGTTCGAAGAGAAAGAGGAGAGAGAAAAAGGTGTCGTGATTTTGTGACATGTTTCATTTTCGCGGTCCAAAGCGAAGAGAAAGAGGAGAGAGAAAAATGTGTCACGATTTTGTGACATGTTTCATTTTCATGGTCCAAAGTGAAGAGAAAGAGGAGAGAGAAAAAGGTGTCACGATTTAGCGACATGTTTCATTCTCGCATTCCAAAGCGAAGAGAAATAGGAGAGAGAAAAATGTGTCACGATTTCGTGACATGTTTCATTTTCGCGATCCAAAGCGAAGAGAGATTGTATGGAAGAAAAAGTGTCGCAATTTCGTGACATGTTTCATTTTCACGGTCCAAAGCGAAGAGAGATTGTATGGAAGAAAAAGTGTCATGATTTTGCGACATGTCGCATTTTTGTGACTTGAAGAGAGCAGGAAGGAAGAGAATGAAAAAGTGTCATGATATCACGACATGTCATGTTTTCGTGACTCGAAGGTAAGAGAAAGTGCCAAGGAGAAAAAGTGTCGCGATATCGCGACATGTCACATTTTCACGACTCTAGGAGGAGAGAGAATGTTAGAAGGCAGAAGTGTCGCAATATCGTGACAAAAGTAAAAAGGAAGAGTACGGAGGTGAAAGTGTCACGATATCATGACATGTGTTTTTGTGGGTACAACTCAAGAACTTTGGCATAAGCTAAAAATAGGACCCAGCCGAAATAAGGTATGTGACCATTAACTAAAGTTATGCAACAGTTATAGGGGATGTTACAAAAGAAAATCATGCAGCTAATTTAAGAATAGTCAAAGAAGGAGAAAAAAACAATCGTATTTATAGAATCGAATATGCATGCATGCACAAAAAAGAATACGAACAGTCATGGTAGGGTTATATGTGTAAATTTGTAACATGCATCGTGTTTGATGAAGAGCCTACCCTATATATAGAAAAAAGCAGTTACAGTTAGAAGGTTTTACAACTATCAAGTGGCGCATGAGAAATGAAAGAAGAAGTTACAACTGGAGTTACAAAGATTCAATATGGTTATAAAAGGAGGTCTGTGTGGAGGATTACGTGCTTCTGAAATTGAGTGAAAGTGCTGCAAGAAGGGGGTTGAAAGAGAGCTACAAGAGTGTATTCAGCAGAGCACTAAGAGCCATGAAAGAGCAATAAGTAGAGCTTTAAGAGCGTGCATGTTTTGATGAATAGTGAGAGAGGTTGGGTTAGCAACAGACTAGTTAGGGTATTGTATAAACGAAGGCATTTTTATGTCAATCTGATAGTTTCAAAAGTGCAGTTCAAGTTGGTGATTGAATTAGGGGTTGGTGCTCCTTTCTATAGGTGCAGATAAACCAGGGGTTGGTGCTCCTTCCAGTGGGTTCTGGTAAAGTGATTGTAAAATTATATTTTGCAAAGGGTAGATTTGGACGAGAATCCAAGCAGTCATTTTTGAGGAGTAGCCAAATTGGTGAACCTCATTACATCGTGTGTTGTGGAATGCTCTATTGTTTTATTTGCTTTATTGAGTTTTAAGTTTTCATTATTTAGGCATTAAGAGTTGAAGATTTAAGTTTTTAATAGCTACACTGATTCACCCCCCCTCTTAGTGTCATTGTGAGACTAACAATTGGTATCAGAGCCAAGTTTCTAAACAAGCTTAATCGACTAAGGTGATCTTGGAAGTGAGACAATGGCAGGTGGTGAAGGATTCTCATCAAATAAAGAACCATTGTTTGACGAAACTAACTACACATTCTGGAGACTCAGGATGCAGACATATTTGTGTTCTTTGGGATATGACATTTGGGAATCAGTAGATAGTGGATACACCATACCCACCACTCCTCCAACCGATGTTGCCGATAAGAAACTATTTGAGAATAACTCTAAAGCAAAGAATGCTATCATGTGCGATTTTATGGAAAACGAACTGATAAATATTATGAGTTGTAAAATGACAAAAGATATGTGGGAAAAACTAAAGAGCATTCATGAAGGATATGGCAAGATCAAGGAGGCCAAGTTACAAACGCATAGAGCTCAGTTTGAAGCATTAAAGATGAATGAGGATGAGAACATAAAGGCATACATGCTAAGAGTGAACGGAATCATTAATGCAATTAGAGGACTCGACGAGGACATGGAAGATGTTGTCTTCGTAAAAAAGGTACTAATATCTCTTACCCAAAGATTTGATTCCAAAGTTTCTACAATAGAAGAAGCTAAAGATCTTAATACTTTTAGTATGGATGAGATGCATGGTTCCTTGACTGCATATGAGATGAGAATAGGAAAAACTAAACCCACAGATAGAGAAGCTACTTTTAAAGCACATAAAAATATAAAAGCAAAATAAGAATCCAAGGAAGAAGAGACATCAGATGAAACAAAAGCAAACTTTGTTTGAAAACTAATCAGGGGAAAAGGAAAATACAGAGGAAATCTACCATTTAAGTGTTTCAACTATGGAGGCATTGGGCACTTTGCAGCTAAATGTCCTCTTAATGAGAAAAGCAAAAGTGATGAAGGTTCACACCAAGAAAGAGGTGACTGAAAGAAGAAACCTAATTTTAGAAAAGGAAACTTCAAGAAGAAAAGTTTCATATCCAAGAATGTCAGTCCTTCAAAAGACAACTCTGGTGAGTATTTTGAAGAAGAAAAAGGTGAAGCTCTTTTCATGGCATTTGAAGAAGAAAAAACAGAGGAAAAACATGAATGTAATAAAAACCTTGAGGCTGAGGCTGAAGTAGATCTGGAAGGTGAGTTGGTCGCTGCACTTAAAGAGCTAAGTTTAGAAAGGAAAAAGAATAAGAAAACTTCAAGAAAGCTTGAAGATGCCAATGAAATCATATCCAACTTGAAATTACAGATAGATAAATTTAAGAAAATATCTAAAGATATCAAAGTACAATTAACCGTGAAAATATATGAGCGTAGCAAGTTAGAAGAAGAGATTGTTGGTTTAAGGATACAGCTAGAAGAGATGAATCAAAAATTGAGTTGTTATCACAAACTTGAAGGAAGTTCTGTGAAGTTGGAAAATATTTTAAATAACCAAAGGACTACAGGCATCAAATTTGGTTTAGGTTTCGTCGAAGGAGAATCATCAAATGGATCAAAGGCCATAATCTGTAGAACCCATAAAGAATGAAGATAAGATCAGGGTTGATCAAGAAAAAATGAATCATGCTAAAGAAAGCAATAAAGCCAGGCAAAAGAGGAGTATTGACAATGATGGATTCACCAATGTCACTCATCAAAAAAGAAGAAGATTTATGGCTTCCACTACAAAATGGCAAAGACCATCACCCAGATTCACTCATTTCTTTTCTGGTTATTGTTTTAAATGCAATGGTTATGGTCACAATATTTTAGATGGCAAGTATAATGTAGGACAAAGGAACTTTACCAGTAGAAATGTTTTTTCACCACTGATGGATTATGCAGTAGAATGTTATAACTGTCATAATTTTGGGCACATTGCAAGAAATTGTCGAAGTACATTTGCAGCAAATAAACATCAAGGAAGAAATTTTCAACCAATCAATTTGAGACAAAATAGAAAATTTCTAGAAAAACATACATAGGCTACTGACAAAGAAAAGTCAAAACAAGTGACCAAAACAATAATCAAACCAGAGTGGAAATAAAAGGAGCAACCGAAGGAAGAAAAGGAATCCTTGATCGTACAAACATCATTTAAAGCACAGAAAAAATTTGCACCATGGATACTTGATAGTGGATGCTCAAGTCATATGACAGGTGACAAATTTTTTTTGAGAAGTTACAGAAATATGAAGGTGGTTCAGTAAAATTTGGAAATAATGATGGAGCTAAGATAGTTGGCAAAGGATCAGTTAAGATAAGTTATGGAAAATCAAGTCAAAATAATTCTTGTTTGTGATTGGTCTGAAGCATAACTTGTTAAGTGTAAGTCAGATTTGTGACAAAGGTCATGAAGTTATTTTCAAGAAGCAGGGTTGTGAAATCAGAACAGCAAACCATGGAAAGTTGATAGCAACTGGATCAAGGACATATGGCAACCTGTATACTCTCTCAGAGACTTCAGAAGGAGCATGCTTGATTGGACAGGAAGAAGAAAATTGGCTATGGCACAAGAGGCTCGGTCATATAAGTTTTGACAATATAGTAAGAATCAGCTCAAAAAGGGCAGTAAGAGATATTCCCACCATTGGTAAACCTTTAAATAGCATTTGTGCTTCATGCCAAAAGGGAAAATAAACTAGAGCCACATTTAAAATAAAATAATACTTCACAAGCAAACCATTAGAACTAATACATACTAATTTATGTGGACCATGAGAACACAAAGCATAAATGGTGACAAATACTTTATGTTGTGCATAGATGACTATTCAAGGATGACATGGATACTATTTTTGAAGCTTAAGTAAGATGCCTTTGAGATGTTCAAGATTTTTAAAAACCAAGTTGAGAATAAAACAAGAAAAAGGATTAAATGTGTGAGATCAAATAGAGGAGGAGAGTTCATTTCAAAGTAGTTTGCAGAGTACTGTAAAAAATATGGGATTAGGAGACAGTTTTCAATAGCAAGGACACCTCAGCAGAATGGTGTGGTAGAAAGAAAGAATAGGAAAATGCAGGAAATGGCATGGACTATGTTGACTGAGAGCAAAATAGCAGACATATTTTGGAAAGAGGCAGTCCATACTGTGATATACATCCAAAATAGGTGCATGTTGAGGACACATGAAAGCAAAACACCATATGAGTTGTGGTACGATAGAAAGGCAACAACAAGATACTTTAAAGTTTTTGGTAGTAAGTGTTACATCAAAAGAACTGAAGAAAATCTTGGTAAATTTGAAGATAGAGCTGATGAAGGTATTTTTCTTGGCTATTCGACAAAAAGCAAATCCTACACATGCTACAACAAGAGGCTAAAGAAAATTGTGGAGAGTGCCAATGTTAAATTTGATGAAGGTAGGGAATGAGAAATAAGATATAAAGAAAACTACCCAATTTATGAAGAATTCATTGAAAGAGATGAGGAAAAACAATCAGAAAAGAAATAGAAAATTGAATCAGATGATTTAAGTAGTCTTTTATAAGAGGAAGAAAATAAAAATTCAAAACAGGCAGCTGGCAAAAAAATCATCCTAGAGAGCAGATAATTGGAGACCCCACAGTTGGTGTTCAGACAAGAAAAAGAGTAGTAAGTAACTACTCTCTATTATCCAGCATAGAGCCCAAAAATATTGCTGAGGCAAGCAAAGATGAAAGTTGGATGACGGCTATAAATGAAGAATTAGATCAGATCGAGAAAAACAAAACCTGGGATTTAGTACCAAGACCTACAAATACTAAATGGATTTTTCAAAACAAATTAAATGAAGATGGACAAGTAGTAAGGAATAAAGCAAGATTGGTCTGTAAAGGCTATGCACAAGTTGAAGGCATTGACTTTGAGGAAACCTTTGCACCTGTGGCTAGACTAGAGGCAATCAGAATGTTTCTAGCTTTAGCAGTTCACAAGAATTTCAAAGTTTATCAAATGGACGTGAAATCAACATTATAAATGGAAAACTTGAAGAAGAGGTCTATATTGAGCATCCTGATGGTTTCCAACTTGGTGATAATCCCAACTTCGTCTGCAAGTTTAAGAAAGCATTGTATGGCTTGAAACAGGCACCCAGAGCATGGTATGCAAGGCTAGACAACTATCTTACTAAACAAGGGTTCAAAATAGGTATGGTAGATAGCAATTTGTATGTCAAAAAGGAAGATGGCCATCTCATTGTCCTTGTTGTATATGTAGATGATATCATCTTTGGTAGCAACAATGATAAGTCGTGTAAGGATTTAGCAAAGTAGATGCAAAAAGAATTTGAAATGTCAATGATTGGTGAACTTTCATATTTTCTTGGACTGCAAGTTAATCAAAATGAGAAGGGCATATTTATTTCTCAAGTTAAATATGTGAAAGAGATGCTAAAAAAGTTCACAATGGAGGATTGTAAGCCTGTTAGCACTCCCATGACAACAGGATGCAAGTTGAGCAAGGATGACAAATCTCCAGATGTTGATCAAACCATGTACAGATCTATGATTGGGAGCCTATTGTATTTGACAACTACCAGACCAGATATATTGCAGGAAGTTTGCATGATAGCACAATTTTAGGCGAGTCCCAAGGAGACTCATGTGATAGCAGTGAAGAGAATTCTTCGATATCTAAAGGGTACTATGGAGTATGGGTTATGGTATCCGAAAGGTAAGGACTTCACTCTTATTGCGTATTCAGATGCAGATTGGGCAGGATGTGTCGATGATAGAAAGAGTACCAGTGGAGGTGCATTCTATCTTGGAGACAGGTTGGTTGCATGGCACAGTAAGAAACAAGAATCAGTCTCTTTATCCATAGTAGAGGTAGAATATATTGTAGAAACTATGTGTTGTACGCAGGTTTTATGGATGAAACAAACCCTGAAAGATCTCGGGATTAACTTTAGTGAGCCAATTTTAGTTAAGTGTGATAACACCAGTGCCATAAATATCTCAAAGAATCCAGTTATGCATTCTCGCAAAAAACATATTGGTATCCGATATCACTTTCTGAAGGAGAAAGTTGTGGAAGAAGAGGTAAAGTTGGATTTTGTCCCAACTATAGAGCAAGTAGCAGATATCTTCACAAAACCGCTGCCCAAAGAAACTTTTGAGTACCTTTGCAATAAATTTGGAGTGGCCATGCTTCCCAAGTACTAACTAGCTATCGGGATCACATTCTCAGGGGGAGCATTTATATATTTGATTATCTTTGTGCTCATATTTGTAATTTTTGCTAACTGTCATAACGTGCGCCTAAGAATGTTGTGTTGGACTCATGGGGAGTCTGCAACAGCCCTTTGGTATTATTTTCAAAGGGGGAGAAGAATTACAGGAATGTGCATATGTGTTGCCAACAATTCCAAAGGGGGAGATTGATGAGCAAGGTGTAGCAACAGTATTGTCATTGTTGTCAACACAGTCAAATAGATCGGTTGATATAGTGGACAGGAGTTAAGAGGATTTTTAGAGTATGTACAGTGATTTTCCAAAAGACAAAAGTGGCCCATTTGCTAAAAATCAAAAGAAAATCACAAGGAAGAAAATTGTCATGATATCGCGACATGTTAATCAAATAAGAAAACTGTCACGATATTGCGACATGTTGAGCAAGGAGGAAAACTATTATGATATCGTGACATGTTGGGAAGAAAGCAAAACTGTTGCGATATCACGACATGTTTGGAGAGAAAGAGTAAGAAAGAAAAACTGTCACGATATCACGACATGTTTGGAGATAAAGAGCAAGAAAGCAAAACTGTCACGATATCATGACATGTTCAGAGAGAAAGCGCAAGCAAGCAAAACTATCACGATATTGCAACATGTTCAAAGAGAAATAGGAGAGAGAAAAAGGTGTCATGATTTTGCGACATGTTTCATTTTCATGGTCCAAAGCGAAGAGTAAGAGGAGAGAGAAAAAGGTGTCACGATTTTGCGACATGTTTCATTTTTGCGGTCCAAAGCGAAGAGAAAGAGGAGAGAGAAAAAGGTGTCGCAATTTCGTGACATGTTTCATTTTTGCGGTCCAAAGCGAAGAGAAAGAGGAGAGAGAAAAATGTGTCATAATTTTGTGACATGTTTCATTTTCGTGGTCCAAAGCGAAGAGAGATTGTATGGAATAAAAAGTGTCGCGATTTCGTGACATGTTTCATTTTTGCGGTCCAAAGCGAAGAGAGATTGTACGAAAGAAAAAGTGTCACAATTTTGCGACATGTCACATTTTTGTGACTTGAAGAGAGCAAGAAGGAAGAGAATGAAAAAGTGTCACGATATCACGACATGTCGTGTTTTCGTGACTCGAAGGTAAGAGAAAGTGCCAAGGAGAAAAAGTGTCACGATATCGCGACATGTCACATTTTCATGACTCTAGGAGGAGAGAGAATGTAAGAAGGCAGAAGTGTCGTGATATCACGAAAAAAGTAAAAAGGAAGAGTACGAATGCGAAAGTGTCACGATATCATGACATGTGTTTTCATGGGTACAATCCGAGAAGAGAACAAAGAAGCAGAAGTGTCACGATTTTGTGACAGGTCTCTTTGGCACAAGCTAAAAATAGAACCTAGCCAAAATAAGGTATGTGACCGTTAACTGAAGTTATGCAGTAGTTACAGGGGACATTATAAAAGAAAATCATGCAGCTAATTTAAGAATAGTCAAAGAAGGAGAAAACGAACAGTCGTATTTATAGAATCGAATATGCATGCATGCACAAAAAAGAATACGAACAGTAATGACCGAGAAGACGAACAGTCATGGTAGGGTTATATGTGTAAATTTGTAACATGCATCGTGTTTGATGAAGAGCCTACCCTATATATAGACAAAAGCAGTTATAGTTAGAAGGTGTTCCAACTATCAAGTGGCGCATGAGAAATGAAAGAAGAAGTTACAACTGGAGTTACAAAGATTCAATATGGTTATAAAAGGAGGTCTGCATGGAGGATTACATGCTGCTGAAATTGAGTGAAAGTGTTGCAAGAAGGGGGTTGAAAGAGAGCTGCAAGAGTGTATTCAGCAGAGCAGTAAGAGCCATAAAAGAACAGTAAGCAGAGCTTTAAGAGCATGTGTGTTTTGGTGAATAGTGAGAGAGGTTGGGTTAGCAACAAACTAGTCAAGGTCTTGTATAAGTGAAGGCATTTTTATGTCAATATGATAGTTTCAAAAGTGCAGTTCAAGTTGGTGCTTGAATTAGGGGTTGGTGCTCCTTTCTGTAGGTGCGGATAAACTAGGGTTTGGTGCTCCTTCCAATAGCTGCTGGTAAAGTGATTGTAAAATTGTATTTTGCAAAGGCTGGATTTGGATGAGAATCCAAGCAGTCATTTTTGAGGAGTAGCCAAATTGGTGAACCTCATTACATCATGTTTTGTGGAATGCTCTCTTGTTATATTTGCTTTATTGAGTTTTAATTTTTCATTGTTTTCGCATTAAGAGTTGAAGATTTAAGTTTTTAATAGATACACTGAGTCACCCCCCCTCTCAGTGTCATCCAAATTTATGGTTTCAAAATTAGTCCACTCTAAGAACCCTCCATTGTCTAAAAGAGTATTACTTTTAGTATCTTTGATATTTGTATCATGAGGATGATTTGGAGCATCATCAACATATGCATCTTGAGGCATTTTTTCCTGTAATTGAGCGATGTTTCCTTTAAGCTGTATAAATAGCCTTTGCAACTTGTCCTGCATATCAAGTGAAGTGATTGCTTCATTAGAAAGAGTGGTAAAGTTATCCCATCTATTCCACCCATAATGATCATCTTCTAAAAATGGGGTGTGATGTTCAACCATTCCTTCACATTTTTCAAATTCAACAATGGGTTTCTTTTCAAACTCACCTTCATCCACCTTTGAGAGTTCAATTATTTCTAAAAGTGGATTAATTCATTTTTTATATTTTTTCCAATCCTCACTTGTATATTTGGACTTTTAACCTTATATTTCTAGATCTTCACAAATTGGCTCATGTTGGCTTTCATGATCATTATAATGAGTGTCTTCCAAAAACAAGTGATGGAATTCTATCGTGTATTCTAATGGATCCTTAGATTCATATATTGATTCCTCATAATATTAACTTTCAACCCATTTTTATGGCTCAAGTGTTTCTAGAAGGGGATCAATTCTCGCATTGAACTTCCAATAATTATCTCAATATTCCTTTGTGAATAAACATGAACCACTCCCTACATCTTGATGGTTTTTTTTACCACAATCATCATTAATGGACATTGGCTTAGATACTTGCACCTCCTCTTGGATGAAATATAAGGTGGTTGTAATATTTGAACATTCAAATTTGTCCCATTTATTGCTCACATTACACCTCATTTGATACAGGGGTGCTTTATTGGATGGTTAGTGTTGGTTGGAATCCATAGTTCCTAAAAAATAGTTCATCATGGGAGAAGATTGCATCTCAGCCTAACTCATGGGTAGTATCTAATTTTGAGCCTTATTATTGAGTAATTATAACCTACCCACATCAATATTTCTCAAATTACACTACCGTTCTACGATAATTTCCTCTTTGTAGGCCTTATGAAAGGATGAATCTTCAAGAAGCTTGCTTAGAAATTTGGATATTGATGGGTCTAAGGATGCCATGTAAATTTGAAAGGCTCTCTCTTCTAAAATAATGTAATGGGATACCACCTCAGTATACAACTTATAGAACCTATAATTGAATTGCCTCTTGGATTCATTAGGTTCCTTACATATAGAGACTAATTGATTTAGCATCATAACTAGGTCAACTAGTTTTCCAAAATGGCTAATAAATGTTGCTTCTAGTTGAGCATAAGAAGTGATGGAACTTACAAGTAGGTATAGGTACTGTTGACACTTTTTGTCACATTATACAAGGGAAGAAGGAGCTTCACGACCAAACAGGCCAAGGAAAATAACTTCGCCGAAGGAAAAGAAGGAAAATGTGGAAGAACTTCGGGCCCGAAGCGCTTCCAATCACCACTTCGGGCGAAAACCTTGCGAAGTAATATCGCCAAAGGAAATACAAAGATAACGCTTCGCACCCGAAGCATTTTTAGCAGCCGCTTCGAGTGGAAGTTTTGCGAAGCAACATCCAAATGACTTCACCGAAGGAGGAGAGCATAATCCAAATTAGCTAAGGTAAGGAAACTACTTTGGGCCAGAAGTATTTTTGACACCTACTTCAACCAGTTTTCACCTGAAGCAGTGGTGCCCGAAGCAAAATGACAATGTTTCAAAAATAGAGAAGTGCTTCGGGAGGATGTTCCCCGAACCATAGTTTTGAGAAATAATCATGCCGAAACATTTTCCAGTCGAAGCAATTTTGCCAGCAAAGGACAAAGAACCCCATTTCAAAGATGGAGCCCGCTCGAAACTTGACATCCCTGAAATAGTTTCTGCGAAGCATTATTTTGTGAAGAACAAATCAAGGAAGATCTACTTTGGCCCAAGGGTTTTGCGAGGCGGAGATGTAGCGAAGCACTTTTTGGGCCCATGTTCCAAGGTAGGCAGCTTCCCAAGGTGATTGAAGGCCCCTTATAAATGCTCCCTTTCTTGTCCGATAAGCTCGTTGACCATTTTTGGCAAATGAAAGGGACGTAATAGTCCTCAAAGTAAAACTCAACGGGCATAATGATCACTCAAGAACATCATCCAAAATCCAGGGACACTCGGGAGGTGCATTAAATGAATGTTTCCATGGTTGAGCCAGTCGTAGTTGCCAATTTCGACAACTGATTTGAAAGCTCAGTCACAGCAACCATGAGGAGCCGATTTCTCAGATCCTGAGGGTGTACTTTGCCATTTTTTGTAATAATGACTTAGAGGGTCGGGTCCTCTATAAAAACCCAGGCTTTGCAATGTAAAAAGGGGGGGAAATTTCTGCTAGAATGCTACTGTAACTTTATGTCTTGTGTTTAATACTAAAGACCTTTTGTGCTCTATTTCTCTCTTTTATGCTGCCTTCTATGCTTAATTATTTTGTCTTTTCTCGTTCACGTACTGAGACTCTGAATCCTGAATCCGGTGTGCGATCAGGGACTGAACCCCTAAAATTTGCCCTGAAGGATACATAGGAGAGGAAAAATGCCTTGTCACTTTCTTTTATGCTACCTGGTGGATTGAGGTTTCTGTTATTCCCTTATCTCAATCGCTGTTACTCTGAATCCTGAATTCCATCGAGAGAGAAAGGAGAACCCTGTGAACCCGTCCATAGGATACATAGGAAGTTTGACATTTCATTTCTTTCATGTTATTCTTGGTATTTCTTGTTGCTATTCGAGTTGTTAGCGAGTAATCATGCTTCCTATTCTCTCCCACCTTAAATCATCATCTTCTAACCCTTACTCTTTTTATTTCTTTCTCTAACCCTTACCCCTTTTTTATTTCTTTTCCTAACCCTTACTCTGTCTATTTCTTTCCTACACTCTTATCTCAAACCCCAAAAGTAGATTAGTATAGGAGTCGACCTTTCTCCAAATATTGGCACGAGGGGCATCTCTTCCCCTCAGCATTTCAATGTTGGTCGTAGGTCCAGGGTGCGCAAACCCACCGAAAGTCCTTTCCTGTGTAGATTTGATGACCAATAGTTTTTGGCACGCTCGATGGGACTCAAGGTCCCATATTTGAGAAAATTTCTAGCCCATCTTCACCGGAGCCAATAGTTCTAACAAGTTCTCGATGAGATCCGATCAGTCTCATCTTCTAAGTAGTAGTGAGAATCAATGCTCTCATTACTAAAAGACTCTTAGCATCTGGCGACTCTATTTTACCCGAGAATCTTTGAAGTCGTGAAGACTAGTACCTAAGCCTGGTTTTTGTAACCAGGACTCCTTGTGCCTTAAGAAGGTCCGAGTTCGATGAATCTCTGGCCTGTCTTCATCTGATAAAATCACTTGGTGACTCAGTTGAGTTAAAGATCTAGATTTATTGGTCGTAGGTGCCTTTCAAAACTGAAATAAGATATCCCAGAGGAATCAAGGTTTAGTGAGTAGCCTTGACCTCATAAGCGGAGAAAAAATGTCCACCTGATGATTCCTACTCAGCGGTGACAACCATGATTTCCATAGGCTACTGTCAAAATGGCTGGGAGAATATTTCCTAGCTGGAATGATCTAGGCCCCCTGAATATCCAAATCTACCACGAGATTCCCAAAAGCACCTTAAAATCATTGATGAAATACAGTAGCACCACGGAAATGGCCTGAGAGCACCTTGAAGATGTTGCCAATTTAGCGACCCTCCATGACATTATCCATGAAGATGTCATGATCAGACTTCTTGTTCTATCTCTAGAAGGAAGGGTGCTACGGTGGTACAGATTGCTCGGGCCCAAAAGCATCTGTTCATGGGATGACTTAGCAGGGGCATTGATCGAAGAGTTCGATGGCTCTCAAGACCCCTTCCATCTCTTCGCATACCTCTCCACCATCAAGAGAGCACCTTCGAAGGGTATCACGGACTTCAATGTTCGATTCTACATAATTTGGAAGAGAATCCCGTTGGAGATCCAACCGACGCCCGCCCAAGCCCATATCTTCTATGTTCGGGTATTCCACCCAGACGTAAGCCTCATTCTACTACAATCAAGGGAACAAAGGTTCCCTCAAATATTTGAAGAGGAAATGCGAGCAGAACGACTTCTTCTCCTATCGAGGAAGTGGTAGTGGAGAGAAACTTTATCGCTTCCTTCGATAATTACTACTCTTGTCCGGCCAACATAGTACTCATCATGGGGAATTCCTCACACTAAGTTGAGGCCTGAGATGTAGTCATTTGGAGCTTAGGAGGTAGACCTCATACTAGCTCAATAATGGAAGTACGCAAGCGTGGCCCACCCAATGAACTACATGGATCCTCACGATCTCCATCAAGAGGTGAACCGAGGAGAGAAGCAGACTCGAGTGGTAGAACCCGAGAACAAAGAGGGCACATTTTTGCACCCTTTTTGTATCCCAAGAGATGGCATGCAAGTGTTCGGCCAAATCTCATCAAGCCTGTCCGATTCAGAGGATGAGCCTGAAGAGATCTGATAAAATAAACCATTTCATGTCCTTCTTCTAGCGCCAATATTTTGAGTGGTGTTTTCACCTAGTTGTGAAAGCACACTCTCCAGTAGGATCTGAGTCCCAAAATCCTCTACTTGCAAAGAAATTTCACAAATAATTTCTCCAAGGTTCCTGTTATGCTAGTTCTTTGTATACCAATGATGTTGTTTAATTTAAATGCTAGGAATACCTTAGTGTTGCAAGTGGATGTTAACAAGGGGCACTATAGTTTATTTTAATTTGAATTTGCAATGGACTCAAAGTGAATAAATCTAAGAAATGAATCTATTTCGATCTTGAGATTTGATGGATTTTTAGTTATTTATTTAAATGACGGTAATAAAATGCAGGAAATAAAATAAAGGATTGAAAATAAAAGAAATGCAAAGAAAATAAGTTAAATTACATCCAGAATGCTACCATATCGATTTGACAAAATCGAAGATAATGAGGTTTTCTGCATGCAACCTAACCTATTTAATCTGCACATTCACACAATCCAGATAAGCTAGGTGCGAGTTTCTAAGGTTTTTTATTGCGATTTTAGATTTAGACATTTGCATGAAGCAACCAAGAACACTTGCATTAAACTTCACCTAGAAGCCTAGAAATCTAAAATGGAAAGATAAAACATTAAATCATGCATGCAAAAATGACTCCTTTCTTATCAATGAGATGCCAAATCTCTGTATTTTCTGTATAAAAATAATATATTAGTTATAATGACAGAATGTTCCAGGTTTAACAAATCTAGAACAAGTGAAGGAAATTGCTCCAATAGTAGGCCCAGAATGGCTGGTCGCCTTTGGCTCTGTAACACTGCTAGCAGCCATTTCCAACCTCTATATCAATTTGTGCTTCTAATTTTATACTGTCTAGTGCAACTCTTTGTTTCACCTTGTTTTGCTTCGTTTCCTCTCCCAGAATGCATCGTTTCATATTCTCGCCTTTTCATTGCTTTTGAATTTATGTTCGATCTCGAAACGTTCGATATTTTCTATTGATATGTAACGCTTCTGTAACCTTGAAAACTGTATGCCATGTGTTTCACGCTTTCTACATGTTTCATAATTGCTCCCTTGTAAATCATGAAAAAAATAGCATGTCCCGATAGCGCGACGTTTTTCTGCATGCAACTCTGTTCCTCTGCCTGCACAACAAAAATGAGACATGTAGCGAAATCGTGATATTTTTTGGCCAACAGTCTTGTCTACCATCATGCCTAGTGAAAATGCAACATGTCACGAAATTGTGACGCTTTTCATCTCTGTACGCCTTCGGCCGCAACTTGTCGCGAAATCATGACGTTTTTCATTTGACATGCTTTCAGTCGTAACCTGTCGCAAAATCGTGACGTTTTTCACTTGATATGCTTTTGGCTGCAACCTGTCATGAAATCGTAACATTTTTCCACTTCGTACCACTTTTCTGGATTTCCGTCGTGATATCACGACATTTTTTCGCTTCATGCCCTTTCGCTGCTTTCTGTCACGATATCGTGACATTTTTTTGCTTCATGCCCTTTTGCTACTTTTTGTCGTGATATCACGACATTTTTTCACTTTGTACCCTTTCGCTGCTTTCTAACGCGATATCGCGACATTTTTTTGCTTCATGCCCTTTCGATGCTTTCTATTGTGATATCGCAACGTTTTTTCGCTTCATGCCCTTTTGCTGCTTTTTTGTCGCGATATCGCTACGCTTTTAGTGCCTTGCCTTTTTTGACCGTTTTGACCGTGATTTTGCGACATGTCATGATTTCACGATAATTTTTTGTTCTGTCTTTCTCTCTCCTCTTTGGGCTGTGACGGAGCAACATGTTGCGATTTCACGACACTTTTTCATTTTCGGCCGTGACGGAGCAACATGTCGCGATATCACGACACTTTTTCATTTTCGGCCGCAACGGAGCAACATGTCGCAATATCACGACACTTTTTCATTTTCGGCCGCGACGGAGCAACATGTCGCGATATCGTGACACTTTTTCATTTTGGCCGCGACGGAGCAACATGTCGCGATATCGCGACACTTTTTCATTTTCGACCGCGACGGAGCAACATGTCTTTTTCATCCTTGTGCAATTTTGCCTTTTTCTTGATTTTTAGCATCTGGGTCACTGAGATTTTCTTTGAAAGCATGCAAAAAAGGTGGGTCCCCAATTTTGGGGTGTGTTGTGGATCAGTCACAACAAATGGCGACTCTGCTGTCAAATGCTCTTGAGCATTTTAGTGAGAACCCTACCTAAAAGTATACAACATGAAAACATGTGTTAGCACATAAGCAATATAAACAAATGCCCAAAGATCAAAAGTACATGAATCATCAGAATCATCAAGTATTAGCTCGGTGTGTGCAATGTATTTCATTCCCTATCATTTGAAATTGATCAACATTCCATTGTCAATTTTACATGAGTGCATATGTGAGATTGTGAATGATTTGTGTAACCTGATAACTATGCTTAGAGATTTTGCCCTTGTAAAGGCCTAAAATTTCTAGTGTCATGCACAAACATTCAAGATTACCAAACCCTCTATATCCCAAAGTTGGTTATGAGTCCCTACTATCTTGAACCCATGTGCAAGTGAACGTGAAATCAGAACTTTGGGGAATCAGACTCCCAACCTAACCGAGATGGGAGTTTAACCCTATCCTTACCATTCTAATTTGGAATTCATGACCTCACTTTGAGCAAAATAATTTAACCAATTATAGAAGAAATGGTCATGCTAGTCTAACCCTTTGGACAAACAGTGGTCTTGTTTTTTAGACAAGACATGTTGCCATGCATGGGCATACCTAACCCCATAATCCAAAATTTACCTTCATTTCTTTGGACCTTGGGGATGACTACCCATCCTTTGCAGAGGACAAGTAGTACAATCCTTCCAATCCAATATAAGATGAGATGGAAAAAATTATTTTTTTTACTTCTTGGACCTTGGGGATGACTACCCATCCTTGCTAGGGACATGTAGTACGATCCTTCCAATCCAAGATTTGGATAAAAATGGAAAATATTAATTTTATTGCTTAGACCTTGGGGATGACTACCCATCCTTTGTAGAGGACAAGTAGTACGATCCTTCCAATCCAAGATTTATCATGAAATGAGACATATGAGCTTTGGGGAATCAGATTATCAACCTAAGTGAGATGAGAATTTATGCCCCATCCTTACTACTCCATGTAGGTCCAATCAAAGCTTTGGGGAATTGGATCCTCAACCTAAGTTCGATGAGGATTTAGCCCTATCCTTACTACTCTGATTTTAGGCTTTAAGCTTTATGGAAGTGGTAAAAACCACTATTTTAAGGATCATGTTGCATAATAGGATAGACATGAAATACTTATTTCGCCCAACCTTTTCTTCCAAGCAAGGTTTTGATCATTTTGCTCAAGATCCTTTTCAATGTGTATAAGATTTGCTTAGTTCTAGATATCATGAGGCTCAGTTTCCAACCTTAGGATTTTTTTCACATTTATATTATAGAATAACCCTAAGAGGATTTGACACACTTTAATGATTTGTATCTGAGATGCATATGCAACTAAGATGGAATGTATATGTAAAGTAAGATGTAACATGAATGCATTATCTCTTGAATTGCAGATGAAATATTTGCCATACAAAACTGACTATTTCATGCATCACAAGTTTCAAACGATTTAATTTAAAATGTTTGTGTTACTTGTGGAGCTTTTACAAGACAATTTCAATGTTTCATATTCTCCTAGTCTTAAGCATAAGTTGACATCTCAATTTTTTTTTTTCTTTTTTTTTATAAAACAAACAAAGCATGTCAATTGAAATCAAACACACAACTTAAATCATGATTAAAATAAGAATCATCAGAATCATCAAGTATTAGCTCGGTGTGTGCAATGTATTTCATTCCCTATCATTTGAAATTGATCAACATTCCATTGTCAGTTTTACATGAGTGCATATGTGAGATTGTGAATGATTTGTGTAACTTGATAACTATGCTTAGAGATTTTGCCCTTGTAAAGGCCTAAAATTTCTAGTGTCATGCACAAACATTCAAGATTACCAAACCCTCTATATCCCAAAGTTGGTTATGAGTCCCTACTATCTTGAACCCATGTGCAAGTGAACGTGAAATCAGAACTTTGGGGAATCAGACTCCCAACCTAACCGAGATGGGAGTTTAACCCTATCCTTACTATTCTAATTTGGAATTCATGACCTCACTTTGAGCAAAATAATTTAACCAATTATAGAAGAAATGGTCATGCTAGTCTAACCCTTTGGACAAACAGTGGTCTTGTTTTTTAGACAAGACATGTTGCCATGCATGGGCATACCTAACCCCATAATCCAAAATTTACCTTCATTTCTTTGGACCTTGGGGATGACTACCCATCCTTTGCAGAGGACAAGTAGTACAATCCTTCCAATCCAATATAAATATGAGATGGAAAAAATTATTTTTTTACTTCTTGGACCTTGGGGATGACTACCCATCCTTGCTAGGGACATGTAGTACGATCCTTCCAATCCAAGCTTTGGATAAAAATGGAAAATATTAATTTTATTGCTTAGACCTTGGGGATGACTACCCATCCTTTGTAGAGGACAAGTAGTACGATCCTTCCAATCTAAGATTTATCATGAAATGAGACATATGAGCTTTGGGGAATCAGATTATCAACCTAAGTGAGATGAGAATTTATGCCCCATCCTTACTACTCCATGTAGGTCCAATCACAGCTTTGGGGAATTGGATCCTCAACCTAAGTTCAATGAGGATTTAGCCCTATCCTTACTACTCTGATTTTAGGCTTTAAGATTTATGGAAGTGGTCAAAACCACTATTTTAAGGATCATGTTGCATAATAGGATAGACATGAAATACTTATTTCGCCCAACCTTTTCTTCCAAGCAAGGTTTTGATCATTTTGCTCAAGATCCTTTTCAATGTGTATAAGATTTGCTTAGTTCTAGATATCATGAGGCTCAGTTTCCAACCTTAGGATTTTTTTCACATTTATATTATAGCATAACCCTAAGAGGATTTGACACACTTTAATGATTTGTATCTGAGATGCATATGCAACTAAGATGGAATGTATATGTAAAGTAAGATGTAACATGAATGCATTATCTCTTGAATTGCAGATGAAATATTTGCCATACAAAAGCGACTATTTCATGCATCACAAGTTTCAAACGATATAA
The DNA here is from genome assembly GCA_028583015.1 of Wollemia nobilis. Classification (NCBI taxonomy): domain Eukaryota; kingdom Viridiplantae; phylum Streptophyta; class Pinopsida; order Araucariales; family Araucariaceae; genus Wollemia; species Wollemia nobilis. Next base: position 745,884 of record JAQPPZ010007059.1, read on the forward strand.
TTTAAAATGTTTGTGTTACTTGTGGAGCTTTTACAAGACAATTTCAATGTTTCATATTCTCCTAGTCTTAAGCATAAGTTGACATCTCATTTTTTTTTTTTCTCTTTTTTTTTTCAAAACAAACAAAGCATGTCAATTGAAATCAAACACACAACTTAAATCATGATTAAAATAAGAATCATCAGAATCATCAAGTATTAGCTCGGTGTGTGCAATGTATTTCATTCCCTATCATTTGAAATTGATCAACATTCCATTGTCAGTTTTACATGAGTGCATATGTGAGATTGTGAATGATTTGTGTAACCTGATAACTATGCTTAGAGATTTTGCCCTTGTAAAGGCCTAAAATTTCTAGTGTCATGCACAAAAATTCAAGATTACCAAACCCTCTATATCCCAAAGTTGGTTAGGAGTCCCTACTATCTTGAACCCATGTGCAAGTGAACGTGAAATCAGAACTTTGGGGAATCAGACTCCCAACCTAACCGAGATGGGAGTTTAACCCTATCCTTACTATTCTAATTTGGAATTCATGACCTCACTTTGAGCAAAATAATTTAACCAATTATAGAAGAAATGGTCATGCTATTCTAACCCTTTGGACAAACAGTGGTCTTGTTTTTTAGACAAGACATGTTGCCATGCATGGGCATACCTAACCCCATAATCCAAAATTTACCTTCATTTCTTTGGACCTTGGGGATGACTACCCATCCTTTGCAGAGGACAAGTAGTACAATCCTTCCAATCCAATATAAGATGAGATGGAAAAAAATAATTTTTTTACTTCTTGGACCTTGGGGATGACTACCCATCCTTGCTAGGGACATGTAGTACAATCCTTCCAATCCAAGCTTTGGATAAAAATGGAAAATATTAATTTTATTGCTTAGACCTTGGGGATGACTACCCATCCTTTGTAGAGGACAAGTAGTACGATCCTTCCAATCCAAGATTTATCATGAAATGAGACATATGAGCTTTGGGGAATCAGATTATCAACCTAAGTGAGATGAGAATTTATGCCCCATCCTTACTACTCCATGTAGGTCCAATCAAAGCTTTGGGGAATTGGATCCTCAACCTAAGTTCGATGAGGATTTAGCCCTATCCTTACTACTCTAATTTTAGGCTTTAATCTTTATGGAAGTGGTCAAAACCACTATTTTAAGGATCATGTTGCATAATAGGATAGACATGAAATACTTATTTTGCCCAACCTTTTCTTCCAAGCAAGGTTTTGATCATTTTGCTCTAGATCCTTTTCAATGTGTATAATATTTTCTTAGTTCTAGATATCATGAGGCTTAGTTTCCAACCTTAGGATTTTTTTCACATTTATATTATAACATAACCCTAAGAGGATTTGACACACTTTAATGATTTGTATCTGAGATGCATATGCAACTAAGATGGAATGTATATGTAAAGTAAGATGTAACATGAATGCATTATCTCTTGAATTGCAGATGAAATATTTGCCATACAAAACTGACTATTTCATGCATCACAAGTTTCAAACGATATAATTTAAAATGTTTGTGTTACTTGTGGAGCTTTTACAAGACAATTTCAATGTTTCATATTCTCCTAGTCTTAAGCATAAGTTGACATCTCAATTTTTTTTATAAAACAAACAAAGCATGTCAATTGAAATCAAACACACAACTTAAATCATGATTAAAATAAGAATCATCAGAATCATCAAGTATTAGCTCGGTGTGTGCAATGTATTTCATTCCCTATCGTTTGAAATTGATCAACATTCCATTGTCAGTTTTACATGAGTGCATATGTGAGATTGTGAATGATTTGTGTAACCTGATAACTATGCTTAGAGATTTTGCCCTTGTAAAGGCCTAAACTTTCTAGTGTCATGCACAAACATTCAAGATTACCAAACCCTCTTAGGATCCACTAATGAATTGCTTTATTATATCCCAAAGTTGGTTATGAGTCCCTACTATCTTGAACCCATGTGCAAGTGAACGTGAAATCAGAACTTTGGGGAATCAGACTCCCAACCTAACCGAGATGGGAGTTTAACCCTATCCTTACTATTCTAATTTGGAATTCATTACCTCACTTTGAGCAAAATAATTTAACCAATTATGGAAGAAATGGTCATGCTAGTCTAACCCTTTGGACAAACAGTGGTCTTGTTTTTTAGACAAGACATGTTGCCATGCATGGGCATACCTAACCCCATAATCCAAAATTTACCTTCATTTCTTTGGACCTTGGGGATGACTACCCATCCTTTGCAGAGGACAAGTAGTACAATCCTTCCAATCCAATATAAATATGAGATGGAAAAAATTAATTTTTTACTTCTTGGACCTTGGGGATGACTACCCATCCTTGCTAGGGACATGTAGTACGATCCTTCCAATCCAAGCTTTGGATAAAAATGGAAAATATTAATTTTATTGCTTAGACCTTGGGGATGACTACCCATCCTTTGTAGAGGACAAGTAGTACGATCCTTCCAATCCAAGATTTATCATGAAATGAGACATAAGAGCTTTGGGGAATCAGATTCTCAACCTAAGTGAGATGAGAATTTATGCCCTATCCTTACTACTCCATGTAGGTCAAATCAAAGCTTTGGGGAATTGGATCCTCAACCTAAGTTCGATGAGGATTTAGCCCTATCCTTACTACTCGATTTTAGGCTTTAAGCTTTATGGAAGTGGTCAAAACCACTATTTTAAGGATCATGTTGCATAATAGGATAGACATGAAATACTTCTTTCGCCCAACCTTTTCTTCCAAGCAAGGTTTTGATCATTTTGCTCAAGATCCTTTTTAATGTGTATAAGATGTGCTTAGTTCTAGATATCATGAGGCTCAGTTTCCAACCTTAGGATTTTTTTCACATTTATGTTATAGCACAACCCTAAGAGGATTTGACACACTTTAATGATTTGTACCTGAGATGCATATGCAACTAAGATGGAATGTATATGTAAAGTGAGATGTAACATGAATGCATTATCTCTTGAATTGCAAGTGAAATATTTGCCATACAAAACCGACTACTTCATGCATCACAAGTTTCAAACGATATAACTTAAAATGTTTGTGTTACTTGTGGAGCTTTTACAAGACAATTCCAATGTTTCATATTCTCCTAGTCTTAAGCATAAGTTGACATCTCAATTTTTTTTTTTTCTCTTTTTTTTTTTATAAAAACAAACAAAGCATGTCAATTGAAATCAAACACACAACTTAAATCATGATTAAACTAAGAATCCAAAAATAAAACTTGAAAAACACAAACCAAAACCAAAACCCAAAAACAATCCCAAAAACAAAAACTTGAAAGCCCACACCAAAAAACCAAAAATTATATACACTATTGTACAAGATGATGCCAAGCTTGGACTATTACTTTCCTGGATCCCAAACATGATTAGAATATATCAAAAAACATATGACACAATACACATGCCAAATTTTGTAGGAATCCAACAACAATAAGATCAAACCAAGCAATGCAACAAATTTCAACTTGCCATGCTCACCATTCCACTTTGATTTAGTTCTATTACCAACATCATAGGTGAGAATCAAATCAAATTGATTAGACAATGGTTGGTATTCAATTTTATCTTGTCTATTCTTTAAAGTGCAATTTTCATCATTCCATTCATGATTTAGAAGTAGGCTTTCCTTTTCAAATGTGAGATGTTGCAAACAAGAGCCTATTTCTAAAAATCTTGAATTCAAATCATTTTCTAGGATTTTAAAGCAATCAAAATCATTCAAAACTTGACAAGCATCAACAAAATTTGGCATTTCCTCATTAATGATGTTAGCATCCAAAGGGACATCATGTAACCTATCACTTGAAATTTTTGTAGCTACTACCAAAGGTAAAGATTTCCCCTTGTCATCCATACTCAACCCATCATGATTAAAATTTATCATAACTTGATGAGTATTAGTAGCCTTTTCTTTTTTCTTGTTGTCTTCTTCATCGTCCAATACCTGTTCAAAAACACCAAAGTTAGGCACCCAATCAAACATGCGTCCATATTTTTCAAAACAAGAGCCTAATTTTTCAAGATATGTGTCACGTGACACCTTTCCACGATCAATGGCTTGAGTTGCCTCAAAATCCATATTTTCATTAGGATCATCAATAGCATCCAACCCACACCACTTAGGTTTTGTAATTTCATCATTTTGAGATGGCATAGACATTGTAGAAACAATAGGTGGATCAAGATTTTTGATTTCTTGCCCCCCAAGGGGAACAAAAACAATTGATTCTCCTTCTTCATCCATGGTAGTAGAATCATTATCCTTCTCCAACCTTTGATGAGATTCCAACCCTTCTTCCAAAACATTCTCAGATTGTACAGGACTTGTAATATCCTCATATGAAAGGGCAATTGTATTATCCTGCATATCAATAGGCACACAAATTTCATTAGAAGGTTTGGAGTGAGCATACTCTTCCCAAGAATCATAACAATCATCTTTCAAAATCAAATTGTGATGCTCAACTATTTCTTCATCATCTTTTAATTCATCAACATGTTTCTCATCAAATTTATCTTCTCCTTCCTTAGATGGTTCAATTACTTCCAAAATTGGGTTATTGCTTGCATTCAAATTGATAAGGCTATCATAATCCACATGTGTAACCCATGATTCACGTTTAACATGATTTGGAAGGTGTGAATTTCCTAGGCCATTACTTTCAACAATGTCATCCAATGTGTCATCCGAATCAGATTCATCCTCATAGAATTCATCTTTTGGTGAGTCAAGGGTTTCCAATCTGTCACATGTTTCCATACTAGTTGGATCTAGTACTCCTCCCTTGCCTAAAATCATATTCTTATGAAAATCATTGAAATTGATTTTAGCAACATCTTTTGAATCAAGATGAGTATTTTGAAGTTGATTCATACTTAAGAAAGATGGTTGATCTTGCATAGTAGGTTGAGGATTTTGAAATTGATTGAAGCTTGGGAATGATTGTTGATTCTGAAATTGATTCACACTTGAACTTGGTTGAGGTGGATAAATCATTGGGTGGGTAAAGGAGGTATTAAATGATTGAAGATTACATGATCCAAAACCCACACCATAATTTTGACAACTCAATTGTTGCTCAATTGCCATTGCTTGAGTATAGGCTTGTGACAAAGATGTGATTTGAGGCATCCCTCGCAAATATGTGGACATGGGTGAGTCAAGAGCATTGATGTATATTTGGAGAGCCACTTCTTCTTGAAGAACATAAAATGTCACTAATTGCGTATATAATCCAAAGAACCTTTCAGAAAATGACTTCACATTTTCACTTGGTCCTTTTCTAATATAGGCCAACTGATTGTACATGAGGATTGGGTCAACTTGCTTTTTGTTGAATTGATTGAGAAATGTTGCCTCTAGCTGAGCCCAAGAAGTGATAGACCCTAAAGGCAGACTTGTAAACCAATCATATGCCACTTTGTCCAAGGTGTAAAGGAACATTTTACAAGCAACATCATCATACCAACTTGTTAAGTGATTCACAACAAATTTGAATGCTTGAATATGTTCTTCTGCAATATTTGTCCCATTAGACAAAAATCGAGGAAGACATCTCTCAAAACCAACGGGCAAATAATGTTGAACTCCCGGTATATTCAATGGGCTACCTGTCATCCACGGTGTAAACATAGCCGTTAGTGAATCTTAAAGAATATAACTTTAATACTCAAAAAAATTCTTTTTTTATTTATTTATTTTATTTTATTTTTATTTATTTATTTTTTAAATCAAATCAAATCATATTATTCCTGTATGAACAATCAAAGCGTTAGAACAATGTATATGAATTTCTTAACAAAATCGAATGAAATAAACCGTTTCATGCCCTCCTTCTAGCGCCAATCTGTTGAGTGGTGTTTTCACCCAGTTGTGAAAGCACACTCTCCGATAGGATCCGAGTCCCAAAATCCTCTGCTTGCAAAGAAATTATAACAAATAATTTCTCCAAGGTTCCTGTTATGCTGGCTCTTTGTTTACCAATGATGCTTGTTCAATTTAAATGTTGGGAATACCTTAGGGTTGCAAGTGGATGTTAACAAGGGGCACTGTGGTTTATTTTAATTTGAAATTGCAATGGACTCAAAGTGAATAAATCTAAGAGATGAATCTATTTCGATCTCGAGCTTTGATGGATTTTTAGTTATTTATTTAAATGACGGTAATTAAAATGCAAAAAATAAAATAAAGAATTGAGAATAAAAGAAAATGCAAAGAAGATGAACTAAACTACGTCCAGAATGCTACCATCTCGATTTGACAAAACCGAAGATAATGAGGTTTTCTGCATGCAACCTAACCTATTGAATCTGCACATTCACACAATCCAGATAAGCTAGGTGTGGGTTTCTAGGGTTTTTAACTACGATTTCAGATTTTAGGCATTCGCGTGAAGCAACCAACAACACTTGCATTAAACTTCACCTAGAAGCCTAGAAATCTGAAAGGGAAAGATAAAACATTAAATCTTGCATGCAAAAATGACTCCTTCTTTCTTATCAATGAGATGCCAACTCTCTATATTTATGTATTAAAATGATATATCAGTTACAATGATAGAATGTTCCAGGTTTAACAAATCCAGAACAAGTGAAGGAAATTGCTCCAATAGCAGGCCCAGAATGGCTGGTCGCCTTTGGCTCTACAACACTGCTAGCAGCAATTTCCAACCCCTGTATCAATCTGCACTTCTGATTTTATACTGTCTGGCGTGGCTCTCTGTTTCACCCTGCGTCGCTTTGTTTCACCTCCTAGAATGCATCATTTCGTATTCCTGCCTTTTCATTGCTTTTGAATTTATGTTCGATCCCGAAACGTTCGATATTTTTTGTTGATATGTAATGCTTCTATAACCCTGACAACTGTATGCCACGTGTTTCATGCTTTCTGCATGTTTCATAACTGCCCCCTTGTAAATCATGACAAAAATAGCATGTCGCGATATCGCGACGTTTTTTTGCATGCAACTCTGTTCCTCTGCCTGCACAGCGAAAATGAGACATGTAGCGAAATCGTGACATTTTTTGGCCAACAGCCTTGTCTGCCATCATGCCCAACGAAAACGTGACATGTCACAAAATCGTGACATGTCACGAAATCATGACGCTTTTCATCTCTGTACGCCTTCGGCCGCAACCTATCACGAAATCGTGACATTTTTCACTTGATATGCTTTCGACCGCAACCTGTCATGAAATCGTGACGTTTTTCACTTGATATGCTTTCGGCCGCAACCTGTCGCAAAATCGTGACATTTTTCAACTCCGTACCACTTTGCCGGCTTTTCGTCGTGAAATCGCTACGCTTTTTATTTCGGGCTGCTCTTGCTGTATTTGGCAGCGAAAACGTGACATGTCACGAAATCGTGACATATTTTCCATCCGTACCACTTCGCTACTTTTTGTCGCGATATCGCGATGTTTTTTCGCTTCATGCCCTTTCGCTGCTTTCTGTCGTGATATCGCAACATTTTTTCACTTCGTGCCCTTTTGCTGCTTTTTGTCACGATATCACGACATTTTTTCGCTTCGTGCCCTTTCGCTGCTTTCTGTCATGATATCGCAATGTTTTTTCGCTTCGTGCCCTTTCGCTGCTTTTTGTCGCGATATCGCGATGTTTTTTTGCTTCGTGCCCTTTCGCTGCTTTTTTGTCATGATATCGCTACGCTTTTAGTGCCTTGCCCTGTTTGACCGTTTTGACCATGATTTTGCGACATGTCGCGATTTCGTGACACTTTTTCATTTTTGGCCGCGACGAAGCAACATGTCACGATATCGCGACACTTTTTCATTTTCGACCGCGACGGAGCAACATGTCGCGATATCGCGACACTTTTTCATTTTTGACCACGACAGAGCAACATGTCGTGATATCGTGACACTTTTTCATTTTCGGCCACGACGGAGCAACATGTCACGATATCGCGACACTTTTTCATCCTTGTGCAATTTTGCCTTTTTCTTGATTTTTAGCATCTAGGTCACTGAGATTTTCTTTGAAAGCATGCAAAAAATGTGGGTCCCCAATTTTGGGGTGTGTTGTGGATCAGCCACAACAAGTGGGATGGAAGAACCTGTACCTGACCTTCAATTTGAAGAATCTACAAAATTGTGGCATTAGGTCTAGTACTGGTTTCAACTATCCCTAAGATCGATGCCCCAAGAAGGCTTTCGAGTTGCGAACTTCTTCGCCAACAATCTAGGCACTGACAAAAATGAAAATCGGTTGCATTGCTTCCTATTCGCAGCATGGACAACTTCAAGTAGAAATGATCCAAACTCTGAAGGTTAGCTAAAGTTCAGCATGATCTGGTCGGGTCACTGCAGGTTTACTGGATAATCACCTAAAGTGAATCCATGGTGGTGGCATCCCAATTATGCCACAAGCTTGTTAGATACTGTAAATAGTTCAGTTGGTAAATAAGGTGTTGCTCAAAAGCTCAGGTCGAGTTTTACTTTGGAAGCTCCAATAATAAAAAAAAAAGAGGTCGCTCGATGGCATCAATTGAAAAATGTGTCGTTTTTGATTTAGAGGCCGAAAAGGTGCATAAAATGAAGAGGGTCCCCAAGGTACAAAAGCCATTGGATGAAATGACTCTAGAAAACTATGATTATCAAGAGACACCTAAGGACCTAGAACATTTGAATGTTGATGATGAATCAGCCTCTATGCATGTCCGAATCGAGACGTTTTGGGCACATGCAACCATTGCTAACCAGTGTAGGATTGAAGCCAAACGCGCCAAGGTTAAATCTGAAGAAGACCTGGCAAAGGTCCGCTCCAAATTAGCAGAGGCTGAGGAGCAATGCAAATCGATGAAGGAGGAGATGCTCAACCTAAAACATCAAGTTCAACAGCTCCAGTCTACAGCCGGGAATCAAGCGCAGAAGCAGGCCGAGAGTGATCTGAAGGCCAAAGAGCTTGAGGACAAAATCACGTAGATGCAAGCTCTGCTGTATGCAAAAAAGTGTCTGAAACTGTTTGAAAGGGACAGAATTAAGGAGATTCACATGCACCTACTAAAAAATTTCTGGTCTCGGTGCGCTAGTGCTTTTTTAATTTTGACATATTTCACCGAAGCACAAAAGGCTATTGCCGAGGGGGGACTAGTCATAAACGAGGTCACACAGAAATCCAGGAGCTGACTCAAGCTAGCGTTCGACGTCCAAAATGCTAGATATCAAGACTTGCAGATCATCGCAATGTCTCGGACAGCTAGAGATTGGTCAACGACACAGGCTACTATTCGCGCCTTCTTTTCCAAGGTAAGAAAAGCATACAAGGCAAGGAATGTCTAGGATATGTTTGATAATGAGTAGCGTGCATCAATGTGCCACTTTCAAGACCTCTCTTCCTTGGGTTTCCTAAGTTTCATAGACGATGATGGGAACCTTCTGACTAAATATGACCTCAAACCAGTCTAGCTCCAGTTCGAGGGCGATGTCTTGAAGATAGAAAAGTGGGCAGAACCGATCTCAGAAGGGCAGATAACTGACTTCATCTTGAGATACTGCAAGATGGTAGCAGTCCTAAATGATTTATTCATTAGGGCCAAACATTCTGACATCGAGAAAATTGATCGATTTTGCATTTTTGTTAAGGCATTACAAGATCAAGAACCATTCCAAAAGGGTGTCTGGGCTCATGTCCGAAGAATGATGAAGTGCATCCGTGATCGCCTTGAACCATCACCTCAACCAGAAGCCATGCTAGGGGAAGAAGGAGAAGAATAAGGAGAGGAAAAAGAAGAGGGATAGACTACAGAAGTAGGGTTTGGGGAAAACCAATAACTCTACAGCCTAATGGATCAGGACTAAAGGGTTCTTTTGCCGAGACGAGCTCATCACCACGCAAGCCGCCAAGAATGTTGACACTTTTTGTCACATTATACAAGGGAAGAAGGAGCTTCATGACCAAATAGGCCAAGGAAAATAAACTCATCAAAGGAAAAGAAAGAAAATGTGGAAGAACTTCGGGTCCAAAGCGCTTCCAATCACCACTTCAGGCGAAAACCTTGCGAAGTAATATCGCCAAAGGAAATACAAAGATAATGCTTCACACTTGAAGCTTTTTTAGCAGCCGCTTTGGGCAGAATTCTTGCGAAGCAGCATCCAAACGACTTCACCGAAGGAGGAGAGCATAATCTGAATCAGCTAAGGTAAGGAAACTACTTTGGGCCCGAAGTATTTTTGACACCTACTTCGGCCAGTTTTCACCCAAAGCAAAATGACAATGTTTTAGAAACAGAGAAGTGCTTCGGGAGGATGTTCCCTGAACCAAAATTTTTAGAAAGAATCGGGCCGAAACATTTTCCAGCCGAAGCAGTTTTGCTAGCAAAGGACAAAGAATCCCATTTCAAATATGGAGCCCGCTCGACACTCGACATCCCCAAAGTAGTTTCTGCGAAGCATTATTTTGCGAAGACCAAATCAAGGAAGATCTACTTTGGCCCAAGGCTTTTGCGAGGCGAAGATGTAGCAAAGCACTTTCTGGGCCGACATTCCAAGGTGGGCAACTTCCTAAGGTGATCGAAGGCCCCTTATAAATGCCCCCTTTCTTTCCCGATAAGCCCGCTGACCATTTTTGGAAAATGAAAGGGATGTAATAGTCCTCGAAGTAAAACTCGACGGGCATAACGATCACTCAAGCATAGCATCCAGAAGCCAGGGACACTCGGGCGGTGCATTAAATGAATGTTTCCATGGTTGACCCAGTCACAGTTGCCAGTTTCGGCAACCGATTTGAAAGCTTAGTCATAGCAACGGTGAGGAGCCGATTTCTCAGAGCCCGTACTCCACTATTTTTTGTAATAATGACTAAGAGGGTCAGGTCCTCTATAAAAACCTAGGCTTTGCAATGTAAAAATGGGGGGGAACTTTCTGCTAGAAAGATGTTGTAACTTGATGTCCTATGCTTAATACTGAAGACCTTTTGTGCTCTATTTCTCTCTTTTATGCTGCCTTCTGTGCTTAATTCTTTTGTCTTTTCTCGTTCATGTACTGAGACTCTGAATCTTGAATTCGATGTGCGATAGGGGACTGAACCCCTAAAATTTGCCTTGAATGATACATAGGAGAGGAAAAACACCTTGTCACTTTCCTTTATGCTGCTTGGTGGATTAAGGTTTTTGTTATTGCCTTATCTCGATCGCTGTTACTCTGAATCCTGAATTCCAGCGAGAGAGAAAGGAGAACCCTGTGAACCCATCCAGAGGATACATAGGAAGTTTGGCATTTCATTTCTTTCATGTTATTCTTGGTATTTCTTGCTGCTATTTGAGTTGTTAGTGAGTAATCGTGCTTCCTGTTCTCTCCCACCTTAAATCATCATCTTCTAACCCTTACTCTTTTTATTTCTTTCTCTAACCCTTACCCATTTTTTATTTCTTTTCCTAACCCTTATTCTATCTATTTCTTTTCTGCACTCTTGTATCAAACCCCAAAAGTAGATTAGTATAGGATCCGACATTTCTTCGGAGATTGGCACGAGGGGCAACTCTTCCCCTTGGCCTTTCAATGTTGGTCGTAGGTCCAGGGCGCACAAACCCATCAAAAGTCATTTCCTATGTGGATTTGATGACCAAAAGGTACCACTCAAATGCAACCTCATCCAATGTGTATGAAAACAATATAAAATGAACATCTCCATGCCATATTTGCAAATAAATTAAAATATCCCTATATCTCTGAATATGTTCCTCAAACTATCACATCATGGTTAAACATGGGTAAACAATTTTCTACACCTTCAAGAATTTGACAAGTAGGCATGTTTAACTAGGTATAATAGTCACCTATCCAAGATGCAATTCCTTCCCTGGTTAGAATAACCACTGTCATTAGTGAACCTTAAATAATATAAATTTAATACCAAATTTGTTAGTCAAAGAAATATCTTGCAAAGAAGCATGAAATGACTAACAAATTTCAAATGAAAAAATCATCACATTAATCAATTATAATGCATGAATTAAAACATAGCAGTAAATAACAATCTCCAATTTTATAAATGTTAGCATCAATGGATCATCAATTAGAGAACTTTCAAATCAATGAATATGATCAACAAAATATCATTATTCAAGACCAATTCCTTTAAATGAATCTTTCAAGCAAACATGAACAATTAAGCATTTAAATAGCAATAAAGTAAACAAATTCACGCCATCCTTTTAGCGCTAATTTTGTTGAGTGAAAATTTTACCCAATTGCAAAATCACCATCACAGTCATGATTTTGATTAGAAAACCCTATCTTGAAAAGAAATCAAATTTCTCTAAGGTTCCTTTTATTTAATTTGTGCTTGTAATATTCTAAAGATGTATAAAACAAGTGATAGGAATACCTTAGTGATTTGCAAGTAACTATTAAGAAGGGACCTGCATTGGTTTACTTTATTATGCTATGCTAGTGATTGTTCATGAAACTTAAAAGAAGAGAAAAATGTGAGTGACCCTCATATGACCACGATGTAAAACCTTAGTTCATTTTATCTTGGAGTGTTTTACGTAGATTTTATCTTCCTTTGGTTAAGAAGATTTTAAACAATTTTTATCTTGCATTAAACCTTACTTTAAGCATAAAACAAAAATTAAAATCTATCTCTAGATGTGAATATTAAATGATAAAATGATTCATTTTAACTTGCTTTATGAAATAAAACAATAAAAATATGAGATTTAAAATGTAGAAGCCTTTGATATGTTATATAAATTACCCCTCTTTAATGAAATTTATTTTCATAAAAAGACGTCAATTTATTGCTCTAAAAAAACAATGGTTTTTGAAATGCCATACTTTTAATGAAATTGTGATTTTCATAAAATAAAGTTAATTTATTTCTTACAAAACAAACATGCAAAGCTTGAAATCTGATTTACCTCTGAAATGTAAAATTATGTAAAATCCAAAATTAGAAAATGCTTGTAAAAGTAGCAACTGTAAATATTTTTTATAATTTTGAAATGGCTTCTAAATGGAATCGAACTTGCATAAGATGAAACGTTAAAGCTTATTCTAGATACCCATGCATCTATTTTTGGAAATTTAATTTTTTTTTATTTTTTTTAATCCCCAAAGTTTAAAAAAAAATTGTAAAAAAGGAAGGGTTAGAAAAATAAAGTAAATTCTGGAAAACGGACTAGAAAGCTGAAAATACTAAAAGTAGACTTCCACCAGTATGATGCTACCCTATTCCTTCAAAACTAAAGATGTGAGATATTTTTGCATGTAACCTAGTTTATCTGATGTTGCATTTGCATAGTCCAAAATAAACTAGATATGGGATTCTAAGGGAAAAATAAGTTCCACATTTTAAACATTTGATAATGCTATCATTTCATTGCATAAAGCATCATATATAAGCCTAAAACATGAAATGGAAAAAATAAATAGTTAATTCAAACATGCAGAAAATAATCTCCTCCAATACTGCTAATAAATTACAAATTCCTATGACATTTTACATAAAAAACAAGAAGATAATGTCCCTGTTACAACATATTTCCAGCATTTGCTTCCTAAAAATGTCTAGCTCTTCTTCTCTATTTCGATGAGGTATTAGAAATATCCCATATGCCTTTTAGTTTATCTTTCTTTTCATTTTTCAATGCCTCTTCATTTTCCAATGCTATTTGTTTCTTTTTGTTTGGAAAACTATTCATATTTGATTTTCTTTCACATGCTTGTCAAGTTTTCCTCGAGTTTTCCTTCTTCGTTCTATAACACTTTTCCAAGCATCCATGCGTATGTTACCACCCTGCACCTAATGTTTGTTTTAATTATTATATTTATTTAAAATTCACCCTTGCCTTTGTGATGGTATTTTTTTATGGCGCGTATTGGCCATCTAAATTAGACTCTAACCACTATGTATTTCATTTCAAAAATACATGTTTTATTTGGTGCTCACCCATTAAAATATTGACCATGGATCAGCATGACACCCAATAGGAAGCAAATATTATAACATCATTTTTCTTTTTTAGGACTATATCCCTTTACAAAAATGTCACCCATGTTATGCTTGATTTGATCACACTGTCCACTAGTTTACTTCTTCCATGTAAATGTTGGGTCATATCATCCTTAACAATAATCTATGCCCATTTTTTTGATGTCACCTCAACTTCAACCTCATTTTGTAATGCTCATTTCTGCCCTATGTTGTTGGTATTCTATTTTATGATGCTGATAGTAATGTCTCTCATATCACCACTATCTACCCATTTTGAAACCTTGTATACACAAACTTTGAACTACGGAGTGAAGAATACGACAACCTGGAATTTTATCCATCCACGCAGTGTATTGATCCTCTACTATACCGTCGAGGTGGCATTGGATGAGGACAATGGCAAAGTTTTGTCATACCTTGGCTTTGAATCCTACCAACGCTATCCCATCATGACATCCACTGTGTAAGAAGTTTACATTCACTTCACTACAACTAAAGCTTGGATATCTTTCTTTCAAATTTATTTCGATGCTCTGTCAGGTTTGGTACTTCTATGAAATCCATAGTTCCTCATGATTAGTGTTATATGCATTCTCATAGTAGTCTAAAAGTAGGTCCCATATCAATATGCTTGCATTCCATGATTTCATACAAAATTAAAAAACTGTGAGCTAGATTCTTGGATATTAACATGTATCACTATGCCGTTTCTATTTATCTAGTTTAGGAACTTTCCCATCACCACTAGAATCAACCTCATGCCTTTGTATCGTATTCATCCACTCTTCTTTGTCCTGTAAACTGAAACAATATTTCCACTAGGAGTATAACATTCTTTGCAAACAATCTACACACCATGTTCGCTTGTCCTCATGCAATATCATACATCTACTCTCTTTCTATCTATGTCTTTTATTCGTCATGTTGGCCCCCCATTGAGCAATCTACCTTGAAATTTTTATTTTTGAAGGAGATTAATTTATTAGCATTTTATTTCGATAATACTTATAGCAAGGAAGATAAGTCAGTTTGAAATACTTATTTCACCTTGAAAATAAGCCCTCCTTGTAACTCCTACTAATCCACCATGATATACCAGCCAAAGAAAATTGTCCCCTAAGGTTCGTATGTAAGTTTGCTCAAGGGGTCATTATCCTTCTTCTAATAGGATTAAAAATTGGTTATGTTGTTGTTATCTTGATTTATTGTCATGTAAGCTATGAAAAATTAAATGATCCTATTTAAGTTTAATAAAATTTTATCTTGTTTAAGGCAAAAGGAACATTCGTGTCAGGTTCACCAATATGTAGGCATGGCAAATTTTTAACTTAAACACGTCGAGCGCAAGGGGATATTCATTGGAATTTCTACTTCCCCACTTGAGGATCTATTTCTAAAGGAGACCCTAAGGATATTAATATCCCCTACACAATTATACCCCTACTCAATGTAATTTTTCAAGGTGTAAAAATAGATGTGAATGCTTATATATCAATGTTATATGAGTTTATTCAACAAAACACCTAAATTTTTGGATAACTAACTCTTAATGCTTTTTCGAGCCTTAAAATGGTTATTTAAAACTTAAGTCTAAGATCACATAAAATACATGCTATGCTTATTTCACACAAATGCAAGAAAACAAGAGTTAACCTATATGCTTTTTATTTTATGATAGGTTAACTAAGGAGAGATTTGATTTCCAAGGCAAACAAGAGATGATGCAAAATACAATTTATCCTATAATGCAACTATATGATTTGGATTTCTTACCTAGATAGTTGTAAAAGTAAGAAATAAGTTGAGATTTAACCTAATATTCTTTTATTTTGACCAATGCAAATGTGTTTTGTAAAAGAAGTTAAGACTAAATTCAGATTCTCTAATATTCCAAACTAAAATGTGATTTTAGGCCCAAAACAATGATAGTAAAAGAGTAGAAAAAATGAAAATATTGAAAAATAGAGTTTAGAGTGATTCCAAGTTGTT
The DNA here is from genome assembly GCA_028583015.1 of Wollemia nobilis. Lineage (NCBI taxonomy): Eukaryota > Viridiplantae > Streptophyta > Pinopsida > Araucariales > Araucariaceae > Wollemia > Wollemia nobilis. Next base: position 761,880 of record JAQPPZ010007059.1, read on the forward strand.
GGATTACCTATATTGGTGTTTGAATATAAATGCCATTGTTTCCAAAAATACCACTGGTGATTTTGGTCTTTATTGACAAATTCGGTACCTACAAATAGGTTTTCTATTTCTAGAGGTCTATCTAATGGTTCGGAAGGGTGTTTTACTATCTTGTCATCTAATCAAACCCCCATGTTTATGAAGAAAGTGAGTATTATTACCTCATAGAAACGGAATTATTCTAACCAAAAATGCTTATGGCATTTTTGGTTTTGTGTTCTAGAGAGCCAAAGTTGCCAATTACAATGGTATTTTTGGTTTACATTTGGACTGAGATGGTTTTGGGATCAAATTCAGATTTATTTTTGGCTGATTTTAATATGAAAAGGGAGTATTATGTTACCTAAAGGATGTACTAGATTTATGTATTACAAATTCTAGTATTTTAGTTACAAAACCCTACAAATTTAAGCCTAAAATGAATATGTATGCAAATGGAGCGGATAGTCTTAAAATGACTGAAATTTTAATAAAATGCAAGTGTAAGGGAGTTAAGAATGGATGTAGTGGTGTTAGAAATAATTTAGAATGACTAATTTAAATTCTAACCAAAACCAATTAGCACTAAGTAAAAATAAACCAATGTAAATTCTAAGATATGAAGAAATGTTACCCAAAACTTCAAAATCTACAACAATAAGAAAGAAAGGGAAGGCAAATGCAATGGGTAAATTATTGAGTTCTATAAATTATGAGATAAAAAGGCAATAACAACCTTGTATCTTCAACACAATAGCTTGAAGATAAAGAGATATCAATGATATATAGCTGCAAATAAAAATAGCACATAATGTATGAAGAAATAAAATGCTAAAAGAGATTGAACATCAAAATTATACCTACAAATGAAAGAAGAATGTGATTAAATGAACATATATGAAAGGAGAAATGTTAGTATGCTATTGATATGATGATATGACCATAAATAAATGTTAGTAAGTATTTTAAGACAAAATATGGAGGACAAATGCAATAAAACCTTATAAAAGATAATGTTACGGCAAAAATATGGGTATCAAATGAAAGTACAAATGGACCTGCAAAGAGATATTAGGAAATAAAATGAAGATGATATGCTTGAGCTAAAGGCTGCAAAAAATGTTAGATGATTTCCAATAGAGATAAAACCTTGGAAAAATAATTAGATGTATAAAATATGAAGATGTCAAGAGAAATATTCAGTTAGCAAGGCTACAATATAGAGGACAAGATGCAAAATGAAGCAAATATGAATGGATAGAAGGGATATGCTAGGAAAGATATCACACAAAAAAAATCTTTCCTTACCTCCAATATGACCATCTTGCCCTAATGTCCTTCTTGACTTACCTCCAAAGTGCTTTTAAAAACTTGAAAGTGCTTGAATATGAAGAATGCTAAAGAAAAAGAGATAAAATAAGAATGTTGGTAGAATGTAATTAGCCTTAGAATATTCTTTATATCTTGCTCCAAGGGTTTCTTAAATAGATTTTTAAGGAAGGATTAAGCGGGGGTAAGAAGGAAAATTATTTTGCACTAGTTTGAAATTTACATGTTTGGTTCATTATTCGAGTGTGCAAGGTCAAATATGGAATCCACATTCCCCTAGATTACGCTAAGATATTTTATTTTTTTGTCGAATTCTCCAATTGTGAAAAAATTTACTAGTGGTAATTTTGGTTTTGACTAGATTTTTTTATCAAAGATAAAATCTAACTATCAAGGTTTGAATTTTGGGGGTTTACCAAATTCTCCATTTGGCTTACTAAATTTGGTAGTGGCATTTTTGGTCAAAGAGGAAAATTTGGTAGAAGTAGGAAAAGGTACCCAAATTATTGGGTTATGGTCGAATTGATGTTTTAAGTGACTTGTTCAGTATCTTTAGCTTTACTAGTGTGTAAAAATTGGATTTCTATAGGCACAAAAATTAATAAGAGGAGGAAGAGGATCTTCCCAATAACCAAGACAAACTAGGTAGAATAATTTCAATGCTAGACCCTGAGGAGAAAGTTTGGGAAATCCTAGTAGATAGGTAGAGAACCTTGCTATTGTACCTCTATTACAAGATCAAATATAGTAGTAGAGGGAAAAAATGAGCCAAAAAACATAATTTTTGGAAACTATAGTGAGTCAAAGTTTGTAGAATAGAAATTATAAGATTAGGCAAGAAGGAAATCCTACTACAAGGTAACAAGAAATCAAAGCCCTTGTAGAGGTAGAACTGACTAAGAAATTGAAGAATGTGAAAATATCCAAATTCACTAGAAAAAATAGGGTGATATAATTGAGGATTTGCTAAATGAATCGAAGTCCTACCTCTCCATGAAGAACTGCTCCTCAATGACCCAAATAGTTTGGGCCACTCTCCACTTATAGGAGATAAGGTTGAAATGGTGGAAGACCTTTAAATATAGATAGAATATTAAGACTATAAAACTAAAGTGGGAAGGCTTTGTTGAAGCCTTTAAGAAGAGACTCCTCATCTAACAATACTATGTGGAGAAATTTGAGGAATTCTCCACACTTCACCAAGGAACAAAGATGATGGATATTTACTACCAAAAGTTTGTAAAGTTGCTTAAGTATGTACTAGTATATGAGAGAGATAAGAATATGAAGGTGCATAAGTTCATCTTAGGAGTATATCCTAATATTAAATCAATAATAACCTTACACAAACCTAAGAATATACAACAAGCATATGATCTAGCTTGAAATGCTAAATCCAAGCTATTATCAAATAAGACTCACTTTAACTATTTTGAATTGTCAATTGAAGATCAATAGTCACTTAAAAAAAGAAAAGTGTTGGTTTTATGAAACAAGATCAGAGCAAGAAAAGTAGAGGTAATCCAAAGTTCATGAGAAATAACAATGGAAAATAAAGGAATTTCAAGAAGAATTTCCAAAAAAGTAATAATAACAATAATCCTCAACCTTAAAGGTATCCAAAACCCTTAGAATTAGAGTAGCCAAGGGAATAAAAATAACAAATACACCAAGGTCCCAAGGGTGGTTGCTACGATTGTGGGGATCCATATTATGTAAATCTATGTCCAAATTGGCTAGGACCAAGCAATATGGTAGAGGCACCAAACCATAGAATTTACTCAACAATGGGAAACCAAAACTTAGACAAGCAAGACACACCTATGCTCTTGAACGGTAAATTATTTGATAAGAAAATTAATATTTTAATTTATTATGGAGCTATTGATAGCTTCATTTGTTCTAGTATAGTCAAGGATATGCTAGAAAGTGAGATTTTTGGCACAAGGGTGGAAAGTTGAGTATGAGTCTAGATAAACCTACTCACTGGATACAATATTTCCCATAGCTAAGATCACCCTATCCAATGGATTAATATTTTGGTACTTATATGTAGCACCACTACATGCCTTCGATATTATCTTAGGAATGGATAGGTTAAAGGTACATGGAGCCCTAATTAATTTCCAAGATAGATGGATAGCCTATACATATTAAGATAAGTAGATATTGAGAATCAATAGTGAGGAGGGGCCATTACAACCTTAGTTGATCTCAACAATGCAAAAAAATAAAGCTATTAGAAAATGTGGAATGGTCTATGTCATTAAGTTGAACCATATTATCAGAGATGATAGAAAGGAGGGATTTTTTAGGAATCATCCAATTTTGTATGAGTTTAGTGATGCATTTCTTGAATATATTCTAGGACTACCACCTAAATATGAATTTTATTTCATAATTGCTTTGATACTGGGATCCAAACCCATTCATATAAATCCTTATAGGATGAATCCTATTGAGATGCAGAAGTTAAAAATATAACTAAAAGGGTTCCTATAAAAAGGGTTGATTGAACCCAATGTGTTACCATGGGGTGCACCTATACTTTTTGTCAAAAAAACAATGTTCACTAAGGTTATGCATAGACTACAGAATGTTGAATAAATCAACCATCAAGAATAGGTATCCATTGCCTAGAATTGAAGATATATTCGATAAAATTAGGATGCCACCATATTTTTTAAAATTGATTTAAATTCAAGATACCATCAATTTAGAACCTAAGAAGAGGATACTCACAATACTGTTTTTAAGATTAGGTATGGGCACTACGATTTTAAATTATTTCCATTTGGGCTAACCAATGTACTAACAACATTCATGAATTTTATGAACAATATGTTCAGAAAGCAACTAGATCAATTTGTCTTGATATTTTTATATGATATCTTGATATACTCCCAAATTAGGGAACATGATAGGCACTTAATAATCATGTCTGAGTTGTTATGAAATAATTGGCTATGTGGGAACTTATCAAAGTGTGATGTTTATGTTCCATATGTGCAATATATAGGACATATCATATCTATAGAAGGGATAGTTGTGGATCCAAAAACAATTGAGACCATTTTGAGTTGGCCAACGCCCACTAATGTGTCTGAAGTGTAGAGATTCATGGGTTTAAAAGGATATTATAGTTTTTTTGTGAAGTATTATTCTAAAAAAGCCTATTTTATAACCAACCTCTAAATAAAAGGAAAGGAATACAAATGGACAAACAAGTGTGAATCCACTTTTGAGTTTCTTAAGTAGAATCTTACTACCGCACGTGTGCTTAAAATTGTAGATCCTCAAGGAATTTTTTTAGTATGTACTAATGATTATTTGGAAGATTTGGTAGGAGTTATATCAGTTGTAGCATATAAATTAAGGAAACTCAATAAGAATTAGGTAAACTATGCTATTCATGATCTAGAGCTAGTTGTGTTTGTGCACACTCTTAATATCTAGAGGTATTACTTGCCAGGGAAACCTTTTCAAGTAAGAACTGACCATCAGAGTATGAGGTACATTTTCACTCAACCTATGCTCAATGCTAGAAAAATAATATGGATCAAGTTACTAGTATATTATGAATTTGGTATAGAGTATATCAAAGGAAAGGAAAATACGGTCGTTGATGCCTTCAGTAGAAGAATGAATATAGCTACTTTGACCCATAGTCACATGGGCTTAATTGACCAAGCTAAGAAAATGTAATCTTAGGACCAGTATGAAAATGATATTTAGGCTAAAATAGAAAGAAATATTGGAGATAACAAGGATTTTGACATTAAAAAAGGTCTTTTATGTTTTAAAGACAGGGTATTTATACTAAAAAATGAGGATTTAAGGAGACTTATTATGCATGAGGTACATAGATATGCTTACTCTACTCACCCTAAAGGGATAAAAATGGGGGAGAACAAGAAAAATATCTTCTACTATTCAGGTGTAAAAGGGGATATCATTGATTTTTTTGCTCAATGCTTGAAATGTTAGAAAGCAAAGGTTGAACATAGACATCCAGTATGATAGTTATACGCACACAATATACCAATGCAAAAATGGTAGACCATATATATGAATTTTATTGTGGTTTTACCTAATACGAGGTACTAGCATGACATAATACTTGTAGTGGTTAATAAGTTGAGTAAGGTTGTGCTCTTTGTACCAAGGAACACCAAGTATGATGCTCTTGTGGTGGAAAATAGATTTTCTATAGATAAATCTAGGTTACATGGGTTTCTTGGGGTTATCATATTAGATAGGGACTTTAGATTCACATCTAAGTTTTGGTAGGCTCTTCATCATGCAATGGATACCAAGATGAACATTAGTTTTGTATACCATCCAAAAATTGATGGTCAAATAGAAAGAGTAAACCAAGTATTGGAAGACATGCTTCACATGTATTGCATGGACTAGAAGTCTCACTACGAAGACTTTTTGAATCTATTAGAGTTTTTTTGTAATAACGGTTATCATGATTCCTTGAAAATGGCTCTGTTGGAAGCCTTGTATGACAAGAGATGTAGAAGACCTCTATGATGAGATAATATAGAGGATTGGGTTATCATCAGACCGAACATGGTTGAAGTGATGGAGGAACAAATAAAAATTATTAGGCAAATGCTTAGCGAAGTTGTCGATCGTCAGAAGAGCTATGATGATATTAAAATATCACCTCAAGAAATATCTAAAGGAGATAAAGTATTTTTAAGGGTTAAACCCATGAAAAGTGCCATCAAATCTACTAAGTTGGATTCCTAATTTGTTGTACCATTTGAAAATATTGAGAGGATAAGTATAGTAGCTTAGAGACTTGCCTTTGCATCCAACCTATCAAATATCCATGATACTCTCCATGTATCCTTGTTTAGGAAGTACATTATTGATTTTAATCATGTGTGGTATGTTTCAAATTTGCATATGGTATATCCATCGATCATTGAGGTGAGACCAATAAAAATTATAGATTTTCATTCTAGAGTGACGAGGAAACAAACTCTAGAAAGTGCAAGGTCCAATGGGACCAATATTCAGAGAAAAGAGGCACTTAGAAAAAGTGGATGAGATGAAAATATATTTTTCGTATTTGTTTGAATGAAAATAATATGTAATTTGTAATTGTAGGAAAAATAAAAAGGACTATGTTAGACCAAGGGTTTTAATATGTCATGACACACCTTATATGGACTCTTTAGGAGATGGACCATGTATTGCTATGTGATGATTTGCTTAGTATTAATTGTATTATGGATTTTTAAATTGCAATTGTTATTTTGTTTATGATATTTGAGAATATGGTATTGTTGATATCATGCATGTTTGTAGGACCAGGTAATATTATAGGTGGATGAATAAGTAATCCATTGATAATTAGAACCAAAAAAAAAGAGAGAAATGATGGTTAGTTCAAATGTTGATAGCTCCAAGGTAAAAACATACCACCCACATATAAATGAATTCATATTTGTGTGTTTTAATTTATATGTCTCATCATTGGTTGGTTGATTGCTATGAGTAAGGGAACCATAACAATGAGAATTTGATAACTTAGATGTTATCATAAAATATTCCATTTGGAGACATAGGCAAAAGCTGTATATACTTTTCAAGTACTGATTTTACTCTGCCTATGTTTGAATAATGATTATATTTATTTTATAAAGAAATGGTGCATGACTAATAAGAATAATTATCTTTGTTTAAATTGATATTAATAGTTTAAAGGTTCTATTAATATCATATTTTTTTTTTTAGAAAAAAACCCCTTGAGGGGCCACCCTAGTTTGAGAGACCATGACTAGGGGGTTCTATACCATCAAATTCACCTCGGAGTCACACCCGGCCTTGCCCGCACCAACATTATCAATTGGATTTTGGGTACCCAATTCAAATTTTTGGTAGGGTGGAGATTCGAACATGGGACATCCCTTGGAGGATTTCCCTCTCCTCTCCAACTCACCTACAACACCTGGGTCTATTAATATCATATTTAAATATTAATTATTTAATACCATTATTAATCATTAAATTTTGGGAGAGAGAGTAGTTTTTTTAAATAATATCAATCTCTAGATAAGGCATAACCACATTTCGATACCATAATGCTATAGATGTTTCTCGAGTGGATAGGATAGGTCAATATCTGATAGTTTCTAGGTTTTACCTTGTATACCTCTGCAACATGAATGATGCTTCAAATGGTCACCCCGCATTTCTTACATTCTCTATGAATGTAATATATTTGGACTGCAACATTGGGATTATCCCTTCTCAATATTTAGAGATAAGGTATGCCAATTTTATCACACACAATAAGTCAATATATCTTTGTGTGTTTAGGCATAATACCTTTAGATTTAGTCAATTAGAAATCCACAATGGATTTACTAAAAATATAGTGTTTAACTACCCCATCTCTGTGATGGATTTAGATAAGTCAACTATCACTTCATGTGATAGTTCTGCATGGACACCTAAGCAAACATTATTAAGGTGCCATCACTTAATATATTTGTACATGGGTTCCTAACCTCATGGTAGGAATTTAAATTCTAGTTACATCACTAAAAATCCATCCAAAGATTCCTTGCCTTTGGAAGCATAAAAGTTTTCAACTCTAGATGTGCCCGTTGTAAAATGTCTTGAGTGTTTCCTACCCACAACATCACCAATTTTGGGTTCATCATAAAAGAGTTCTAACAATATCATCTATTGCATACCCTTTCCAAACCCTTTGTAACCTGAAGATAGAACATACAAACCTTGGTTCTCACACTCTCTTTTTCTCTAATCAACAAAAGTAAAATATACCTACTTTGCTTTTAATAAAGAAATATTGAATCATCCATCAAAATTATATGCTCATAGGGAATTTAAAATAGCATTTTAAAACTCGTAGGTTATCCATGCGTACCCACAAAACTCACTGGTCAATACATTATCCATGAGTATCCATAAAAATCATAGGTCAATGAGGCCTACTGAGTTTTTTTTTTCTAAACTTGGGCTATGTAATTCACCATCATGATGAGTTACTAGCCATTGCTTTCCAAGTACCCAACGATTAATTATCGAGACTCACATAGGTAGAGGTGAGATTTCATTTAAAAGTAATTTTTGGGGGTAACATTTAGTTTTTTATAGTCTTCTTCCACAGGACCCTTGAAGCATCGTAAACAAAAAATATAAATTTTATTTAAACCTTAGATTGAATATTGGACATAGGTCTATGGAGATTTCATTCTATTTACACAAACTTTTCTAAGGTATTTTTCAAATACCCCCATTGCAAAATAGGGTTTTCTTAGATTTGTTTTTCAATTTTTGTAAATAGTTCCTTTGAAATTTAAAAATCATAGGCTAAGGATTATATTTTGAAATTTCTTCCATTCCCCATCCCTTAAAAATAATAGGGTTTAGTTAGAATTTTTTCTCTCTTTTTGTTCTAGGCTAGGGCTATATATTTTTAATTTGCTCCATTCCCTACTCCCCAAAAATTCTAGGGCTTAGCTAGGTACTTTTTTTTTGTTTTTTCATTGCAAAAATCATAGTCTAGGGTTATATATTTTTAATTTTCTCCGTTCCCTGCCCCTAAAAATATCTAGGTTTTAGTTAGCTTTTTTTGCTTGTTTGTTTTTTCTTTTCATACAAAAATCATAGGCCATGGTTGTATTTTTTTAAATTTGCTCCATTTCCCAACCGCCCAAAAATGTAGGTTTTAGCTTTTTGTTTACAATGTTTGTTTTTTTCCTTATTTTCATGCAAGACTTGTGGGTCAAGACTATATTAATTTTTATTTTTTCCATTCCCAACCCCCAAAAAATATAGCCTTTAGTTAGTTTTTTTTTTCATGCATGTAGTTACACATTAAATTTTTATTGTTTGCTTTCTTTAAGTATGTAGGTTAGGGCATTTCATTCATATTTTGTTTTCTTGATTTCTCTATTATTAGAAAATACATATGGATTCTTTAGGTGATGTCCTTGGAACAACTATGGGTAGCAATGACCCTCCTAGAAGTGGAACTAAAATGATTCTATCAACACAAATCCTAACTCAAACCCTAGGAAAGGACCCAATGGGGAATTATGGAGTTAAGGGAAACTTGTTGAATTAGATGTTTCATAAATTTTGTGGTAAGGACATGTGAGAAGGCATTAATTACCTCAAGTTTCTTTTGATTGGTCAAATAAGGAAAGATATGGAGCTTTACCCTAACATAGATGAAACTATTAAATCTAAGGTGAAGGATTTTGTATTGGAAAAATATGCTAAAAAAAAAGAGAAAAAAAGAGAAAGAATTACAAAAATATAAGGAGTGGTGCCATAGGGCTCCTTTTATGGGCATGAGGTCCAACTATAGTATATCCATGCCATGATTGAGGAATATGTTCATATTACTTGCATTCATCAAGGTGTTTTCAGTGGGAGTGGGAGAAGCATAGGACAAGGCTTTGGCACTAGAAAAATTATCATTGATGATACTACAATGGGAAACATGGCAAAGGAGGTCAAGATAGTCATAACAATTTTTTGGTATTATTATAAAATTAGGTTCCACTCTATGGACAACCCTTATTGGGAAGTTGTAGTGAAGGTATTGAGTGAGTCTACGAAAGGAGTAAAAATATTTTATACACATGAAATAAGTAAAACACAATTAGAGGAGTGTGTAATTAAACCACATGCTCCTGTAGAATAATAAAGGATGATATGAAATAAAAAAGGACATAACATTCTTTCAGATGGGTGGATCCATGGTTGGAAGAAACTACACACTCTTGAACTTCATGGTGGCTTTGGATGGATCCATGGTTGGTTGATACCTCATGAGAGACAAAGAATGTAAAATTATTATTTTGTTTATTGGAGGAGGTTGTGGTTAAAATAGGTGTGGAAAATATTTTCCAAGAAGTGACGAATAATGCAACAACATATGTATCTATAGGTAGACTTCTTTAAGATAAGTACCTTCTATATTTTGGAGATGTGTGTTTCCCATTGCATTGACCTCATTTTGGAGTATATTGGTAAACTATCAAGGGTGAATATAGTGGTCCAATAGGTGAATAGAATAACATGATTTATCTATAACCACACATGGATGCTCAACTTGATGAGGGAGCACAATTATGGAAATAAAATTATTTTCCTAGGGACAACTTCATTTACCTTTAATTTCATTTCCTTGTAGATCCTTCTCACATCATGCTCTACTTTGAAGTAGATGTTTATGTGTAAGTAATACTATACCTCATAATTTCATGGTAAATAGGAGAGGTATTTTATATAGAGCCAAGTGTATAATAATTCATTTTGGAAAAGTGTTCAAATTGATTTTGAAGTAATTACAATTTGCTTGTTAAGTTCAAATTTAAATTTCAAAATCTTATTTATAGTTTAACATAATTTTTTCTAAATTTTTAATATTTACTTTATAATTAAGGTGATTGAACCCTTGGTAAGGTTTCTTTGCCTTGTAGATGTGTCTGAACGATTGAATGTATGGATTGATGTAGAAGCACCTAACTCCCTCTGGGCAATCGTCATTCCTCTTGGAGTATAGCTACAACTGATATTATTATTGTTGTATCAAGATTTTTCCTATTGAATGCCATTCATGCTAAAATTTAAATTTATTGTAAAATATTCTATAAATAGTAGAATGTTTACCATTACAAAAGGTAACTTTATGAACTTTACAATTCATATATAATTTTTCTTCACCTTGTAAATATTAGTGTATCATTGTTTGATCTCTCAATCTATCTTAGCTTATAATTTTTATTGTGTATGGATGTTTATTTATGTGATGGTTGTCTGAGATTGTTCATTAAATTTTATTATCTAGAATTCATGGATTTGGCTGGGTAGTTTTGGAATTTGCATCCATCCCTGGGTGTTAGATTTTATTTTTGCTAAAGCTAGTCGAATGGGAGTGCTCTAATTTTTTTGCTTGGATTTCATGCATCATCCTACTGGTTCTAGAATTCACCCTTTCTCGTTGCACCAAATAGGAAGTGAATATGTGATGGGTAGATCTATTAGGTAATCCACTATTATTTGCATTGGTGACATCAAACGAGTGTGTCTTGAAGCAACCATACCTCATCCTTGTTATTTCTGGCTATGAACACCCTTTTCTTTCTTTCTTCTTCCTTTTTCCCCTTTTCCTCTTTGCAACATATATAAACAAAATTGAAGGAGCTAGTATTCTATGAAGATTGATTGCATCTACCTCTCCCATATTGTGTAGCCATTCCATGTTGGTCTAGGACCATCCAACATGCCTTCCACTCATTCGATGATGGTTTTCACATTAACAATTTTTGGTAACTCTACTAGGGAACTCAATGAGTTTTTGTGTTTGAGAAAATTAGATTTTGGTGATACTCTAGTTTACCCATATCATTACAAATCACCTAGAAACTTTGACTAAATAACATGTCCAAATCATGAGATTAGTTGCCTCTTTATGCTAAAATATTTTTATTTCTTGAAGTACCCAAGGTTTGATAAGTAACCCTAACCTTGATAGCGGTGAAAATATGCTCATATAGTGACTCCAACCTGGTGGTGTGATCCAAAGGCTTTGATTGATTGGTGATTTAATAGCTTAGCAAAAATATCTTATATGGAATGCTGCAAGACCCCTAAATATCTTAAGCCTGTAAGAGATTCCTAAGGTGACTCTCAAAATGTTCTCCAGTTACAAAGGTATTTGTAGCAACCCTGGGATGCATGCACCGCTCTTTTTATGCTACTTACAATGTATTAAAAACCCAAAATGAAATGGAAGATAATGAAAAGCATGTAACACAAAAGTAACGAAGATGGATCTCTTTTTTGTATTGAAACCCGGTTACATGTCGGTCCCTCTTAGGGATACCCATTTTGATACAATAAGGTTACAAATAGGTAAAGAGTGCCCCTTTCGCAAAGAGGTGGTGCGCTTTTAAAAATCTTCCCATTTCTACACATGAAAATATATGAGGTCTTATAGATGCCTCCTTCTCCAGGCCTATTTCCTATAGGGATCTCTTTTACTCTTGTGTATTGCATATTTTGTTTGATGAACCCGTGGCCCTATAAGCAATGAAACAACAACACACGCTTAGATGTCCGAGAATACCTCCCCGGATGAGGTTGTTAGTACTGAATATAACAAATGAAATCAAGTGCAAATTAGACTAATGCTATGAGTGTGAATGAATGAAATGATGATATTCTAATGATATGCTAAAATAATGAATCTAATGTCTAAAATCTCAAGCTAAGCCCACAGGCCACTATCCAAGACATTAGTCACTAAAGTGACTCGTCCTCTTTGCTCTAAAGCTATGGATCAAAGCTTGTATCCGATGTTGAAATAATGGTTGCTATGCTCTCCAATTTGTCAGGTCTTCACCGTACATGTGATCTCCAAGGAAACTCTCCAAGTCTCAAAAGCTCTCCTCAATGACCTTTCTTGATGAATTGTCTAGATAAATATATCTTAGATAAAATATGTTTCTCCTATTTTCCATGATTGATCCTTGGTACTCTTCAGTTAGCAAGGCTACAATATAGAGGACAAGATGCAAAATGGAGCAAATATGAATGGATAGAAGGGATATGCTAGGAAAGATATCACACAAAAAAAATCTTTCCTTACCTCCAATATGACCATCTTGCCCTAATGTCCTTCTTGACTTACCTCCAAAGTGCTTTTAAAAACTTGAAAGTGCTTGAATATGAAGAATGCTAAAGAAGAAGAGATAAAATAAGAATGTTGGTAGAATGTAATTAGCCTTAGAATATTCTTTATATCTTGCTCCAAGGGTTTCTTAAATAGATTTTTAAGGAAGGATTAAGCGGGGGTAAGAAGGAAAATTATTTTGCACTAGTTTGAAATTTACATGTTTGGTTCATTATTCGAGTGTGCAAGGTCAAATATGGAATCCACATTCCCCTAGATTACGCTAAGATATTTTATTTTTTTGTCGAATTCTCCAATTGTGAAAAAATTTACTAGTGGTAATTTTGGTTTTGACTAGATTTTTTTATCAAAGATAAAATCTAACTATCAAGGTTTGAATTTTGGGGGTTTACCAAATTCTCCATTTGGCTTACTAAATTTGGTAGTGGCATTTTTGGTCAAAGAGGAAAATTTGGTAGAAGTAGGAAAAGGTACCCAAATTATTGGGTTATGGTCGAATTGATGTTTTAAGTGACTTGTTCAGTATCTTTAGCTTTACTAGTGTGTAAAAATTGGATTTCTATAGGCACAAAAATTAATAAGAGGAGGAAGAGGATCTTCCCAATAAGCAAGACAAACTAGGTAGAATAATTTCAATGCTAGACCCTGAGGAGAAAGTTTGGGAAATCCCAGTAGAGAGGTAGAGAACCTTGCTATTGTACCTCTATTACAAGATCAAATATAGTAGTAGAGGGAAAAAATGAGCCAAAAAACATAATTTTTGGAAACTATAGTGAGTCAAAGTTTGTAGAATAGAAATTATAAGATTAGGCAAGAAGGAAATCCTACTACAAGGTAACAAGAAATCAAAGCCCTTGTAGAGGTAGAACTGACTAAGAAATTGAAGAATGTGAAAATATCCAAATTCACTAGAAAAAATAGGGTGATATAATTGAGGATTTGCTAAATGAATCAAAGTCCTACCTCTCCATGAAGAACTGCTCCTCAATGACCCAAATAGTTTGGGCCACTCTCCACTTATAGGAGATAAGGTTGAAATGGTGGAAGACCTTTAAATATAGATAGAATATTAAGACTATAAAACTAAAGTGGGAAGGCTTTGTTGAAGCCTTTAAGAAGAGACTCCTCATCTAACAATACTATGTGGAGAAATTTGAGGAATTCTCCACACTTCACCAAGGAACAAAGATGATGGATATTTACTACCAAAAGTTTGTAAAGTTGCTTAAGTATGTACTAGTATATGAGAGAGATAAGAATATGAAGGTGCATAAGTTCATCTTAGGAGTATATCCTAATATTAAATCAATAATAACCTTACACAAACCTAAGAATATACAACAAGCATATGATCTAGCTTGAAATGCTAAATCTAAGCTATTATCAAATAAGACTCACTTTAACTATTTTGAATTGTCAATTGAAGATCAATAGTCACTTAAAAAAAGAAAAGTGTTGGTTTTATGAAACAAGATCAGAGCAAGAAAAGTAGAGGTAATCCAAAGTTCATGAGAAATAACAATGGAAAATAAAGGAATTTCAAGAAGAATTTCCAAAAAAGTAATAATAACAATAATCCTCAACCTTGAAGGTATCCAAAACCCTTAGAATTAGAGTAGCCAAGGGAATAAAAATAGCAAATACACCAAGGTCCCAAGGGTGGTTGCTACGATTGTGGGGATCCATATTATGTAAATCTATGTCCAAATTGGCTAGGACCAAGCAATATGGTAGAGGCACCAAACCATAGAATTTACTCAACAATGGGAAACCAAAACTTAGACAAGCAAGACACACCTATGCTCTTGAACAGTAAATTATTTGATAAGAAAGTTAATATTTTAATTTATTATGGAGCTATTGATAGCTTCATTTGTTCTAGTATAGTCAAGGATATGCTAGAAAGTGAGATTTTTGGCACAAGGGTGGAAAGTTGAGTATGAGTCTAGATAAACCTACTCACTGGATACAATATTTCCCATAGCTAAGATCACCCTATCCAATGGATTAATATTTTGGTACTTATATGTAGCACCACTACATGCCTTCGATATTATCTTAGGAATGGATAGGTTAAAGGTACATGGAGCCCTAATTAATTTCCAAGATAGATGGATAGCCTATACATATTAAGATAAGTAGATATTGAGAATCAATAGTGAGCAGGGGCCATTACAACCTTAGTTGATCTCAACAATGCAAAAAAATAAAGTTATTAGAAAATGTGGAATGGTCTATGTCATTAAGTTGAACCATATTATCAGAGATGATAGAAAGGAGGGATTTTTTAGGAATCATCCAATTTTGTATGAGTTTAGTGATGCATTTCTTGAATATATTCTAGGACTACCACCTAAATATGAATTTTATTTCATAATTGCTTTGATACTGGGATCCAAACCCATTCATATAAATCCTTATAGGATGAATCCTATTGAGATGCAGAAGTTAAAAATATAACTAAAAGGGTTCCTATAAAAAGGGTTGATTGAACCCAATGTGTTACCATGGGGTGCACCTATACTTTTTGTCAAAAAAACAATGTTCACTAAGGTTATGCATAGACTACAGAATGTTGAATAAATCAACCATCAAGAATAGGTATCCATTGCCTAGAATTGAAGATATATTCGATAAAATTAGGATGCCACCATATTTTTTAAAATTGATTTAAATTCAAGATACCATCAATTTAGAACCTAAGAAGAGGATACTCACAATACTGTTTTTAAGATTAGGTATGGGCACTACGATTTTAAATTATTTCCATTTGGGCTAACCAATGTACTAACAACATTCATGAATTTTATGAACAATATGTTCAGAAAGCAACTAGATCAATTTGTCTTGATATTTTTATATGATATCTTGATATACTCCCAAATTAGGGAACATGATAGGCACTTAATAATCATGTCTGAGTTGTTATGAAATAATTGGCTATGTGGGAACTTATCAAAGTGTGATGTTTATGTTCCATATGTGCAATATATAGGACATATCATATCTATAGAAGGGATAGTTGTGGATCCAAAAACAATTGAGACCATTTTGAGTTGGCCAACGCCCACTAATGTGTCTGAAGTGTAGAGATTCATGGGTTTAAAAGGATATTATAGTTTTTTTGTGAAGTATTATTCTAAAAAAGCCTATTTTATAACCAACCTCTAAATAAAAGGAAAGGAATACAAATGGACAAACAAGTGTGAATCCACTTTTGAGTTTCTTAAGTAGAATCTTACTACCGCACGTGTGCTTAAAATTGTAGATCCTCAAGGAATTTTTTTAGTATGTACTAATGATTATTTGGAAGATTTGGGAGGAGTTATATCAGTTGTAGCATATAAATTAAGGAAACTCAATAAGAATTAGGTAAACTATGCTATTCATGATCTAGAGCTAGTTGTGTTTGTGCACACTCTTAATATCTAGAGGTATTACTTGCCAGGGAAACCTTTTCAAGTAAGAACTGACCATCAGAGTATGAGGTACATTTTCACTCAACCTATGCTCAATGCTAGAAAAATAATATGGATCAAGTTACTAGTATATTATGAATTTGGTATAGAGTATATCAAAGGAAAGGAAAATACGGTCGTTGATGCCTTCAGTAGAAGAACGAATATAGCTACTTTGACCCATAGTCACATGGGCTTAATTGACCAAGCTAAGAAAATGTAATCTTAGGACCAGTATGAAAATGATATTTAGGCTAAAATAGAAAGAAATATTGGAGATAACAAGGATTTTGACATTAAAAAAGGTCTTTTATGTTTTAAAGACAGGGTATTTATACTAAAAAATGAGGATTTAAGGAGACTTATTATGCATGAGGTACATAGATATGCTTACTCTACTCACCCTAAAGGGATAAAAATGGGGGAGAACAAGAAAAATATCTTCTACTATTCAGGTGTAAAAGGGGATATCATTGATTTTTTTGCTCAATGCTTGAAATGTTAGAAAGCAAAGGTTGAACATAGACATCCAGTATGATAGTTATACGCACACAATATACCAATGCAAAAATGGTAGACCATATATATGAATTTTATTGTGGTTTTACCTAATACGAGGTACTAGCATGACATAATACTTGTAGTGGTTAATAAGTTGAGTAAGGTTGTGCTCTTTGTACCAAGGAACACCAAGTATGATGCTCTTGTGGTGGAAAATAGATTTTCTATAGATAAATCTAGGTTACATGGGTTTCTTGGGGTAATCATATTAGATAGGGACTTTAGATTCACATCTAAGTTTTGGTAGGCTCTTCATCATGCAATGGATACCAAGATGAACATTAGTTTTGTATACCATCCAAAAATTGATGGTCAAATAGAAAGAGTAAACCAAGTATTTGAAGACATGCTTCACATGTATTGCATGGACTAGAAGTCTCACTACGAAGACTTTTTGAATCTATTAGAGTTTTTTTGTAATAACGGTTATCATGATTCCTTGAAAATGGCTCTGTTGGAAGCCTTGTATGACAAGAGATGTAGAAGACCTCTATGATGAGATAATATAGAGGATTGGGTTATCATCAGACCGAACATGGTTGAAGTGATGGAGGAACAAATAAAAATTATTAGGCAAACGCTTAGCGAAGTTGTCGATCGTCAGAAGAGCTATGATGATATTAAAATATCACCTCAAGAAATATCTAAAGGAGATAAAGTATTTTTAAGGGTTAAACCCATGAAAAGTGCCATCAAATCTACTAAGTTGGATTCCTAATTTGTTGTACCATTTGAAAATATTGAGAGGATAAGTATAGTAGCTTAGAGACTTGCCTTTGCATCCAACCTATCAAATATCCATGATACTCTCCATGTATCCTTGTTTAGGAAGTACATTATTGATTTTAATCATGTGTGGTATGTTTCAAATTTGCATATGGTATATCCATCGATCATTGAGGTGAGACCAATAAAAATTATAGATTTTCATTCTAGAGTGACGAGGAAACAAACTCTAGAAAGTGCAAGGTCCAATGGGACCAATATTCAGAGAAAAGAGGCACTTAGAAAAAGTGGATGAGATGAAAATATATTTTTCGTATTTGTTTGAATGAAAATAATATGTAATTTGTAATTGTAGGAAAAATAAAAAGGACTATGTTAGACCAAGGGTTTTAATATGTCATGACACACCTTATATGGACTCTTTAGGAGATGGACCATGTATTGCTATGTGATGATTTGCTTAGTATTAATTGTATTATGGATTTTTAAATTGCAATTGTTATTTTGTTTATGATATTTGAGAATATGGTATTGTTGATATCATGCATGTTTGTAGGACCAGGTAATATTATAGGTGGATGAATAAGTAATCCATTGATAATTAGAACCAAAAAAAAAGAGAGAAATGATGGTTAGTTCAAATGTTGATAGCTCCAAGGTAAAAACATACCACCCACATATAAATGAATTCATATTTGTGTGTTTTAATTTATATGTCTCATCATTGGTTGGTTGATTGCTATGAGTAAGGGAACCATAACAATGAGAATTTGATAACTTGGATGTTATCATAAAATATTCCATTTGGAGACATAGGCAAAAGGTGTATATACTTTTCAAGTACTGATTTTACTCTGCCTATGTTTGAATAATGAATATATTTATTTTATAAAGAAATGGTGCATGACTAATAAGAATAATTATCTTTGTTTAAATTGATATTAATAGTTTAAAGGTTCTATTAATATCATATTTTTTTTTTTAGCAAAAAACCCCTTGAGGGGCCACCCTAGTTTGAGAGACCATGACTAGGGGGTTCTATACCATCAAATTCACCTCGGAGTCACACCCGGCCTTGCCCGCACCAACATTATCAATTGGATTTTGGGTACCCAATTCAAATTTTTGGTAGGGTGGAGATTCGAACATGGGACATCCCTTGGAGGATTTCCCTCTCCTCTCCAACTCACCTACAACACCTGGGTCTATTAATATCATATTTAAATATTAATTATTTAATACCATTATTAATCATTAAATTTTGGGAGAGAGAGTAGTTTTTTTAAATAATATCAATCTCTAGATAAGGCATAACCACATTTCGATACCATAATGCTATAGATGTTTCTCGAGTGGATAGGATAGGTCAATATATGATAGTTTCTAGGTTTTACCTTGTATACCTCTGCAACATGAATGATGCTTCAAATGGTCACCCCACATTTCTTACATTCTCTATGAATGTAATATATTTGGACTGCAACATTGGGATTATCCCTTCTCAATATTTAGAGATAAGGTATGCCAATTTTATCACACACAATAAGTCAATATATCTTTGTGTGTTTAGGCATAATACCTTTAGATTTAGTCAATTAGAAATCCATAATGGATTTACTAAAAATATAGTGTTTAACTATCCCATCTCTGTGATGGATTTAGATAAGTCAACTATCACTTCATGTGATAGTTCTGCATGGACACCTAAGCAAACATTATTAAGGTGCCATCACTTAATATATTTGTACATGGGTTCCTAACCTCCTGGTAGGAATTTAAATTCTAGTTACATCACTAAAAATCCATCCAAAGATTCCTTGCCTTTGGAAGCATAAAAGTTTTCAACTCTAGATGTGCCCGTTGTAAAATGTCTTGAGTGTTTCCTACCCACAACATCACCAATTTTGGGTTCATCATAAAAGAGTTCTAACAATATCATCTATTGCATACCCTTTCCAAACCCTTTGTAACCTGAAGATAGAACATACAAACCTTGGTTCTCACACTCTCTTTTTCTCTAATCAACAAAAGTAAAATATACCTACTTTGCTTTTAATAAAGAAATATTGAATCATCCATCAAAATTATATGCTCATAGGGAATTTAAAATAGCATTTTAAAACTCGTAGGTTATCCATGCGTACCCACAAAACTCACTGGTCAATACATTATCCATGAGTATCCATAAAAATCATAGGTCAATGAGGCCTACTGAGTTTTTTTTTTCTAAACTTGGGCTATGTAATTCACCATCATGATGAGTTACTAGCCATTGCTTTCCAAGTACCCAACGATTAATTATCGAGACTCACATAGGTAGAGGTGAGATTTCATTTAAAAGTAATTTTTGGGGGTAACATTTAGTTTTTTATAGTCTTCTTCCACAGGACCCTTGAAGCATCGTAAACAAAAAATATAAATTTTATTTAAACCTTAGATTGAATATTGGACATAGGTCTATGGAGATTTCATTCTATTTACACAAACTTTTCTAAGGTATTTTTCAAATACCCCCATTGCAAAATAGGGTTTTCTTAGATTTGTTTTTCAATTTTTGTAAATAGTTCCTTTGAAATTTAAAAATCATAGGCTAAGGATTATATTTTGAAATTTCTTCCATTCCCCATCCCTTAAAAATAATAGGGTTTAGTTAGAATTTTTTCTCTCTTTTTGTTCTAGGCTAGGGCTATATATTTTTAATTTGCTCCATTCCCTACTCCCCAAAAATTCTAGGGCTTAGCTAGGTACTTTTTTTTTGTTTTTTCATTGCAAAAATCATAGTCTAGGGTTATATATTTTTAATTTTCTCCGTTCCCTGCCCCTAAAAATATCTAGGTTTTAGTTAGCTTTTTTTGCTTGTTTGTTTTTTCTTTTCATACAAAAATCATAGGCCATGGTTGTATTTTTTTAAATTTGCTCCATTTCCCAACCGCCCAAAAATGTAGGTTTTAGCTTTTTGTTTACAATGTTTGTTTTTTTCCTTATTTTCATGCAAGACTTGTGGGTCAAGACTATATTAATTTTTATTTTTTCCATTCCCAACCCCCAAAAAATATAGCCTTTAGTTAGTTTTTTTTTTCATGCATGTAGTTACACATTAAATTTTTATTGTTTGCTTTCTTTAAGTATGTAGGTTAGGGCATTTCATTCATATTTTGTTTTCTTGATTTCTCTATTATTAGATAATACATATGGATTCTTTAGGTGATGTCCTTGGAACAACTATGGGTAGCAATGACCCTCCTAGAAGTGGAACTAAAATGATTCTATCAACACAAATCCTAACTCAAACCCTAGGAAAGGACCCAATGGGGAATTATGGAGTTAAGGGAAACTTGTTGAATTAGATGTTTCATAAATTTTGTGGTAAGGACATGTGAGAAGGCATTAATTACCTCAAGTTTCTTTTGATTGGTCAAATAAGGAAAGATATGGAGCTTTACCCTAACATAGATGAAACTATTAAATCTAAGGTGAAGGATTTTGTATTGGAAAAATATGCTAAAAAAAAAGAGAAAAAAAGAGAAAGAATTACAAAAATATAAGGAGTGGTGCCATAGGGCTCCTTTTATGGGCATGAGGTCCAACTATAGTATATCCATGCCATGATTGAGGAATATGTTCATATTACTTGCATTCATCAAGGTGTTTTCAGTGGGAGTGGGAGAAGCATAGGACAAGGCTTTGGCACTAGAAAAATTATCATTGATGATACTACAATGGGAAACATGGCAAAGGAGGTCAAGATAGTCATAACAATTTTTTGGTATTATTATAAAATTAGGTTCCACTCTATGGACAACCCTTATTGGGAAGTTGTAGTGAAGGTATTGAGTGAGTCTACGAAAGGAGTAAAAATATTTTATACACATGAAATAAGTAAAACACAATTAGAGGAGTGTGTAATTAAACCACATGCTCCTGTAGAATAATAAAGGATGATATGAAATAAAAAAGGACATAACATTCTTTCAGATGGGTGGATCCATGGTTGGAAGAAACTACACACTCTTGAACTTCATGGTGGCTTTGGATGGATCCATGGTTGGTTGATACCTCATGAAAGACAAAGAATGTAAAATTATTATTTTGTTTATTGGAGGAGGTTGTGGTTAAAATAGGTGTGGAAAATATTTTCCAAGAAGTGACGAATAATGCAACAACATATGTATCTATAGGTAGACTTCTTTAAGATAAGTACCTTCTATATTTTGGAGATGTGTGTTTCCCATTGCATTGACCTCATTTTGGAGTATATTGGTAAACTATCAAGGGTGAATATAGTGGTCCAATAGGTGAATAGAATAACATGATTTATCTATAACCACACATGGATGCTCAACTTGATGAGGGAGCACAATTATGGAAATAAAATTATTTTCCTAGGGACAACTTCATTTACCTTTAATTTCATTTCCTTGTAGATCCTTCTCACATCATGCTCTACTTTGAAGTAGATGTTTATGTGTAAGTAATACTATACCTCATAATTTCATGGTAAATAGGAGAGGTATTTTATATAGAGCCAAGTGTATAATAATTCATTTTGGAAAAGTGTTCAAATTGATTTTGAAGTAATTACAATTTGCTTGTTAAGTTCAAATTTAAATTTCAAAATCTTATTTATAGTTTAACATAATTTTTTCTAAATTTTTAATATTTACTTTATAATTAAGGTGATTGAACCCTTGGTAAGGTTTCTTTGCCTTGTAGATGTGTCTGAATGATTGAATGTATGGATTGATGTAGAAGCACCTAACTCCCTCTGGGCAATCGTCATTCCTCTTGGAGTATAGCTACAACTGATATTATTATTGTTGTATCAAGATTTTTCCTATTGAATGCCATTCATGCTAAAATTTAAATTTATTGTAAAATATTCTATAAATAGTAGAATGTTTACCATTACAAAAGGTAACTTTATGAACTTTACAATTCATATATAATTTTTCTTCACCTTGTAAATATTAGTGTATCATTGTTTGATCTCTCAATCTATCTTAGCTTATAATTTTTATTGTGTATGGATGTTTATTTATGTGATGGTTGTCTGAGATTGTTCATTAAATTTTATTATCTAGAATTCATGGATTTGGCTGGGTAGTTTTGGAATTTGCATCCATCCCTGGGTGTTAGATTTTATTTTTGCTAAAGCTAGTCGAATGGGAGTGCTCTAATTTTTTTGCTTGGATTTCATGCATCATCCTACTGGTTCTAGAATTCACCCTTTCTCGTTGCACCAAATAGGAAGTGAATATGTGATGGGTAGATCTATTAGGTAATCCACTATTATTTGCATTGGTGACATCAAACGAGTGTGTCTTGAAGCAACCATACCTCATCCTTGTTATTTTTGGCTATGAACACCCTTTTCTTTCTTTCTTCTTCCTTTTTCCCCTTTGCCTCTTTGCAACATATATAAACAAAATTGAAGGAGCTAGTATTCTATGAAGATTGATTGCATCTACCTCTCCCATATTGTGTAGCCATTCCATGTTGGTCTAGGACCATCCAACATGCCTTCCACTCATTCGATGATGGTTTTCACATTAACAATTTTTGGTAACTCTACTAGGGAACTCAATGATTTTTTGTGTTTGAGAAAATTAGATTTTGGTGATACTCTAGTTTACCCATATCATTACAAATCACCTAGAAACTTTGACTACATAACATGTCCAAATCATGAGATTAGTTGCCTCTTTATGCTAAAATATTTTTATTTCTTGAAGTACCCAAGGTTTGATAAGTAACCCTAACCTTGATAGCGGTGAAAATATGCTCATATAGTGACTCCAACCTGGTGGTGTGATCCAAAGGCTTTGATTGATTGGTGATTTAATAGCTTAGCAAAAATATCTTATATGGAATGCTGCAAGACCCCTAAATATCTTAAGCCTGTAAGAGATTCCTAAGGTGACTCTCAAAATGTTCTCCAGTTACAAAGGTATTTGTAGCAACCCTGGGATGCATGCACCGCTCTTTTTATGATACTTACAATGTATTAAAAACCCAAAATGAAATGGAAGATAATGAAAAGCATGTAACACAAAAGTAACGAAGATGGATCTCTTTTTTGTATTGAAACCTGGTTACATGTCGGTCCCTCTTAGGGATACCCATTTTGATACAATAAGGTTACAAATAGGTAAAGAGTGCCCCTTTCGCAAAGAGGTGGTGCGCTTTTAAAAAGCTTCCCATTTCTACACATGAAAATATATGAGGTCTTATAGATGCCTCCTTCTCCAGGCCTATTTCCTATAGGGCTCTCTTTTACTCTTGTGTATTGCATATTTCGTTTGATGAACCCGTGGCCCTATAAGCAATGAAACAACAACACACACTTAGATGTCCGAGAATACCTCCCCGGATGAGGTTGTTAGTACTGAATATAACAAATGAAATCAAGTGCAAATTAGACTAATGCTATGAGTGTGAATGAATGAAATGATGATATGCTAATGATATGCTAAAATAATGAATCTAATGTCTAAAATCTCAAGCTAAGCCCACGGGCCACTATCCAAGACATTAGTCGCTAAAGTGACTCGTCCTCTTTGCTCTAAAGCTATGGATCAAAGCTTGTATCCGATGTTGAAATAATGGTTGCTATGCTCTCCAATTTGTCAGGGCTTCACCGTACATGTGATCTCCAAGGAAACTCTCCAAGTCTCAAAAGCTCTCCTCAATGACCTTTCTTGATGAATTGTCTAGATAAATATATCTTAGATAAAATATGTTTCTCCTATTTTCCATGATTGATCCTTGGTACTCTTAGGCTTGCACCTTTTATAGTGTGAAACCCTAGGTCTATGTTCAAGACCTAAGAATGAATTTATCATGCATAGTGAGATTTAGCATGATAATTTTTTTTTCTCTTTTCTATGTTTGGTGGCCAGTTAACTGAAATATAATTGCCAACTTGAGTCTCCTATGCAAATTGGTCGTTAGCATGAGAAGATTTTATCCTTTATTTATGTTTGGAGGTCAGTTAACTAAAGTATAAATGAAAATTCAAGTATCCTATGTGAACTGGTCATGAAAAGGAATGCAAAGTTACTCCCGTTAACCTTTATTGCATGTAAACTGTCACTTCCACTTTTGATTAGGCCTGTTTATCGGTAAACATGCTTTTATGGTTTAGTTGTTGTTGTATGTAGTGACTAATATCTGGATGCTATCATCTGCATTAGCTAAGGTTTGGCCGCTCTATGCTTGAGTGACTAAGATTTGGTTGCTCTTGGCTTGAGTAGCTAGGTTTGGATGGCTTGAAAAGGCCCCAAATGAGTGGTGAGAACCACTATTGATGCTTAGAAAATTCAATATTATGTCATATGATTTTATGAATGTGTCTATGTGAGTAGCTTCCCTAAGCATGACATGATTTAGGTGTCTACAGATGTCCCTTTTTGCGATGTGCTATGTGGAAAACACAACATTGAGCAAAAATGTAGACTGATCTGTTTGTAGGGTGTATGGTGATCAATGGTTTGATCAATGTCGGATGGCCCAATCATGCAAGATGACATGCATCCTTTGAATCATTGCCTCAACTTTTGAAATACTTAGCTTAGTGGCTTGGGCATGTTAAATTGCACTCATTCCTCAAACTCAATCGGGTAGCTTCAACTGCTACAATAGTTTCGACCGATAGGAGAGCTACAATTGAATATGTCATGTCTGCTTACGTTCCCAAAAAACAAGAGAAATTTGTGATTGTTGTATGCAATGATTTGTAGGATGAACAAAATTTTGTTATGATCGAGTGATCTTTTGTTGATTTTGATTATGATTATATTGAAGTTTTGAACTACTTCCTCACACAATGGATTGGTGAAGAAATGACAATTAAGGAGGCGACAAGTCACTTGACCAATATAACTAATATGGTTCCTTTCTAGCATTTGTTGCTTGTAATGGGTTATCCCACACCCAAGTGTAATTCCAATAGTTTATGATAATCATCCATACCTATCCCGAGGAGAGGTCTAGCTATCAATAGCCTTCTTAGGGAATTAGGATGAGTGAATCTATTTATGTTCATATTGTATCACTTTGGCTTAATGTTTTTGGTATCATAGGGGAATTAGGATGATCCTTTCACACCCATGGAGCAGTCCGACCATCTTGGTATTGTTCGGGATTGAAGGATGAAACATCGTAATTCCAAAATGAAATGATTTTGCCCCAAGTGGCCTTATGGTAACCTACACATCTCATCGAAGTGCATGGAGTGTGAATCGCTGTAATCATCGAGTGGATAGAGTAAGTAACTGGGTATGATGCCTGCTTGGAATTATTCTTATATGCAATTTTTTTTGTTTTTTGTGTTTTTGGTCATTAAGATGACTTCAATTCATCAAAATGTGTTTATTCAATGTTTTTGTTATTCTTGGAGTAGGTCATTGTCAGGTCTAGTGGCATTTGAGTCTCTGCCTATGGCTGCTATTGCCTTGACCAGCTACAAAGTTTGGGTCACCGATGCCAGCAGCGACCAAGGCATAATTTGAAAACATATAAAATATATTTTTAGGGTTTCAACCTATCACTTTTATTTGCTATCAATTTAATTTTTAGAGGTCTGATGAGATAGTGATAGTTGTGATTTTTGAAGTTACCTACATCAAGGACATGGTTACACAGGGTGAGGCATCGGTTGTTGGAGGAGCCAGAGCTTCTCGGGTATTCTTTCAAACCCTACCCTCTTTTATACTCTTAGGTAAAACATAACCTCATTAAGTAAATGGTAAATGAACCCCATTAAACTTGTTGGTAATGAAATAAATCTGTTGTTAGGTTTAGTTTAGGTTTTTAAGTGGTGGGTTGGTCCCCATTTTTATTTTTTCCAATATTTTTGAATTTTTTAGCATAGGGTTCACGGGTTTTCTATGTTACCTTCCAACCGTTGTCTCTTAGAGCGGCAAAATTTTGGCCGTTGTTGCTCAAAGCGACTAAGTTTGAACCCCAATGGTCAAAAATTTGACCGTTGGAATTTGGCCACTGTTACCTCCAATGGCCAGATCCTGGCCACCATAGGCGATAACGACTAAACCCCTTAGCTGATTTTGCACAAATTTTTGCTTTTTATTGGATTTTCTAAGATAGTTTTTAATTTATTTTGGAATTTTGAACTACTCTTTAGCATGTGTTGCATGCCTAGGTGTATTTATCCCCCCATTATTTGCTCAGATTTTAGGAGAGTGTCAGATTTTTTTTTATCAGGATTTATGCCTTAGATGCACTGTAGTTATGCTTCATCTTTATTTGCTTTACTTAGATCCTTACTACTAAGGCTCAGGACCCAAGGCTCATGAATGACCTTCTACCTCTTATGGATGACACTGATTGGAGGTGGATTAAGGCTCGCAGACTCCAGTATGTTACCAAACTACCTCATATTATGTCATACCAGGCTTACCTTACGGTTTTGGCCCATCGCTGGGACCCTCAGACCAATACCTTCCACCTCTCGATCAGCAATATGACCATTATACTAGAGGATATGTATAGGATCTTTCAGATCCATTTTGATGGGGTGGCCATTATTTCTTCAACCACTAATGATCAGGTGGTCATCTTCACTCAGGTGTTCGAAGGACATTTTGAGGATGCTCTCAAGGAGACCAAGTCTGGGGGAGTGTCTATCATCTACTTGTACTAGAAGTATGTTTTCACAATGAGGTATGTGTAGACACCAAAACAGCACCAATCCGATTATGTGACTGCAAACACTGATCGCTTTGACTAACACAGCCCCCAGGGCAGCCCTCAGAGGTTAAACGATGGTCTTAACCACTTTCATAGCAATTTTGTGAGGTCAAGAAGCAATTTGGCACACTTGGACACTTTGCCCAGTATTCGTCTCACCCAGGGACGAATTCAAAATAGAATCCGTCCCACCCCAGGACGAATTCTGAATCCGTCCCTGGGTGGGACGAATTCTAAGCTTAACTGGCAAAAATGGAAATGGTGCCAAGTGGCAGCCCAGAACAGTCAGTTAAGGGCTCCTACCTTGCACGCATGTGTAAGTGGACAGAGGGGCCGTTAGAGGACTGTTACAAGAAGCATTTAAAAAAGTCCATGCATCGGATTTGAGTAAGGTTCGAGCTTCCAAAGGCCACCCAACAACCTCCCTTGCAAAAGAGATTGGTGGATGTGGGAAGGTGAACAAGGGGGATGCAAGTGAGTCTTCAATTCGGTAGCACTTCGTTGCTTGAACACTCCTTCAACCTGTATGTTTTGGGTGAGAAAAGTCCCACCTTTTATAGACCCAAGGGGTCTCTTTTGGGAGGGAAGCACAAAAGCCAAGTGTTGGCCATGGGCGCCATGTGGTAGTCTTGTCTTCCCATGAGGGAGGGGAGTCCTCAATTGACTTGAACTTTGATAAATACTTCTTGTAACAGTCCTCTAACGGTCCCTCTGTCCACTTACACATGCGTGCAAGGTAGGAACCCTTAACTGAATGTTCTGGGCTGCCACTTGGCACCATTTGCCTTTTTGCCCGTTAAGCTTAGAATTCGTCCCACCCAGGGACGGATTCGAACTCCGTCTCCGGGGTGGGACGGATTCTATTTTGAATTCGTCCCCGGGTGAGACGAATACTGGGCAAAGTGTCCAAGTGTGCCAAATTGCTTCTTGACCTCACAAAATTGCTATGAAAGTGGTTAAGACCACTGTTTAACCTCTGAGGGCTGCCCTGGGGGCTGTGTTAGTCAAAGCGATCAGTGTTTGCAGTCACATAATTGGATTGGTGCTGTTTTGGTGTCTACACTTGGAAATGCTTCTTGTAACAGTCCTCTAACGGCCCCTCTGTCCACTTACACATGCGTGCAAGGTAGGAGCCCTTAACTGACTGTTCTAGGCTGCCACTTGGCACCATTTGCCTTTTTGCCCGTTAAGCTTAGAATTCGTCCCACCCAGGGATGGATTCGGAATTCGTCCTGGGGTGGGACGGATTCTATTTTGAATTCGTCCCCGGGTGAGACGAATACTGGGCAAAGTGTCCAAGTGTGCCAAATTGCTTCTTGACCTCACAAAATTGCTATGAAAGTGGTTAAGACCATTGTTTAACCTCTGAGGGCTGCCCTGGGGGCTGTGTTAGTCAAAGAGATCAGTGTTTGCAGTCACATAATCAGATTGGTGCTGTTTTGGTGTCTACAGATGCCCCTTTTTGGGAAGCGCTGCGGGTGACGCAGTGTTGAGCAAAAATAGATAACCAAAGCACTAATGATTAGGGTTTCTTGGTAACCTAGCCAATTTTTGATGCCCCAAGTATGGAAAGGGCATGCATTCTTGAATCCTTGCTTCGACGAGCTAAGGAATTTGATTTCAAGTATTAACCTGTTTTGGTGAGGTGTGACTTGAACTTAGACATTGATCGATCATGAACAAGTGAAGGGCATTTTTATCCTCGGGGGGAACCTTGTGTTCATGATTCACGAAATGCCAAGTGTTTGATTGATTTGATTGTTGCTTGTTTACTGCCCCAAGCAGGAGCGTGATTGTCTTTGTCAATGATTCTTTGAATGCATGTCATTTTCCTTAATTGGGTGTGTGATTGTTGGTTGGTGACTAAGTGTGACTACAAATTTTGATTCCCCAAGTATGGAAAGGGCATGCATTCTTGAATCCTTGCTTCTGACGAGCTAAGGAATTTGATTTCAAGTATTAACCTATTTTGGTGAGGTGTGACTTGAACTTAGACATTGATCAGTCATGAACAAGTGAAGGGCGTTTTTATCCTCAAGGGGAACCTTGTGTTCATGATTCACGAAATGCCAAGTGTTTGATTGATTTGATTGTTGCTTGTTTATTGCCCCAAGCAGGAGCGTGATTGTCTTTGTCAATGATTCTTTGAATGCATGTCGTTTTCCTTAATTGGGTGTGTGATTGTTGGTTGGTGACTAAGTGTGACTACCCCCTCAAGCGACGAATCGATGAGGGAATGACCTTCATGAGAGAAGCGACGAGTCGCTTGACCCAAGATGACTTGTGCAAGGTTGACTTTAGAGGGTTTACCGTTAAGCGTGTGCAATTTTTCCAACATATGGACCTATTTTTGGTGGGTGTTAACCCTTTTGGTGATGTCATAATGAGGTGAAATCGTCGAAAACCTATTTCCCGTGGAGCGGTCCGGCTATGATAGCCTTCTTGGGGAATTAGGAGAGTGATAATTTGGACCTCGACATCGATTTTATTTGCCAAGAGGTTAAGTGCGAGAGCACTTTTGTCCGGCAATGTTATTGTTGTTTGTTTTTGTTGCATTTTTTCTTGTTTTTGTTTTTTTTTGTGACACCATTTGGTGATTAAATTGTCGGCAATCCGTCTGCCCATGTAGCGGTCCGGCTATGGTAGCCTTCTTCGGGAGTAGGATGGTGACAATGTAAACCCTGACATCAATTTTGCTATGCCAAGAGGTTAAGTGCAAGAGCACTTGTGTCTGGCAATGTTTATTGCTTGTTTTTGTGTTGCATTTATTTGTTGTTTTGATTTTCTTTGATCTTGTGCATGATGGTTGATGAATATGGATGTATGCATGTTGATTTATTTTGATGGATGCATATGTTATGATGAATGCAAATGGTTTTGATTTATATGTGATATGCAGATATGAAATGGATGAATGGGGTTTGTGATGTTTGGCTATGGCACCAAGGACTATTTAGAACTCTGTTATTTTGTTTTTAGGCGATTGTTGTGATGCATGACTTTGTATGTATACATGGTTTTTCTATTTTTGTATTTTTTGATGGTATTTGCAAAGATGAAAAGTAGCGCAGTTGGTTTAGAAATGTAGCTAAGGTTTTCTGAGACTCAGACGGTTTTAGCTCACTAGCCACGACTGTACTTTATCTTACAAGACTTTTAAACAAGGTATGAATCAGACTTGTTTTTGACCAAGTTATTTAACATCCTTGTGTGTGCAATTGAGTTCATTTAGTGGTATTTGTTAGGATACCGCTAGTGCCAGATGGGCTTTCAACCGAACCTGTACTAAGGATCACCTAATTAGCTCCACGAATTCCTTTGTTGTATGTACTAAGATTAATCCGCGGTGTAATCCAGGATGTCATAAGCTAGCTCATCCACATGCAAACATTGATCTGTACGCAAGTTAATGTGACAAATATATCGTCATGCGGGAGGTTTACTTCTGTTACCGAATTGGTATTGAAGCTTGCCTTATGACCTACAAAATGCTGAGAGTTCCAGGGATTCAAGGTCAACTCCCTTATTTTTTTTCAATTGTATTGGGATACTTGCTCTTTTGTAGTGATAAGATCACTGTTTATTTTGATTGATTTTTCTTTTGAGCAAGGGATTGGGGATATGGAGTGACGAAAATCACTGTTGTTTGTGCCTTTTGATGTGTGCACTATAGTTTGTCAAATTTTTGAGTTTTGACATTTTGCAAATTTTTGTGTTTTGCAACTATTGAGAACTTTAGGGATTCTTAGGGAATTGGGTAGGGAGGAAGCTTGTCCTTTTGCCAACTCTCAGCATTCTAGGGGTCACTCACACAGGGGGATGAGCAAGATAACCGTTTCGCTTGTGGTGACCTAGATTATTTTGCAGGTTTCGTCTTTCGTTCACACAATTTGGGAATTTTTTGTGTTTTGATATGTGTTGGGATGTTGCGTAACAAGGTATATTTCAAGTATGACTCTACCTTCGTAAAATCTGTTTGATTTGATACATTACATGGTTAAAGAGGAAAATGATAACTAAATCATTGAAACTCTTGGTACATTTACAGACCACTGACTGTAGTGTGGTAAAAGTTATGCTTGGTGTTTTTGTTGTTTTTGTAAAATGGAACAATGCGAAACAAGATGGACTAGTAGAGCAATTGCAGCCTATGGTTCCTTTGACCTATACAACCATGAATATGCAATGTGTGGATGCAATGCTTAATGTAGCTACATATTTTTGTATTTTTGATGGATTGATTTTGTTGAAGGTGAAGATGAGGTGCGAGAATATGAATTTTTTTTTTTGATGAATTTGAGTATGCCTAGAATTGAGATGCAAATCTTTGTTGTTTTTGATGATTTTTTTTGTTTTGTTTTTTTTGAATTTCTTGATTTTTTGACCAAGCAATTGCGATAATCGTTGGAGCTTTTTGGGTTGACCAAGAGATTGCGATAATCCTTGGAGCTTTTTGTATTGACCAAGAGATTGCGATAATCCTTGGAGCTTTTTGGGTGACCAAGAGATTGTGATAATCCTTGGAGCTTTTTGGGTTGACCAAGAGATTGCAATAATCCTTGGAGCTTTTTGGATTGACCAAGAGATTGCGATAATCCTTGGAGCTTTTTGGGTGACCAAGAGATTGCGATAATCCTTGGAGATTTTAGAGTGACCAAGTGATTGCGATAATCCTTGGAGCTTTTTGGGTTGACCAAGAAATTGCGATAATCCTTGGAGCTTTTTGGGTGACCAAGGGATTGCGATAATCCTTGGAGCTTTTGGAGTGACCAAGAGATTGCGATAATCCTTGGAGCTTTTTGGTTTTGACCAAGTGATTGCGATAATCCTTGGAGCTTTTTGGGTGACCAAGAGATTGCGATAATCCTTGGAGATTTTTGGTTTGGATTATGGTTCTTTAGGGGATAAAGGTACCCCCAGATTGATGGTATTTGCACTCCAGATCTGGTTCTGGAGGTATGGGCATGAATGGATCTGCCCTATGCATAGAGATGAGGATAGAGTCTACCCCCGGCATTGATGTTGCTATGGGATCTCTGGGCGGAAGTTGATCTTTATGTACCCAAAGTTGTGGATGTAACGCTTGGTCCCACTGTGGTGGGTTAACACGCCACTCATGCCCTAGTATTATGTTTATTTGTTGACATGCTTCATCGATGTTTATGGGATGTCGATGTTGTCGCATGTGATTGCTATGGGCTATGTTTGTTTCATCCTCACCTTCGGACAATGTGTATAGCTCATCAGAATCTAGAGATTCTGAGACATGGAGGACTGCATCCTCAGGTAGCCCTATGGTTAAAGGTTGATCCTCTTTGAAAGGAGCTTCATGTAAGTTGGGCCTTGGGAGCTCCAAAATCTTGGTCTGTACCGACTCTAAGTGCTCTAGCACTTTGCATGTCTCGAGAGATTTGAACTCCCCCTCTTTGGTTGGTTCTTGTTGAGGAACATGGGGCCTATGGAGGGGTGGCCTGATGGCACCCCCCATGCCTTGGTAGGGCTTTTCATCCTGCTCTTCTTCTTGCTCTGATTCCTTAGAGGCTTCTTGATGAATTTCTAAGGGTGGCTCATAAGCCTGGGTGGATTTCTGAGGAAGGCACCCATCATTGGTTATAGCAGCGGCCTCCCATTCATGTCTAGGAGGCGTCGGGGGTGGTGCTTCAGGAATCGAGAGAGTAGCTTCCCGCTCCTGTCTAGGAGGTGTTGGGGGTAGCTTTTGATGAGGTCGCGATGACCTATCTTCCCCCCATGGGTTGTGCCACTCAAAATATTTTGTCTTATGCATGTGAGGGGTTGGAGTCCTTTCTTGCATAGTGTGTTGGAACAGCTCATCCTTCTGGCACTGAAGGTGCTCTTCGTTAATATGGTACGGTTCCTCTAACGGTAGTCGTTCGAGCTCAAGTTGCGTGAGTTTCTTGAGATGTGTGATATATTCGATAGATTCTATGATAGTTAGTCCCACCGCCTCATGTCTAGAAGGCCTAAACGCCTCTCTTAGATAAAAATCTTGGTCATAGTGATCCAAGATCTCTATAGGACACATCCCTCTGTTAGGGGTAGCAGCATTCTCTCTCGGGGCTTTGGCCTCAGTGAGTGGTCCTGATAGATAGCAGGTGCGAAGGCGCATTGCTCCCGCACGGTATATTGCTCTCGAGGAAGGTAGATGTCTTCCTCGTGCTCTCTTTCATAAGTGAAAAGGGGGTGGATGGAGCTATCTCGCCCTGCCCAAAGAGCCTTGTGCTCTGGATTTGTCTTTGTAGTCCTGACAACTAGTGTGGGTGAAGGAGGGATAATGTAATCATGTGGTTCCTCCCTTCGAACCCTATGTTGACTTAGCACTTCATCGCGCGATGACCGCTCATAGCAAGCATCTAAGGGAGCTCTCATTGCTTCATGTCTAGAAGGCCTAGATGCCTCTTCTAGATATCTATCTCGGTCGTAGTGATCCAAGATCTCTATAGGTGACCTCCCTCTATTGGGGGTAACAACATTCCCTTGAGGCTTTGGCCTCAGTGAGTGTTCCTGATAGATAGCAGGTGCGGAGGCATATTGCTCTCGCACTATATATTGCTCTCGAGGAAGGTAGAGGTATTCCTCATGCTCTCTTTCATAAATGAAAAAGGAACGGGTGGAGTTGGACCGCCCCTCCTGAGGAGCATTGTGCTCTGGATTTGTCTTTGTAGTCATGACAACTAGAGGGGGTGAAGGACGGGTAGTGTAATGATGTGGTTCCTCCCGTCAAACCCTATGTTGACCTAGCGCTTCATCGCGCGATGACTGCTCATAGCGATCATCTAAGGGAGCTCTCCTATGACTGTACCCCTCATGTAAGGGTGTGTGTTGAATGCTATGCTGAATAGGAGTGCTCCTCGAAGAGGTGCCCCTATAGTCCCTTTCCTTTAAGGTGTGGAGGGGACTACCTTGTGTGTTAGGTTGCCAAGGTGGTATGACCAAATCCTTGGGATTGTAATGGAGATGACTTGTTCTTCCTTGGATATTCCCCATAGCCTCCGCCCATGATTGGGCTTGGCTATGGGTGATCACCATGACGATGTCTCTCTAAAAACCCTAAAAATTGAAATGAGTTAGATGGGGCCCAAAATTGGCGTGTGCATCCCTCTTATAGTAGATAAGACAAAAATGAAGTTTCAAGCCCTAGCTCTGAATACATTAGGAGATATTGACATCCAAACAGCTCAAAAAGTGCAAAAAATTGGGCATGCAATTTTAGAACCTAATTTCGGGGCACTAGATGATGGAATTTGGCCCCAAAAACTGGATTTTTGGGGCCCCTGTAAAATTTCGTGTCAAACGGAGCTACGGTTGAGAAGTTATGGCCCCGACAAGATGCACTAAAATTTAGAGAAAAATACAAGATTTCCCATTTTTTGTTGGATGGTCCTGCATTACTTATGGGCACATTTGGGGTGCTTTTGGGTTGACCAAAGGGTTCATGGACACCTTTGGGGCATTTTGGAGTGACCAAGCGATTACGGGAATCCTTGGAGCTTTTTGGTGACAAAATGCATAGATTTTTTTTTTTATCTTTGTTTTTAATGATTTTTTTTGTCTACACTAAACATAATTAAACACACACATTCACAAAACCGTGATTATCTCTTTTAAGGATTCTTGGTGTGCCCTAGACTGGTTTAGTGAATTTTGGTGTTTTGTTTTGTTTTTGTAGGTTTTGTAGAACGTTTAAATGCATCATGTAGGCTCTTATAACTCCAAAAAGGTCACCCCTTCAATATACCAGCCAGGTCGATATACCAACCTCTCTATATACCCGCCCTTACGAGAGGGAGACTATAGGTACGTGAGAGTAGAAGGTACATGGTACATAGGTGGTACAGAAGGGGGATTGTCCTGTTAATGGCACCTACCATAGAAAACTTATCCTCGCGCACATGGGAATCACCCCAGCTACGCTCGGTCTGTCTTCGTCAGGATTTACGCCTAACAACGAGTTGACAATCGGGAAATGGATGCAAATCAAGCCAAGGTGGTGATGAAATCCACCAATGGTCTTGATCAAGGGCTGGGGTCTTACGACCAGCTCCTTGGTTTAAAATTATTTCGTGATGTGTGTGGGATTCATTTTATTCAACAAAAATGAAACAAGCATACATGAATTTTCCTAATGCAATGCAAGATTAAATGAAAACAATTAACGAAACAGAAACAGAAACAGAAAAATTTAACAGAGATAATAAAAATCCCTACCTCTTCTCTCGCTCGATCTCGTTGTCTCCGAATTTCTACTCGAAAATCCGTAGACGAGGAATTCGTCCCTCTGGGAGACGAATTGCAGAACAGAATTCGTCCCTCCCAGAGATGAATTTGAATTCGTCTCAGGGTCAGACGAATTGCAGAAAAGGATTCGTCCCTGTCAGAGACGAATAGCAGTCTGCAACAAAAAAAATATGTACCTATCAAGCACAAACACAAAACTTTGGTCAGTTTTTGTGATTTCAAAAACCAGGGAACAGGGTCCCACTGTGATCGCCACTGAAAGCACGAGATTCCGGTCAAAGGAAACACCAAGTGTGATTGCATTCAAAATTAAGTACGCTTAAGTCCTAGAAATGTAAATTGCATGAAGCGGAAAAAAAGACACATTGGAAGAGACACAATCAAATAAAGAAAACACAGCCCTTTCATTAATTTCCCTTGATCTCTGTTACAATGATGCCTCCTCCCTTTTCAGGGGCTAGGAGCGCAAATAGGGTTTGATTACAATCGCTGAATGATTCCTCTTTCCGCGTGCCCACGATTGCAATGGGCGGGCCAAGATGATGCCGTCGCTGATGTCGATGAGTTCTTCGCCTCTGCTGCTTCTCCTGCGAACAAAGAAATGACCAAGACGTCAGTAGCACCTGCTGCAAATGAAAAGCATTCTCTCTCTAAAACCAACGAAATATGCATATGAATATTTACCTGAAACAGTGAATACAGTGACACCAAATTGCTTCAAAACTTGACAGAAGGTAAGAAAAGTTACCAGAAGGCCACTGCCATCGAGGCAACTGGCCAATCCACCTTCAACCGGAATTCGTCCTCAGGCGGGGCCATCGCCATCGAGGCGGTGGCCAATCCACCTTCAATCGGAATTCGTCCCCGGGCGGGACGAATTCCGGTTGAAGGTGGATTGGCCACCGCCTCGATGGCGTGGGCCTTCTCGGTAACTTTTCTTACCTTCCGTCAAGTTTTGAAGCAATTTGGTGTCACTGTATTCATTGTTTCAGGTAAATATTCATATGCATATTTCATTGGTTTTAGAGAGAGAATGCTTTTCATTTGCAGCAGGTGCTACTGACGTCTTGGTCATTTCTTTGTTCGCAGGAGAAGCAGCAGAGGAGAAGAACTCATCGACATCAGCGACGACATCATATTGGCCCGCCCATTGCAATTGTGGGCACACGAAAAGAGGAATCATTCAGCGATTGTAATCAAACCCTATTTGCGCTCCTAGCCCCTGAAAAGGGAGGAGGCATCATTGTAACAGAGATCAAGGGAAATTAATGAAAGGGCTATGTTTTCTTTATTTGATTGTGTCTCTTCCAATGTGTCTTTTTTTCCGCTTCATGCAATTTACATTTCTAGGACTTAAGCGTACTTAATTTTGAATGCAATCGCACTTGGTGTTTCCTTTGACCGGAATCTCGTGCTTTCAGTATGTGGTGTTGCTGATGGTCATCAAAAATGTCCTTATTCCAAACTGTTCAATCTTGATGTTCCCTTGGGACCTCCTTGTGATGGTTTAGGACCTGATGGATAGCAAGGCACACATCATCTATGCATGGGGCAGGTCTCTATTGTCTTAGTGTTATGAAGAGATGTACCACATCCTATACAAGGGTCATGTTAGCATCCCCTATAGTTGGATTTTATAGATCTAGGGATGGGAGCACATTAGGGTAGATCGCCCTCAAGGGCTTGTTATTAATATCATAGTTGTGGATAGGTGAATGTAGTGTTATGGTGCTATATGGGCTAGAGATATTGAGGAGTGCAAGAGCCATACATTTGAAAGGGATTTGGCTCATTATACTGATACTTTTACTAGAATTCATGTTGGAGATGCCATATGGCACCCGTATCATGAGTGTCCTACTTGGAATAACCCTGCCAGATTTACTTCTAGGATGTAGCATGAGAGATGGCTCATTGGCCGCAAGCTTAAAATTCGAGAGTACTTCTACTATCGGGTTCTTTGTCAGTACAGTTTGCAGAAGGATGTACCATTAGTACCATTTTTGTATAGGCATATCGGAGTAGAGAGAGACCTCCATCCATGATAGGTTATAGAGCTAGCTGACAAGGAGGAAGCCCCAATTTTTGATCTTGGAGTATCTAGTGGAGTTACATATGTATTTGCATGGTGGTGGGGTGACCTGATGTGGTACAATGAGGATAGTCTAGGTTGAGAGGATGATGGTGAAGATGGGGCAGATCCATCGGGGCATAGGGTTCTTTCTCGGACTACGGTGTAGGGCCAGCAAGCAGAGTAGGTGGCAGTGGAGGAGCAGGAGGCTCCTGAGGAGGCAAAGGAGGAGATGGAGCCTAAGGAGAGAGATTCTCCTCTCAAGGCACAACTACATAATTTAGAGGTTGAGCTCTAGTCATCAAAGATACAGGTACAATAGTACGACACCATCATAGCTTAGAGGGATACTACTATAGCACAACTATCAAACAAGATACAAGATTTGTAGGCTTCTATGGGTGGAGATTCCCAGATGGAGGTTGTTGTTTCTCCTCCTGCTCCTGAGGATCCCTCGAGGACAACTCTTGAGGGTGAGATCAGTTATCTACAGGGTTTGTTGGATGAGAGTTATGTATAGATTGCTGATGACACAGCCCATATTACTATTCTCTCAAGGCATATCGGGAGGCTAGGAGCCATCCCTAGGGAGAGATGAGCCACAGGTGGTTCATAGGTTAGTAGGAGTTCTATCATATCATAGTATTTCATTTGTCCTGGCCATGGGACCCAAAATCATACATAGATACCAGCAGGGTCTAGCTCGCACCATTCTCCCAAAGATCCATCCATAGGGGGCAATGTTGTAGGGGGTGCAGGCCTAGTATTTGATTGACGTTTCACTTGGTTTTGATTCTTTTTTAAAGTCGGCTAACCTATATGACTATAGCCAATGGGAATTTTTTGTATATCCATTGACTTGACACACATGCTTTTATGATATATTTACATTATGACTCATTATGTGTATCGTTTATTGTTCATGTTTTTGTTGTTATTTTGTTTTATGACACGATTTGATGATTGCATTATGATGATTTGATGTATATGTTAGATGCTATATGATATATAGATGCTTATATGGATGTGTAGATGTTTATATGATTTGATGATATGACGTGATGTATTTTGATGATGAAATGATGAATTCATGATTGTATGCAAATGGATATTGCCTATATGTTTTATGATGTGATGATGGATGATTAATGACTTGTGTTTGTGGATGCGATGTTATTGTTAAATGCATGTTTAATTTTGCTTTAATTGTATGCATATAACTTATGTGATGGGATGGTATAAACGAACCTGTATGCTCTAATCACTTAAAACATAAGGAATGCATATGGCATTGACAATCTTAATGGATGATACCACAGAAAGTAAAAAAATAATCATGAATTTAAATAATCACTCTAATCATAAGAATTGATTTAGTATTCATATATGAGATGTAATGGTGTTTAATGTATTTTATTGATAAGTGTATGTAAATTAAAAGATATATAGTAGTCAGTGGTCATCTATATACTATTTCTAATATATATGTTTTATCTGTCCTACTATGTTGAACCCCCTAATTTATAGAATCTTATAAAGAAAGTGATGGTGATATGATTTTTTTCTATGTAAGAATTTTTTAGGGCTTTTCAAAGAATCAAAAATTCTAGTTACCCTATCAATAGTTGTCTACTGACCACTATAGACTTTTTAAAAGTAAGGCTTTTACCATGGAATTTGATATTCATAATCTCTGTGTGCAAGTGATTGTATATTTTCAGATAGAACTCAAGCATCTCCTCCGATGTCAAGTGGGATTCTTTTAGCCCATTGCTAAGATCAGGAATTCTCAAGTGTTCATCTTGTCCTAAGTTGAACTTAGTTGGACTATACCACTAGGCAATATTGGGTTACCTAAGCTAGCTAATCTACATTCAAATATTGTTCTACACAAATGCAATATTGTGGTAGACATATCGTCATGCGTAAGGATCTCTCCTTTCGGTTTTGTACAATGCTGAGAATTCTAAGGATTCAAGCTTCATTCCCTTCTTTTCTTCCTTTTGGCTTTGAATATTTTCTCATATGTAGTGATGAAAATCATTGTTTATTCTTGATTGATTTTTCTTTGAGCGAGGATTCTTGTAGTGATGATAATCACTGTTTATTTTGCTCATATGCAATGATGAAAACCACTATTTATTTTTTATTGATTTTTCTTTGAGCAAGGTTTCTTGGAATCTCTAATTTGCATATTGGATCATTGCTTTGAAATTTGGACTGTATGCTTGGATTTTTGAATATGTACTTTTATTCGGGTTTTTGCTTATTTTGATTTAAGTAAGGGATTTGGATAGGGCAAAGCTTGTCCTTTTGCCAATTCTCAGCACCTTTAAACCAGTTGCACAGAGGGATAAGCAAGGAAGATCCTTTTCGCTTAAGTTAACCTAGACCGCTTTGCAGCATTTATATTTTCCTTGTACCAGCTAGGATTTTAGTGTTTTAATTAGTGACGAGATATTGAATATCCAAGGCATTATCATAACTAGACTGTACCTTCTACTAACCAAGATTATTTTCCATAAAAGCTGATAAGATCACTAGGTGTGGTTGATTAACTGAAAAACCTTAGTATATTATGTATAGCAACAAATAATGGTTGTGTTGAAAAACACAATTACATACATGTGTTGATGGGGGTATGGATTTGAATGGTTTGTGTGACAAACTTTGGTATCACTTTTAAGGCTCTCATGACATATGTGAATGTAATGGTTTTGAAAATGAAATGCAATTATGTGGATGTCAGAAGTGAGATGCAATTGTTTTTGTATTTTTTATTTTTATGTTGTTTTTATATTTTTGTTTGATTTGACCAAAGGGCTTATTATGCCTTTGGGGATTTTTGGTTTTTGACCAAGTAGCATGAAGTATCCTTGGAGCTTTTTTATTTTGACCAAGTGGGATGAATTACCCTTGGAGATTTTTGAATTTATTTTGACCAAGTGGCTTGGATGTCCTTGGAGCCTTTGATTGTACTTTGATTTTTTTTTTTTTTGTATTTTTGACATATTTGAATGTTTTTTTCTATTTTTGACATATTTGAATTTTTTTTGTATTTTTGACATATTTGAATGTTTTTTTGTATTTTTGACATATTTGAATTTTTTTTGTATTTTTGACATATTTGAATGTTTTTTTGAATTTTTGACATATTTGAATGTTTTTTTGTATTTTTGACATATTTGAATGTTTTTTTGTATTTTTGACATATTTGAATGTTTTTTTTTGTATTTTTGACATATTTGAATTTTTTTTTGTGTTTCATGTGTAGAATGCCTTTAAGTGAATGATATTGAGAGGTTCAGGTTCCTCAACACCATCTAATGATCTAAGGTGATATGCTTCAGGACCAAACCTCTGTGAAATCATGTATGGGCCTATCCAGTTTACCGCGAACTTGTCTCGTAGATGCGATGGTAGATTTGAATTTTTCTAGTTTTTTTAGCATTGGATTTCCAATCTTGAATTCCATTAGGTGGAATTTACTATTGTAAGCTCACATAAGGCAATTGGTAAACATGAATATGCTCTAAAGCATTGACTCAGAATTCATAAAAATGCATCAACTGATCAAGACAGCCTTACCGCATGACATCCTCATCTATGAAGTCCTTTAATGCTATACATAGAGTTGGAATTTCCAACTCTAGTGGTATGATGGCCTTAGTACCATACACTAGTGAAAATGGTGTTGCCCTAGTGGGCATCCGTATAGTAGTCCTATATACCCATAGTGCAAGAGGCAACTACATGTGCCAATCCTTGTGATTGTCTTACATCGTCTTCCTCAAGACAGAGACTATTATCTTGTTCAAGGCTTCTGCTTGCCTATTTGCTTACAGATAATAAGGCATTGAAAAACTATGCTGAATATGGTATTTTTTAT
Source organism: Wollemia nobilis (assembly GCA_028583015.1). NCBI lineage: Eukaryota > Viridiplantae > Streptophyta > Pinopsida > Araucariales > Araucariaceae > Wollemia > Wollemia nobilis. The sequence continues at coordinate 803,594 of JAQPPZ010007059.1, forward strand.
TTAAAGCACGCACATTTTTGTTCTTGAAATATGGCCCATTATCTGATATCATCTTAAAAGGGACCCTAAAATGACTTATAATATTTTGGAGTATAAAATTTGCAATCCTTGGTCTAGTTGTTGATGTTAAGGGGATCGCTTCCAACCATTTGGTGAAGTATTATGTGGCCATTATGATGAATGTGTGTCAGTTTGAGGATGAGGGTGAGATTTTCCCAATCAAGTCTAGTCCCCACTGCAATAATGGCCATGCTACATGGATGGGTTACAAATCTTGTGATGGTAACTGCGTTAGATTTGCGTGATTCTAGCACTTAATGTATTTCTTGACATACTTGCATCAGTCCTTTTACATGGTGGTCCAATAGTAACCCATTATCAAGATGTGATTAATGATGGCCATGCCATTAAAATGCCCTCAACATGTGTCGTCGTGAGCTTGCAAAATTGCCTAGGATGCTTCCTAGGGCTCAAGACAATGTAGTGATACTCCATCATATACTCGTCTGGAGAGGATTTATTCTAGCAAGATGTATCTTGTTGCTTTATGTTCGAACGTTTGCAATTTAGCATGCGACAACCCTTGAGGTATTATTCCAAGTTTCAAGAAGTCCTACAATTGGGAAAGCCAATCCTGATAAGCCACAATTTCTATAGAGAAGATGACTTGTGTTTTCTGCATTACAGAGATGATGAACACGAATTGAGTAAAAAATCTATGGTGTATGGTTGCACCACACTCCACATGTCCTTGGGAGATCAAATATCCCCCAAGATGCCACTTGCAATAAATATCTTTTTACGAAGGACTAATCCTGATTTGGTTTGATGTTGATCATGTTGATTGATTCTTGATTATCAAAAGCTTCATGGTGTATTGCTGAGTGCAAAAGCACTTTTACATGAATGGTTGTAAAATGAGTAGATGAATTCTGAGGGATTAAGGATCCCAAAGATTCCATGGTTTCTACAAATCTATTTGATGTACAAGGAGTTGCCTTGATGTCATACCATTCTAATCGGGATAGGTAAGTGTCAACAAGTTCCTTGTAAGTCTTCAGGAGTGGGCACCTACAGTGAAATAGTCCTTTGACCTATTTTACTATGAGAAAGGAGTCACCAAATATATTTAGTCTTTTAATGCCAATTTCTATGGTTGTTTGGAGTCCCAAGATCAATACTTCATATTTTGTGTTGTTGTTTGAGTATGGGAAGTCTAGTTTGAATGATAAGTACAATGGAATGCCCTGCGGTGTGATGAAGAAAATACTTACTCTGCCCCCTTGTTCAAACTTTGAACCATCGAAGAACAATGATATGTCTCTTTATTTCTTAGGTTCTTCAAGTTTTGGCAAATCTGATAATGTAAAGACTGCATCATTAGACAATTCTATGGTGAGCAGCTTGTTATCGTGAAGAGGTGCCTCTACTAATTGATTTGATATGACTTGTCCCTTGATGGAATTTTTTCTTATGAAATCTAGATCAAATTTTATCAATAACATGATCCACTTTGTAGTACGTGTATTGTGAAATGTCTTGCTCATCATTTACTACAAAGGATTTTGTTTTGATATGATGTAGGTCGTATGGCTCAACATGTAGTGTCACAACTTTTGAGTTGCAAAGACCACTGCAAAACATAATTTTTTGACATACGCATATCCTAGATCATAACTCACTAAGGTGTGACTAATGTAATATATGGATTGCTCTTTGTACTGTGCATTATTTTTGGCTAACATGGTGCCCAATGCAAAATCAATAGCCGATCTATATAGTAAAAATGTATGTATGGCCTTGGCGGAGCCAATAATGGTGGTGTGGCCAGATATATTTTGATCTCTGCAAAGGCTTGATGGCATTTTTCATCCCAATGAAAGGGGACCTCCTTGCATAGAAACCGATTCATAGGTCGACATTTGTATGATATTTGGATGATGCATCTTTTTATGGATGCTATCTTGCATTGTAGGATCCTTACCTCCCTAATGTTGGTAGGGGTGGCCATTTCCAATATAGCCTTTACCTTTTTAGGATCTACTTCGATGCCTCTCTTGGATACAATGAATCCCAAAAGCTTTCCAGAAGTTACGCCAAATGTGCACTTCTTAGGATTCAATCGGACATTCTGTTTTATGAGGTGATCAAATACTTTTCTAAGGACTTTACCATGCTCTTGCCACAACAAAGACTTGGAGAGTAAGTCATCCATGTAATCCTCTAAGATATTATGTATATAGTCATGGAATATATATGTCATGGCCTGCTTATATGTGGCACCAACATTTTTGAGACCAAATGGCATCACTTTGTAATAAAATATTCCCCATAGAGTAATGAAAGCAGTTTTATGTTGATCTTCGGGCTTAATACGGATCTGGTTGTATCCAAAAAAACTATCCATTAAGGAGAGCATATCATGACCTGTGGTTGTGTCTACAAGAGCATTTATGTTTGGCAACGGGAATGAATCCTTTGGTGTTGCCCTATTTAAATCTCTGAAGTCTGTGAAGATATAGACTCTTTCGTCAAGTTTACCCATGGGTACCATGTTCGATACCCACTCAGGGTAGTCTATAGGAACTATGAATACTACATCCAGTAGTTTTTGCAATTTGTTCTTCACCATCAAAGCAACGGTTGGATGCATTTTCCTTGATTTTTGCTTGATTGGCTTCTTCATGGGATCCAATGAAAGGTTGTGAATGACTAACTTTGGATCTATCATTGGCATGTATTTGTAAGTGCAAAAAAAAAAATTTAGCCTCTCTTTGAGGAGATGAATTAGTATGGCTTGTTCCTCTTGAGATAGAATTTCTTTGAACTTGACTTTTCTTGGTTGGATAGGATCATCATTGATGTCCACCTCAAAAATTGCTTCTATAGCCATATGTGATCCATCCTCCAACCGATGAGGTGTGGGTATCAAATGAATGTCATCGAAGGGATTTATAGCACCTACTGACTCAGGTTCCAAATCAACATGGAATATGTCATACGCACAACCTAATGCAAAATGGAATGGTTGTAACATCTCTTCATTGGAGAAGAGGTATTTAGGCTATATGGGAAAATTAGCGCGATCCCAATCAATAGCCTCTATATCAATATAAAATGATTTTGTACGATCTACTAGATTATGAACAGGAGTGGTCAAATAAATGGAGATTATATTGATGGATGGGATGAAATCTCCAGGACAACATGGGTGTAATCTTATTTCAGGGGTTTCCCTTCCATATTTATGATGAGGCTCTGGAGGAATGATAATTTCTAGATCTAGCCCATGAATAAGGTGGATAATAGGATCATTGGGCTCTAATCTCTATCTGAATATAGGTGGAGGGGGATTGACCATTTTGTGAATGGCATCTAGGTAAACAGGTGTCCCCAAAAATCGTAGATGAGGGTCTATAGCACAGAGTGCCACCTCTCTCTCTACTATCTTGTTGACTTGTCGTAAGTGGTGAGGTCTAAGATAATCCATCTCAATCTCATCCTCAAAGTCATCATCACTTATCCAAAAATTGTTAGTATTGGTATGTGGCCCTAAGACAAAGGGCTCATGCCTTGGCCCTAATTAGGCCATCTCTATTTCATCTTAATATTATTTGTCACTTATGAAGAATCCATTTGAATTTGTCTCTTGTTCCAAACTCAGGGGTTGATGGCTCAGGCCTAAGTAGGCTCTTTCTGTCGAGTCAATTCATAGTAACTTTTAATTGATGTATACCCACTCTCATTGTGGATGGACCATGTGAATATTTGTAAATAGCGATGCCCTGGTAGGCTAATCCAAGTTATGCCTGATCATCACTTGCTTCATATCCATTTTTCTCATCCAACGTGTTGTATCCTATTAGGGTGGAATAATTTGAGATTTTTGGATGATAAATTTTTGGTGGCGGTTTGTTCATCGTGGCCACTTGTCTGTTGCTCAAATTTCCTATTCTTAGGGGTGATAAGGAATGAAATTGATGTCTTATCCTAAACCTAAGCTTAATCTGTCCAATACTACTACAAGAGAGTCATCTCGACCTCCAATATAATAGACTAACCCAAACCTGTTAGAGGGAAGTTGATATTGTGGCACGTATGGCTACTTGTACCCCTGCTCATATATACCAAGGCCATAGCCATGCCAATGACAACACTCAAAGTATCTTAGAGAAAAATTAGGATTAGAGATGTAATGAACATTGAATATGAATAATTTGTCACTATTGTCTTCTATGTTTGAAGACTTATGGGTACAATATAGGTTGGCATAGACAAAATTGGTTTGGTTGGGAAAGATTCCAAGTGGAACCATTGTTCCCAATGGTGGACTCAAGTACTTAGATCTTCCCATGTTTTGTGTAGAATCAATGATAGGTGTAAAGGTAATGTTTTGCACAACGTACTCTCTTATGCCTGTACTTGCCAAGTGTATTGATGCATGCGATGTGGATAACCCTATGGATGATACTAGTGAAGTGAAATGGTAATCACTATCTTCATCTTCATCTTGAAGATCTTCTTCTTCCATAGGACTTGGCATTTCAAAAATGGCTACAGTTGGCACTTCCTTGGGCCTTTATTCCTTGCCTAAGGGTGCCTTTATATTTTTATTATCTTTTGGTTTTGATGTTGATGGTACTTTCGAAGCATTGACTATTTTGATTGCACTAATAAGTGTTGATGTGCATGGGTCTTTTATTACCCTTTTGTCTTTGTTATACATTTGTGTGGTTGGAGATGAAGGCACTACATATAGGTGGGTAGAAGGAATTAAAAATTATCCCGAAATGCCCACCTGATGGGCGTATTTGAAAGCCTCTTCATCAGCCAAAACCACATGGAATTTGATTTTGTGCACATACTTGACACACTAGTGCACGATCGAAGGAACACACTTCATGGCCCTTATCCAAGCACACCCTAAGAGGATGTTGTACTGCATAGCTCCTTCCAAGACATGACACATCATAGGGATGGTATTGTACCCCACATTTATGGGTAGGACTATTGTTCCCACAGTATTGAATAAAGCATAATTAAAAGCTCTCAATGTGTAGGCTCCTGGTACAATATTAGACTTGGGGATCTTGAGGTGCTTTATTGTTGTTGTTGTGATGATGTTTATTGATGAACCTATATCGACCACTACCCTATTGAAAGGTAAGTCATTTATTGCTGCCACAATGTTTAGAGGAGGGTTTGGTAAGTCAGTAGGTACTGTCTTAATATCATAATCACATAATCAAATTATAGGTTCCTATCATTCTTGTACTTGCCCCACAAAGTGAGTGAATGCATTCTCATCTTGTGGTTGGAGCTCAATTGTCCTTAAAATTTCTATTAGAGTCTCCCTATGCTTTTGGGACTGTTGTATGAGCTCATAGATGGATAGCTTAGCTAGATTCATCTATAGGTTTTGCTCCAATATACTCCGGATAGTTACCACAGGTCATGTTGGTGGACCTAGAAGGTTGTCTTACCTCTACCTAGGTGTGGCTAGGACATTCATGGGAGCTACAGGAGGTTGCAGTTGACCATACCGCCTAGTCCTTGTTGTTATGTTAAAAATATCAACCATCCCAACACATCCGTGGGTAGGTATATCAGCTCAAACCTAATTGATTTGGGCCCCTTGCTCTCTAGGGGCCTCATGATTGGGAAATAGGTTTTTGTATATGCCCATGTGTCTGTTATCGGGATACAGTGGGTTGTTAAATTTGAGTTCTCCTACCTCAATCATATTTTGCACATGATGATTAAAACCAATGCAAACCTCAATATCATGGCTTGATATCCTATGATAAGGGAAAATTTGATCTTCCCTATATACTTTTGGCTTAGGATGGTTGGGATCTATAAAAGGTATATCATGAAATCTGATCCTTCTGGCCTCGATCAATGGATTAAATATTAATTGCATTGATTTTTTCAGAGGTGTGAAATAGCAAGGTGGCTTACATTCTCTGTTTCACCCCTGATTTTTCCTTTGGTTGTAATTGGCTAGTAAGGGATGTGCTTGATATTTCTAGGATTGTTGTGCAACCCCATACTTGGGTGTAGCCAATACGACTTGATTTACTGGATCAGAGTTGCCCTACTTTTGTTTGTACTTGTCATTCTTACCATTATTGTTTCACTCCTTTTTATTTTAGATTTTAATGGTTCCCTCATCTACTTTTATGTCTTCAATGAGTTTGGCCTGTGCCAAAGATTCCTCAAATGAAGGATACTACTGAATTTGCATAAAGAGGGAGATGTGTTTAGAACAAATTTTGGTGAACATGTGAATGATCTCTTCTATGGAAATGGAGAATGATAATTTTACCATGAATTTTCTCCATATATTCCCATAATCCATTAATGGCTCATCATCATACTATTTCAAGTTGGCCAGGTCTGAAAGTTTCACCTTCTTCTTAGCACCAAAGGAGAAACGCTTTAGTAATGCGTTTACTAGTTGTTCAAAGTTGGTTATGTTATGCTTAGGTAGTTGGTTGAACCATTGAGTGATAGCACCTAAAAATGTCATTATGAATGTCCTTAGCATGAGAGCATCATTATCTTCAAGATGAAAATATGCATTGATAAAATTACTAACATGCTCTTGTGCATCCTCTTCATCCTTAAATTTTTCTAACCTAGGCATCTCAAAGTGGGGATAGGGATTGATGTACACAATGGTTGGTTGTGTATTTTTCTTAATGTTGAAGAGTTCTCGGCTACCTCTTGTTTCTCAATGAATTTTATATTTTCAACAATTTCTTGAAATACCTTTGAGGTACAAATTTTTTCCTGTTGTAGGTCTACTCCCAGTGGCAATGGAGGTAACTCTCTATCCATTTTATTTGTTCTATTTTCCTTCCTCCTATGAGGGGACTCAGGATTTTGATCCTGGTTTGTTATGTTTTCCCTTTCCCCACTAGTTGGATTCCGTTCATGGTTTGGTGGGTGATTTTGTTGTGGGCTATCTTGTCTAGTGTGCCTCTCCTTAGGTGAGTCAGTGCATCTAGTTCTTTGGTGGTCACCACTATTTATCTATAAATTACTAAGAGCTAGTTGCTTAGCTTGCTCTCTTAAGTGCTACTTATATTGGTGCAAGAGTATTTCTCTTTTTTTATCCTGTTAGAGAGCCTCCACCAGCTCTCGCTCCTTACGTAATGCATTTTCTAACCACCTCACATGGTCAGTTTACACTGTCATATAAGACTCATGTTTATCTGACTCTATTCTTGTTGTCTTGACCCACAAATTTCTCGAGGAGGTTTCTATTGTACCTGTACTCTTGCTAGCTAATGTGACTTTCTCAGTGTACTATTGAGTATCCCTATGATCAGATTTCATATGTCTACTATGGGGTCACTCTAAGGTATCCCCAAACTGAGAAATGTGTTTAGAAGTCACAGTTTGTGAGCTTCCAAATGCAGAGTTCTCGATAGCTATAGTTCTTTGAGTTGGTTGTGTAGGAAACCGATCCAACCCATCTAGTTGTCTTGTTTTCCATGGCTGGTCCTGTGGGGTGCCATTCACTCCTATGAGGTCATAGTCTATGGGAATATTTCCTTTTGTGTGAAAGGTTTCTTCTATCTGATTCCCATGAATATATGTAGCTCTAGTTTCCTTCCCTTCAGTGGGTAGACATGTTTCATATGTTTCTTGTGAATCTTGAGGTGTTGCAACTCTTGTTTTCCTTCTTGATGAAGAGGGCTTTATGGTAACATGTTTTCTCCATGTGTATGGAGATGTAGCAGTCTCATCATTCCTATGTAAAGAATGGGTTTTAGAACCTTCTTTATGTCCATGTGAGGAGGAAGCCCTTGAAGCTTCCTCATATATTTGATATGTTTCTATGTGTTTAGAGGAGTCCCTTGGGATCTCCTCATATCTCCTTGATGAGGATGGTTGTGAAGCCTCTTTTTTTCTATGTGACTTTATTCCATGATGTGGCTTCCTACTTGGGATTTCTTGAGGATATCCCCCAAGGGTTGAGTTATCACCCCTTAGGCTTGTGGAGCTACATCTCATGGTCTTACGAGTAGGTCGTTCAATGTTACTACGACTCCACCTATGGGTATGAGTTGCTTTATTTTCTCCATCGATACCATACTAAGGGTGTTTACTTCTTGTTTTGACCATGTTGTCGATGAATTAATCTTTTGAGTTTTAATTTAGGAATAGCCACATAATACCAAACAGATGTTTATCTTGATTATCAATTTAAATGTGCCCTAAATTGTTTGGTGTGTTTTTATGTGTTGTTATTTTGATTTATTGCTCTTCTTCTTAGATTAAGAATGAGAAGACTCATCCATAGTGACAATCAAGTACACTTGTACTAAACATAATTTTCTCAAAATAAGCTAGGGTACACCACTGAAGTCCTAGTGGGGGGTTCACCTAGCTCTTCCACTCTGAACCAATGTTTGTTCCAATAGTTGGAGACAATTTGAGCACAAGTAACTTAGTATCACTATAAGTAAGTTTCTCAATACATTTCTAGGAAGCTCTAGGGGGTAAACCAATGGAAGGAGATGAATTCCAACATCACTGGACTAAATTGAAGGTTGGTGATGAAATCCAACTTCCCAATGTTTTAAATGAGACATGCATGTGTGGTGTTCATTTTAAGCTTGCATAACATAGAGTGCATCATATAGCAGCAATGAGTGTTTCACTATTTAGAAATATGCATGAACTACTATGATTTGTATGAGTGCACTTTATTTTGTGCAGCTATGGCCTCTAGCAGGGCCTCAAAGTAAGCAAACAACATACATTTTCTAGCACATTGGATTCTAGGGTGAACTTTTCAGGCATAAGCCACTATTCCTAGAAACACCTAGTGGAAATATAAAAGAAGATCTAAGATATGCAAAATGCTTAATTCTTCTTCTTTTATTCTTTCAATTTCCAAACATAAATGTGCTTTAAGTTCTCTATTTTAGACACACAGAAGCAAACATAAAAATATGAAATATCAAAGAGATTGTACCAACCTCTAATACAGCTTAGAAAACCTTGTTTATGTCCTCTTATGCTCTCTAGTTCCAGCCGCTGTTGACCAAAGTAGCTGGTTCTTAGTCGTTGTTAATGGGAGCGACTAAATCTTTATTAGTCATTGTAGCTCATAGCGGCTGATTTTTGGCTGCTATACCTTAGAGTAGTGAGACCTTCACATAAAACTAAGTTAGTATTCTGGTAGTAAATAAAAAATCAATGGAGGTTCCACCGTGTTCGCCATCTGGAGTGACCTCGGGATGCATGCATCACTCTTTTTATTCTACTTGCAATGTATTAAAAATCCAAAATTAAATGGAAGACAATGAAAAGCATGTAACATAGAAGTAACAAATATGGATCTCTTTATTTGTATTAAAACTTGGTTCTATGTCTGTCCCTCTTAGGGATAACCATTTCGATACAATAAGGTTACAAATAGGCATAGAGAGCCCCTTTCGCAAAGAGGTGGTGCACTTTCAAAAAGCTTTCTGGTTTTGCACATGGAAATGTATGAGGGATTACAGATGCCTCCTTATCTAGGCCAATTTCCTAGAGGGATCCCTTTTTCTCTCATATGTTGCAGATTTTTTTTGATGAACCTGTGGCCCTATAAGCAATGAAACAACAACACACGCTTAGATTTCTGGGAATACCTCCCCGGATGAGGTTGTTAGTATTGAATATAACAAATGAAAGCAAGTGCAAATTAGACTAATGCTATGAGTGTGAATGAATGAAATGATGCTATGCTAATGATATGCTAAAATAATGAATCTAATGTCTAAACCCTAAGCTAAGCCCGTGGGCCACTGTCCAAGACAGTGGCCACTAAAGTGACTCTCATCCTCTTTGATCCAAAGCTATGGATCAAAGCTTGTATCCGATGTTGAAATAATGGTTATTATGCTCTCCAATTTTTTAGGGCTTCTTCGTACACATGATCTCCAAGGGGACTCTCCAAGTATCGAAAGCTCTCCTCAATGACCTGTCCTGATGAATTGTCTAGACAAAGATCTCTTAGGTAAGAGATGTCTCTCCTCTCTTCTTAGATTGATCCTTGGTAATCTTAGGATTGTACCTTTTATAGTGTGAAACCCTAGGTCTATCTCCAAGCCCTAGGAATGAATTTTTCATGCATAGTGAGAGTTAGCATGAGAAGATTCTTTTATATTTTCTATGTTTAGAGGCTAGTTAACTGAAATATAACTACCAACTTGAGTCTCCTATGCAAACTGGTCATTAGCATGAGAAGCTTTTGTCCTTTGTTTATGTTTGGAGGCCAATTAACTAAATTCTAAATGCAAAATCAAGTCTCCTATGTGAACTGATCATGAAAAGAAATGCAAAGTTACTCCCGCTCACAATTATTGCATGCATATTGTCACTTCCACCCGTGATTAGTCCTATTTGTCAGCAAAACTACTTTTATGGTTTAGCCACTGTAATTTACAATGACTAATATCTAGCTATTATCATCTGTAGTGGCTAAGATCTGGTCACTCTAGGCTTGAGCGACTAAGATCTGGTTGCTCTACTTGAGCAGATAGGCTTTGATGGCTTGAAAAGGCCCCAAATGAGTGGTGAGAACCATTGTTGATGCTTGGAAAGTCTAAGATTATGTCATATGATCTTATGAATGTTTCTATGTGAGTAGCTCCCCTAAGCATGACATGATATAGGTGTCTACAATATTGATGGAGTTGCATATGAACACTACTAGGATGTAGCATCCCTCTCTTAGATTCATGACACTAATTCTAAAAATGTGATGCTTAGACTCCTTGCTTTTTATTTGAAAGGAAAAGAATTACTATAGTTCATAACTCTAGATAATGGAAGCATTACCAAATGGGCTGATCTCGTAGAAGCACTCATCGATGCATTCGACACTTCTATAGATCACTTCCTCCTACTCACACAACTAACATTCATCAATTGGTTCTGTAATGAAGCCATGGTTGACTTCAATATTCACTTTACTAGGACCTGAATGAGGATCCCATATGAAGGCAAGCCATCTACTTATCAAGAATATATAAACTATGTTTGCGCCTTCGAGCCTAACATAGGCCTTCTAATGTAGTAGTCAAGAGAGAGGAATTTTCCTTAATTTTTTAATGAAGCATCCCCAGCAGAAAGGATGTTGTTTCAGGTGAGAAAACTCCCTAATAGGAGTTATTTTTAGCCCCTTCTACCCATCATATCCTTTGTTCAAAATTTTATGCTCATGGCCCATTTCTTCCCCACGTATCCCAACATGCAGCAAGAAGGGAAGACATGGGAAGTAAGTTAGTACCCCAAGCCATGCAATGGGAGAAACTATTTATATCCTAGTTTGGATAATATTGTAGCTTTAAGTTCCTCATAGGATGAGAGTGTTGAGCAGAAGATACAATGACATACCAGCACAAATCCTAAAATCGTAAAGGATGAAATCTATCCATCAACATGGAAATAAATTCAGGTTAGAGTCAAGCAAGATAACAATAGAGAAATTGAGCCTTCATGACTTCTATTGCAACTGTTCCTAGATCTTAGAACAACCAAAATACGAGGGGATTGATATCCCTCCCAAAAGGGATGAAGTATGGGTAACATTGCAAGTTGACCCATACAAAGTATGATTTTGGTACCCACCTCCAGAAGATATGACAACCCAAGCATGGGCTAAAATAGTAAGGGCAACCTCTTTATGAGCAATCCACCTTCAAAATATGAAGCTACTCAATCTGAGAGCAACATCTGGCCGATAAGGCCAAATTGAGCATGATAAGTAGCTAAAATTTTGTGTTATTTATTTAGAACATTGCAAGTTTACCACATAAATGGAAAAAAGTCCCATGGTGCAGCATGCTAGCAACACTGCAATTTTATGTAAATAGGCCAAAAAATAAATAAAGGATGTGGATTGTAAGCCCGCATAATTGTTGACATTGCCCTAGAGGATCTACTTCTAATAAATAGGATGATTTCTATATGGCATATCTTCCTTGAGTGTTATTTCTTTGTCCTTCTTTCCTTATTTATCTTGTGACTCCATATCCCAATGGATAACTCTCTTAAAAGCTCACAAGATAATGTAGCAAGTACACCATGGTTTGTATGATAAATATATGCATCAAGACAAATATTTCAAAGCAAATGCAGAACCCCAAAAATAAATCACTCTATAAAAGGTCGTGTGGGCACCTCTGATGATTTATTAATCAGTCAGTCCAAGAGCATGATCAAACATTCCAAGATAGATTCTGATAAGCTAAGAAGATTCCTACTAAATTATGTGATAAATAAGGGCTATATTAACATAGACAAATATCTCTAGCATTCTATCTATTATTTAAAATACCTTAAGCTATAAAGGAGTATATCAATGAAGACATGCCTCCAGGTCTACCCTCTCTTTTGTTTCCTTCTTTCCCTCCTCTCTCTCTCTCTCTCCCTTCCTCCTTGTCTATTCCATCAACTTTTATTTCTTTGTGCTTCTTCTTCTCATCTTTTGCCTTCCTTATGTGTTTGTTCTCCATTGTATACTACCTTGTTGTGCCCTCTCTCTTCCCCTTTTTCATCTGGCATCTTTATTTTGGCCACCCTTGTTCCCATTTTATTCTTTGTATTCTAATATTTATCCATCCTCTTTTCTATCATGATTTTGAAGGAAGAATGTTATCTAGGTTTCTATTTCCAATAAGTGGAAATTCCTTATTATTTTTTAAAAGTGTGGGTGAATTTCGGTGCCCCTTCACCCACTCTTATTTTTTGGAAAAGATGTTGGCAAATCAGAGTGTCCATTTTTGAAGAATTATGAAAGGCAGACGGGAAGGCATAAATGCATTGATATCAAAGCTTAAAATATCGCTCGAACCTTGGATGGAAAACTTGGATCTCAAACACCCATTCGAAAGGAATGGAAAAATGGGAAAAGAGTATAGCAATTCTCATTTCCAAATTCCTGTCCCAAGGAGGGATGAAATTTTGGGAGGGTGGCAGTCAATTTCCATTTTAGGTTACCCATTTATGAAGCAAAGAATTGGGAAGGCGATCGGACAGGGAATTACTCCCAAATAGTCATCCAAGAACAAGGTCATCATTTACCAAGGAGGAAGCACTGGAAAAAGCATTAATTATCTAGGCTACCTCATACATCTGGTTGATGGGCGTGAAGGAGATAGTTGAAAATACACGGCTTCAAAGGTAATCAATTTTGGGCTTTCCTATGGTACGAAGGGGTAAGGTAAATTTATGGCCCAATAGGAATGTCAAAATGATAAAAGACTTAGATTAATGTAGAAGAACCTAAATTCCTCTTAACAATTGACATTATCCTGAAGTAGAGCTAAAACTAATCTTTTGATCAGCAAGATTCTTCCCATCGAATACCATTAATGCTGAAATTTGAATTTATTGTAAAATATTCTATAAATAGTTGAATGCTTGGCATTCCAAAAAGGCAACTCCATGGCCTTTACAATCCATATGTAATTCTTCTTCGCATTGTAAATAATAGTGTTTGGTCTCTTAATCTATATTCGCTTCTATTTTTCTTGTGTATGGATGTTTATTTCTACGATGGCTATCTAAGCTTGTTCACTTAATTTTTCTATCTAGATTTTATGGGTCTAGATGGGCAGTTCTAGAATTCACATCTATCCTTGGGTTTTAGAGTTATTTTTTGCTACATTTGATCGAGTGGGAGTTCTCTAATTCTGCTACTTGGATTTCATGCACCCTCCTACTAGTTTTGGAATTCATACTTGCTTATTGCACCAAACGAGAAGTCAATACAAAATGAGTTGATCTATTAGGTGATCCACTACTATATGCACTAACAACATTGAATGAGTGTGTCTTGATGTGGCCATACCCCATCCTTGTTAGTTTTAGATATGACCTCCCTTTGATTTCTTTCTCATTCTCTTTTCACCTTTCCCCCTTTGTTATTTAGGTAGTTGGAACTGAAGGAGTCAATGTTCTCCGAAGATCGATCGCCTCTACCTGTCTTAAGCCAGGCAGTTGATCAATGATGGTCGAGGACCACCAGGTATGCCTCCCACTCGTTTGGTGATAGTTTGCACACCAACAAGATGGTGAATAATTAGCCATTTCCTATGAGGCAATGAAAAGAGTGAAAGAGACCTTTTGCCATTATTACAGTAGTACTCTATGTAAATATGAAGTAATTAGACACATTTTTTAGAAAAGTTAGACATGGCAACAATGCCAATTAATTCATGTCATGGGATGCTTCTTGAAATTTAAATTCTTTTATAACAATGGCCTATGTAGTAATGAAGAGGTCCTTCAAGGGTTTTATGCTTGTGTAGAGAGGATGATAGAAATCCCAACAAACATCACCTTATCTCTATTGAGTTGCAAATTTACAAGACTATAGGAGGGAGCTTGTTTGTATCCCACTTTGCTAGAAATGCAAGGTCAATCTTATGACCAAGTAATGCATTTGAACTTTGAAAGTTAAACATTTTCTTTTTAAATCATATAGTTAACATTCTTATAGTATAGTATCGTAAATTAATACTTTGAAATTTTTTTAATAGATTTATGGTGGGCGGTCTATGGCTTCAAAACACCTATCTTACAAAAGATTGTTATTTGCATCTTTAGTCAACATTGTAGCACTTCTGAGTGTGAGCGAAATTGGTCTCTATTTGAGGCCATATACACCAAGAAGTGCAACTGGTTTAGCCAAGAGCATCTCAATGACCTGGTATTTGGGCAATACAACCTTAGGCTTTAGACAAGATAAGGGGATGATAACGAATCCAATAGGGCAATTTAACTGGATGAGCTAGGTCTATTTTTTTATTGGATTGACAAGAGTTCCATGGATTTTTAGTTTACTATAGTGGACCGTGAGACACTTGAAAAGGAAGCAAAACATTTAAAAAGATTGAAAAAAATATACCATGATGATAACCTGAAAAAAAAAAAAAAATTAAAAACTGTATTACATTTTAAAATGTTGTATTTTTATGTTATATTTACTGTTTGGACTGAATTATAATTTTATAAATTATAATTATACTCTTTACAATAAATATTTAATACAAAATTAACTTTCATATATATTTTTTAAATTCTTGGAGGTTCCTGAATTACTCACGAACTCTCGAAAATCAGGTTGTTGAGATTTTTCCAAGTTAGTAGTTTTAAAACAATGATTTAAAAGATGAACTGATACCACTTTACCTTATTTTATACTTCTGCAAAGAAGTTATTCATTGTAACGGCTGCCTTTATAAAAGGCTAACCCAATATCCCAGTTCAATTAGCTATTTAATATGAATTCAACTGTTCTATCATATCATGACGTTGGAGTCGAGAAAACCCTTACAGGGGGCGTAGTTAATAATCTTTTTCCACGACAGTGAAAAATGTAGCCATTTATTCTGGGCGACGTATCTAATCTTCTACGGTTTGGCGTATGCAATTCGGTTCACACACTATTTAACATCATTCTCCAAATATTTTCCACACGCTGCACAAACTCCCCTTACCGTTCCAAAAATTAGGCCGAAATACTGGCTACCGGATATAAATAAAAACTTGACGGCATTCAAAGAATTTTTATTTTAACTACTTATAAAAGTTTAGATCGTATTTCACATTTTATAAATAACTTTCTATGAGATGGTTAAGACATTAATATATGTTAAGTGGGCTCAATGGTGAAAATTTTGATATATTTAAATTAGTGAAGTTTTAGATCTTCTTTTTAAAATTTTAGATACTTCAAATAAAAAGTCTTTTAAAAAGAATATTCACAGCAGGTAGGCCAAAAGGTTTGTGGTCTTTTAGGAGAAAATAGACCAAAAAAAAAAAAACTCTGAACATAAACTTTTACCTTACCGAATTTCCTAGATATAGCAGCACGTTGTGACAATCTAACCTGCCTCCTGTCTGTAAAAGCTAGCATATAAAATCAAAGGTTTAGGATATATCTTCAATCTGTGGACTTAAGGCATTTATCTCTGACCTTAAACTTTTACATTGCTGAATTTGCTAGAAATAGGAGCACTTTGTGACAATCTAACCTGCCTTCTGTCCGTAAAAGTTAGCATGTAAAATCAAAGGTTTGGGATATTTTTTCAATCTGTGAACTTAAGGCATTTATCTTTAGATACGAGATAGCCGACGCGGGAAGAAAGTGCAACGTGACACATGGAGATAAGGTTAAGAAAAAAACACGCGGGAATAAAGTCGGAACGTTAAGAAAAAGACAGATTCCCACTTGCTGACATACCACGGCCGCTGGATTCCAATGGAGTCCAATCAACTTCTTTCCACTAAAAGTTATTCGTACGACTTTCTCAACACAATTTCAATCGATCTTATCAACAATTCTCTTTTTTTCATTTAGAAAATACAATCAGATCAAATCACCGGTGTTGATTTCTTTCGGAATTTTCCTGTAACTAATCGAAACAGCTTTAAGAATTTTTGAAACTGATACTCGGCTTCCATTATCTAAATTATGCTTTCCAATCAGTAAGGTATTTATGTTGTTCCATGCAACCATCCATTCTTAAACTTTGGTTCATAGCTTGGACGGAAATCTAAGGAACTGGATTCTAGTGAAGATAAACAGATTGAATGGTACTGTATTTAAAAAAGGGGACGCAGGATGGTGAGAAACTCGGTGCAAGTTAAAATGAAACTGTCAAATTAACGGCAATTGCAGATTAATGTCACAAAAAAAAGCACTAACAGTTGGAACAAAGAAAGTTAAAAAAAAAAAAGGCGGCAGGCAGGCAGAGTAACAGTAACAGTTTGGAAGGTTCGAGGTGTAGACCAAGGGTTCATCCAAACCTCATAAGGGGGCGGAGGTCCAAGGTTCAAATCTCGGGCCTCGCTGGACTGAACGCTTGTCCCTTTCCTGGTGCTTTCAGCGGCGTAAAAGGTTTAAAATGATTGTGGCATGGTGGTTATAGGGACGGACTGCACGAAGATCTATGTGGCGGCTTTTAGGGCGGACAGCGCAGAATACTGTGGCGGCCATAAAAGCTGGACAGCTTGCCCGGATTCGTGGTGGCTACCAATTCCACCATGTAAATTCAAAAAAAAAAAATTAGGCAGTCAGACATCTGAAAACAATGAACACCAAGAAATAGGATATTATCTCTATATTAATTTTATGTTGCATTTTACAGCAGGGTTGTTTACAATACAGTATCCAACCAATGGTTGTTACAACACATTACCCAAACTTGAGCTTTGGACCTGTCATACAACAAAGCAACTTCTCTTTGCATTACTGAAATGATATAACGAACAACTACTGCTAAATGTTTCTGCCCTCTATTTCTTTTAACATATGAGCACTACAAGAAAACACGGACCATGCTGCATACCTCCCAGCCTACCTTTTATTTTACAAAGAATAAGAATATTATATCATTTCCAACACAACCTAGAAGTGGGTTGAGTGGAGTTATGACTTCTGGCACTATAGACAAAAATGGTGGGCTTCGACCTTTGCCACTGTAGACAAAAAAGTGGGCTCTGATCTGACCTCTGCCACTACAAACAAATAATTAGATGGTGTAGTGGCCACTGATTGAATAATATTCCACTTGGCAACTACTCCATCCAAGGTTGTAAGTCTACCTTGCCTTGACACCAAGTAATTTTTTGTGCAACCGATAGCTTGATCAATTCATCTATAGTGTTTCTTTCTATTTTCACCTTGGGAAGCTCCACCTCTCTAGATCCTACCGCTTCTCTAACAAAGGGTAACCTCACTCTCATGTGTTAAGTCCTAGAGTGAAACTTTGGATTCACTGCAAGATCAATTTCACTTTGGTTGTCACACAAAAGAGGCATTGGTCCTTGTGCAAATCTCACATCGTCACATAATAAATGCAACTATATAGTTTCTTTGGATGCCTCTATAGCATCAATGTGCTCAGCTTTTGTTGTAGATTGAGAACCAATTTGTGCTTCTTACTTCTCCAACTAACTACACCATCAAATATTATGGAGATATATGCACTTGTGCACTTGCCCTTATCCACATCTCCTCCAAAATTTGAATCAACAAAACCCTATAATTGTTTATTTCTGGTTGCACCATAACATATTGCATAGTCTTATCCATTGTAGATACCCCATTATCCTTTTAACAACAAACCAATGTTGCTTGCCTGGATTGGACATGAATATAATTACAATACCCACTATATGGGCTAAATCAAGTCTTATACACACCATTGCATACATGAGCTTTCCAAATGCACTTGCATATGGTACATGTGTCATTTCCTCCTCTTCTTGCTTGTTCTTTGGACTCACTTTATTTGACAATGTCACTCCCACTTAATATGGAGTGTTCATAGGAGTGCTCTTATTCATTATAAAGAGTTTAAAGATGTATTTTCTTTGGCTTATACAAAGTCTTCTTATCATGTGGCCTCTTTTAACTCCAATTCCAAAAAATAATGCAATGGACCCAAGTATTTCATATCAAATTTCTTTGAAAATTCAAACTTTTCCCTTTTTACTAACTCCTTTGACTCACTAAGCAAAAGAATATGATCAACATACAAGACCAAAATAATTAAATTACTTACCTTTTCATGAAGTAGACACAATGATCTCCATCACTTCTTGTGAAACCATGCTCAATTATATGCATGTCAAACTTGTGGTACTATTGTCTTCGGGATTGCTTCAAGCCATAAAGTGCTTTCTTCAAATTGCACACCAAATTACTACTCCCACTTGCTACAAACCCTTTCAGTTTTTGCATATAAATATCCTCATTGAGTTCTCCATGAAGAAAAGTTATCTTCACATCCATTTGCTCAATTTCCCAATCATAAGTTGTTGTCATTGACAATAGTAATCTAATTGAAGCAAGTTTTATCATAGGTGATAAGGTTTCATTAAAGTCTATACCCTCTACTTGAGTATATCCTTTTACCACCATCTTTGTATTATATCAATCTATTGAACCATTAGCTTTGTATTTCCTCTTAAAAATCCATTTACAACCAACTATTTTCCTATTTTTAGGCAATGGTTGCAAATCCCAAGTCTAATTTTGTTCTAGTGACCTCATTTCTTCTTCCATAGCCTTTTTCCAATAAATTTCATCACTATTAAGAGGCTCTTTCACACTTATTTGCTCATCATACATGAAATACAATGTAAAATATCTAAAATCACTTGGTTCATATCTAAACCTATAAGGTGTTCTTATTTACCACATTTCTCCTTGTTACTTGATCTCATGTCCTGGTTGTTCTTCATCATGAATAGGCTGATTACTCTCATGATTATTCTCCATAGTACTCTCTTCTTGCTATTGTATTAGTATTTCATCATTAGACCCACTTACAAGTGGTTGCACCTCATGTAATGGAGTTGAAACAAGATTGACACTTGTATTTGACAACACATAAATATAATTTCCAACATACTGATTTTTAATTTTAGAAGTTATTCCTCATTGTTCCTCATTTCCTTAAGTATCCAAATTTATTTACTTTTCACTAGCAAACTCTTCCATTAAGATGACATCTTGGCTATATGCATGGTGGTATTCTGATGGGATCCATAGCTCGTATCCTTTGATTCCTTCACCATACTTAATGAAAATACATTTCACTAACTTGCTATAAAGTTTTCTTATATTATCCTTGGGAACATGCATGTAGGCTTCACATCCAAAGACTCTTAGATGTGCTATTTTGGGCTTCTTACCATTCAAAGTCTCATTTGGTGTCATTCCATCATGGGATCCATAGCTTGTATCCTTTGATTCCTTCACCATACTTAATGAAAATACATTTCACTAACTTGCTATCAAGTTTTCTTCTATTCTCCTTGGGAACATGCATGTAGGCTTCCCATACAAAGACTCTTAGATGTGCTATTTTGGGCTTCTTACCATTCAAAGTCTCATTTGGTGTCATTCTATCTAAAATAGATCTAGAAGACAAATTGTTCATACAATTTAATGTATATAAATCTTCAGCCCAAAATGTTTTTCTTAAGTGTGCATCCTCTCTCATGCTCCTTGCCTTCTTCACTAAGATTTTATTTAACCTTTCTACAAAACTATTTTTTATTGGGGTATGGTGTAGTTTTTTTCCATGTGATGCTATGCAAACTATAAAATACATCAAACTACTTGGAGTAATACTCACCTCCATTATCAGTCTGTAGTGTTTTTACCTTATAATACTTTGAACATATCCAAAGCACTACTCTTTTGTTTCATGAAGTATACCTATGACTTCCTTGAGAAGTCATAAATGAATGTGATAAAATATTTGGACCCTCCCATGGAAGCCACTTCCATTGGTCCACATATATTAAAATTGTATTAATTCAAAAAATTGGTTGCTCATATATTTACTTGAATTAAATAAAACTCTTTTTTGTTTTTGCATCACACATGCTTCACAAAAATCAAATGAACCAAACTTCATACCTTCCAAACCTCAAACAGTTTGCTTGTTGCACATCTTACATAGGCTCTTTTATCCAATATGTTTCATCGTTCTATGTCACAATATCATTATGATAGTTTTGTTGTTTCTATGGATTTACCACTCTATATTGGGCTTGTATTTGCACTATCAACATCAACAGGAACTACATCTAAGTTGTGTAAGGTTCCATGTCTAATACCTCTACCCAAGACCATCGCTCCATAAACTAACTTACACCCATTTTTGCCAAACAGAGTCTCAAAACTAGCCTCTGTAAGTTGAATTACTAAGAGTAAGTTTTGTATCAACTCTAGAACATGTTTTACATCTGGTATGATCTTGATCCTTCCATCACTAAGTTTAAATCTTACACTACCTTTACCAACAAATTGATAGTAATAATTGTCACCAAGAAATACTTTGCTATAGTGACATGCTTCATAGTCCTTGAACCACTCTCTATGTGACGTCATGTGAAAGGATGCTCCAGATTCCATTAACCATGCTTCACCTTGGATATTCATTGCCAAACATGTAATAATATACAACCCCATTTCATTGGTTGATGAAGCTACTAAATATTCTTCTTATTATTTGGAATGATCATCCTTGCACTCATTTTTATTGTACCCCTTTTGCTTGCATTTTCAACAAACAATCTCTTGATTCTTTTCTTTGTTTGATAATTTTCTTCTTGATTTGGACCTATAGCCAATTAACATAGAATATATCACCCTTTCTTTTTGTACTTCATACTCTATCCCTAAAAACCAAGACTTTTATGTTCTTAGTAGGTTCAAAGGTCTTTTTTTCTAGTTTATTTTTGTAGCATCTGACTAATGATCTCATCTTTCTTGAGATTTTCCACTTTTGTGCTCCCATTGATTGTTGTAATTCGATTCTCCCATGAGTCTGGTAAGCTACAAATTAAACAAATACATCGTTCCTCATATTTGATCTCATCATCAACTAATTTCAACTAATTTAGAAGAGTGTTGAAGGTGTTTAAATATTTAGCCACATTTCCTCCATCAACCATTTTTAATGCATATATTTTTTTTAAATATTAAATTCATGAGTGACTTTGATTCATAGAGATTACCAATATTATCACAAAAATCTTTTTCTAACTTGTCTTCAATAACATTCATTAAGACTAAATTTGCAAGGTTCAAACCAGTCAAAGCAATAGCTTTGGCATTCATCTTTTCTTAGTCTTCTTGACTAATTGTTGTTGTCTTTGAATCCTTGATGATAGTCTCCTCCATATTTCTTCTACAAGGAGATATTCCATTTACACCTTCCATGAGTTGAAATTATACCTAGTGAACTTTTCAATGGTAGACTTGCTATGATCCATTCTTTGCTCCAATAGGTTACCATAAAATACCTAGACAAGGTCCCTCACACTTCTAGAGTTTTCTCAACAAAGCAACAATTCCAATGTTGCCTCAACTCTGATACCAATTTATAGAGTAACATTAATAGTTGAACAAAGAAAATAAAAAAAGAGACATGCAATTAGACAACTAAAATAATGAACACCGAGAAACAAGGATACTCAAATCTATATTGATTTTATGCTCTGTTTTACAACAATGTTATTTACAATACATTGCCCAGCCAATAACTATTATAATACAATGCCTAAACCTTAGCTTTTGACTTGTCATACGATAGAGTAGCCCTCTCTACATTACCAAAATGGCATAACAAACAACCACTACTAAATATTTCTACTTTCTTTGAACATCTGAGTAGTGAAAGCACGAGATTCCGGTCAAAGGAAACACCAAGTGCGATTGCATTCAAAATTAAGCACGCTTAAGTCCTAGAAATATAAATTGCATGAAACGGAAAAGAGACACATTGAAAGAGACGCAATCAGATAAAGAAAACACAGCCCTTTCATTGATTTCCTTCGATCTCTATTACAATAATGCCTCCTCCCTTTTTAGGGGCTAGGAGCGCAAATAGGGTTTGATTACAATCGCTAAATGATTCCTCCTTTCGCGTGCCCACGATTGCAATGGGTGGGCCAAGATGATGCCGCCGCTGATGTCGATGAGTTCTTCGCCTCTGCTGCTTCTCCTACGAACAAAGAAATGATCAAGACGTTAGTAGCACCTGTTGCAAATGAAAAGCATTCTCTCTCTAAAACTAACAAAATATGCATACGAATATTTGCCTGAAACCGTGAAAACAGTGAATCCAAATTGCTTCAAAACTCGACAGAAGGTAAGAAAAGTTACCAGAAGGCCACTACCACTGAGGTAGCTGGCCAATCCACCTTAAATTGGAATGTGTCCCTGGGTAGGATGAATTTTGACTGTAATTCGTCCCTGGGTGGGACGAATTCTTTTGAGTAGGAGAAACCGACCTGCTGCTGCTCCAATGTCGGATCCTAGGACCTGCAAAACTCCTGCAAATAGGGGGGTTAGGTAATTGGGGCCATTTTGGGACGACCCAGATGGTCGGATTTTCCCAATTTGGCCTCCACCCTCGGGAATTTGACCTTGACACCTGCAAGTTAGCGAAACGACAAAGCAATACAAAACACCCTAAACTCCGACCAAAAGCTACAAAATTGCAATTATAGACTAATCAGACCTAGTAACACAGAATGCAATCTAAAAAATAATCTAAAGTGCTCAAAAACTAAAATTAGGACTTGGGAGGTGCGGGGGTGCCCAAGTGGGCCTCCCACCGTTGGCCCTCAATTTTGGAGCCAATCCACCGGGGATGGGCCCAAAACCTTTTAGGATTGGGGGGTCGGAGAATTGGTAGGTTTAGATGTCCATGCGTCGGATTTGAGTAAGGTTCGAGCTTCCAAAGGCCACCCAACAACCTCCCTTGCAAAAGAGATTGGTGGATGTAGGAAGGTGAACAAAGGGGGATGCAAGTGAGTCTTCGATTCGGCAGCACTTCGTTGCTTGAACACTCCTTCAACCTATATGTTTTGGGTGAGAAAAGTCCCACCTTTTATAGACCCAAGGGGTCTCTTTTGGGAGGGAAGCACAAAAGCCAAGTGTTGGCCATGGGCGCCACGTGGCAGTCTTGTCTTCCCATGAGGGAGGGGAGTCCTTCATTGACTTGAACTTTGATAAATGCTTCTTGTAACAGTCCTCCAACGGCCCCTCTGTCCACTTACACATGCGTGCAAGGTAGGAGCCCTTAACTGACTGTTCTGGGCTGCCACTTGGCACCATTTGCCTTTTTGCCCGTTAAGCTTAGAATTCGTCCCACCCAGGGACGGATTCAGAATTCGTCCTGGGGTGGGACGGATTCTATTTTAAATTCGTCCCCGGGTGAGACGAGTACTGGGCAAAGTTTCCAAGTGTGCCAAATTGCTTCTTGACCTCACAAAATTGCTATGAAAGTGGTTAAGACCACTGTTTAACCTCTGAGGGCTGCCCTGGGGGCTGTGTTTGTCAAAGCGATCAGTGTTTGCAGTCACATAATCGGATTGGTGCTGTTTTTGTGTCTACAGATGCCCCTTTTTGGGAAGCGCTACGGGTGACGCAGTGCTTAGCAAAAATAGATAACCAAAACACTAATGATTAGGGTTTCTTGGTAACCTAACCAACTTTTGATGCCCCAAGTATGGAAAGGGCATGCATTCTTGAATCCTTGCTTCTGACGAGCTAAGGAATTTGATTTCAAGTATTAACCTGTTTTGGTGAGGTGTGACTTGAACCTGGGCATTGATTAGTCATGAAAAAGTGAAGGGCATTTTTATCCTCAGGGGGAACCTTGTGTTCATGATTCACGAAATGCCAAGTGTTTGATTGATTTGATTGTTGCTTGTTTCTCGCCCCAAGCGGGAGCGTGATTGTCTTTGTCAATGATTCTTTGAATGCATGTCATTTTCCTTAATTGGGTGTGTGATTGTTGATTGGTGACTAAGTGTGACTACCCCCTCAAGCGACGAATCGATGAGGGAATGACCTTCGTGAGAGAAGCGACGAGTCGCTTGACACAAGATGACTTGTGCAAGGTTGCTTTTAGAGGGTTTATCGTTAAGCGTGTGCAATTTTTCCAACATATGGACCTATTTTTGGTGGGTGTTAACCCTTTTGGTGATGTCATAATGAGGTGAAATCGTCGAAAACCTATTTCCCGTGGAGCGGTCCGGCTATGATAGCCTTCTTGGGGAACTAGGAGGGCGATAATTTGTACCTCGACATCAATTTTCTTTGCCTAGAGGTTAAGTGCATGAGCACTTATGCCCGGCAATGTTTTTGTTATGTTTTTGTTGAATTTTGTACTATTTTTGTTGTTTTTGTGACACCATTTTGGGATTGACTTGTCGGCAATCCGTCCTCCTGTGGAGCGGTCCGGCTATGGTAGCCTTCTTTGGGAGTAGGATAGTGACAATGCAAACCCCGACATCAATTTTGCTATGCCAAGAGGTTAAGTGCAAGAGCACTTGTGTCTGGAAATGTTTATTGCTTGTTTTGTGTTGCATTTTTTTGTTGTTTTGTTATTTTTTGTGACACCATTTTGGGATTAAATTTTCAAAATCTGTCTTCCCCTGGAGCGGTCCGGCTATGGTAGCCTTCTTAGGGAGTAGGATAGTGACAATGCAAACCCCGACATCAATTTTTCTATGCCAAGAGGTTAAGTGCAAGAGCACTTGTGTCTGGCAATGTTTATTGCTTGTTTTGTGTTGCATTTTTTTGTTGTTTTGTTGTTTTTTGTGACACCATTTTGGGATTAAATTTTCAAAATCTGTCTTCCCTGGAGCGGTCCGGCTATGGTAGCCTTCTTAGGGAGTAGGATAGTAATAATTTGTGACCCCGATGTCGAATTTGTATGCCCATGTTGTCAGTTGGATTTGCAATCCTGTCAGGCAGTTTTATTGTCTGTTTTTAGTGCATTTTTAGTCATTTTTCTTGATTTTTTTTGTGCTGGCCTGAATTCGTCCCTGGGTGGGATGAATTCCAGCTGGAGAATTCGTCCCTGGGTGGGACAAGCACTGATCAGAGCGCTCGTCCCAGTAAAGGATGAATTCCAGTGCAAAAGGCCTATTTAAGGGCCAAAACTTGATTTTGGCCTCATTTGTGTCATTTTTTCCTTGCGATTTTGGAGCTGTGGGAGGAGGAGGTAATTCTGCGAAGCGAAGCGCTGCTGGAATTCTCTCCGCCATCATGAGTGCACAAACTGGTTCGAGCGGCGGAGCCGAGGTGAGTCCTGTAAGTGACCCTAGGGCTTATTTTGCTTTAATTGAATGCATTGTTTTTGTGTTGCGCTTTTCAAAACTTTAAGATTTTTTGTAATGTTTTTTGTTTAACAACTAAGGTTAGAAACCCTAGAATTGAAAATTTTATCTTTTTCATTTATTTATTTATTATTATTTTTTTTTGCTTGTAGGTTGTTAGGAGCCGGTACCATGTACCCGCTGCCTTTACTGAGGCGCGGTTGGCCTTGACTGATGACGACTGGGAATGGCTTGATGCCCTTGGGCTCAAGTAGGTGGCTCGACTGGAGCCTGTGGTTTCGGATCAGGCCTATCTGACGGCCCTGATCAAGCTTTGGGATCCGAGGACCAATACTTTCCATCTCCCGATAGGGGAGATGACTGTGACTCTTGAGGACGTCTATCGGTTGCTTCGGATTCCAATAGATGGTCTGCCTATTAGAACATCTCCGTTAGATCAGCGGACTGCTATACTCACGAGATGTTTTGGGCATGGGGGGGAGCTGGGTGTAGCAGACCCAGTGGAGATAGCCGAGGCGGATTTCCAGGCTGGCGGGATTTTGGTTGGCTGGTGGAAGGAGAGGGGGGTGTTAGGAGTGAGGCACGCATTCCTGATGGGCCTCATTTCTAACATTCTTCTTCCTGATTCGTCAAGCGCGAGGTTCCCGTGGAACCTGCTTGGATTTGGTCCGCGGTTGGCGAGTGCCCGATAGAGGCACCGTTGATCCCGAGATGGGGACGGACTTTGTTGGCACGACTTTACGGGGAGTCGTACGAGGTCCGCTGTCGATAGCGGAAGGGTGTCGATTGCGACTTTTTGTTGCGATCGTTGGGGTTGGCAGCACATAGCTATTGAGAGGCCTACCGGGTTACCGTGGATGACTCGTGTGGTGATGGAGGATGATGAGATTGGTTATGCGGCTTTGTGGCGATTGTCTGCGGAGCAGGGGCAGAGTCGACGATGGGCAGGTGTAGTTGATCACTACATTGATGCCTTTTCACGACTCACTCCATGGAAGGTGTTTTGGCGTACCTATCGGGACTGTCCAGCCTGTCCTGAGGCTGGAGACTGGCTTCGACGGGTACGGAGGGAGCGATGGTTGACTGGGCGACACGGGACGGAGCACGAGTTCTTTCCATACCGTCGGGTTACACGACAGTTTGGGGTGCGCCAAGGGTTGCCTAGTGAGCCCGTTGGCTATCGCCGTCGGGGAGATGAGAGGGATCTGGAGCCACCTGTCCTCGTGCCATTGGGCGAGGAGTCGGATGCTGTTATTGAGGTGTTGGATGTGGATGACGTCGGTACTACCATTGAGTATGACTCGTGGTGGGTTTTGCGACGCTGGAGAGGTGAGGGTCCACTGGGAGGTGCGAAGGCGGCAGGGGGTGATTGGGGAGGGCCATTGGATGATGCAGACATGGTGGATGTGGGAGATGAGGATGTGGACTTTGGTGTTTCGGAGCAGCCGAACATGTAGGATGTGGCGGAGCAGTTTGAGCCTGAGCAGGCTACTGTCCCCGTGAGTCCTATACGTCCGGCAGCTACGAAGGGGGTGGGGTCAGATGTAGGTGATGAGGTTGCATGGTTTACAGAGCTGCTACGGATGCGAGATCTGGAGAGGGATCTTCTACGGGCTCAGTTGGCAGAGCGGGATAGAGTTTTGGTGCAGCGCGATGATGCATTGTCTATCTATCATCGACGGGAGGCAGAGTGGTGTCTGTATCGGATAGACTTGGAGAGGGAGGTCATCCACCTTGGCGGGCGGCTCCCTGAGCCTTCGATCAGCAGATCTTCTCGACGGACGATGGATAGTCTGACTGAGCAGTCAGCATCATCTCGTCGCAGGCGGTTAGATGAGGGAGGTGGTAGTAGGCATGATGCGGGGGCTAGCAGTAGCCACCCTGCAGGGTCCCGTAGGACCCACACCACGGGGGGTAGTTCCCGTCACACCGATCCTGTGTGATCATGGTGGCCGACGCCTTAGGTTGGGTTTTGGATATGATTGCGGGGTCTGAGGACCTGTTTTGTAGCCTGCGGGCATCATTTTTTTGACGATATATATATATATACCGGTTTTATTTTTGGATTTGTACTTTGATGATGTGATTTTTGTTATGCATGTTTATTTATTTGATGAATGCAGATGTTATGATGAATTGAAGTGTTTTAGATGTCTATGTGATATGCAAAATGGATGAATGCTATTTTTATTTATCTGGTTTTTCTTTGCTGTTTTTGTATTTTTTGATGGTATCATAAGGATGATAAGTAGCGCAGTTGGTTTTGGGATGAATGTAAGATTTTCTAAGATTCAGACAGTTTTAACTCACTATCCATAACTGTACTTTATCTTACAGGACTTTTGAACAAGGTACAAATCGGACCTATTTTTGACCGAGTTATTTAACATCCCTGTGTGTGCAATTGAGTTCATTTAGCGGTATTTGTTAGGATACCGCCAGTGCCAGATGGGCTTTCAACCGAACCTGTACTGAGGATCACCTAATTAGCTCCACGAATTCCTTTTTTGTATGTACTACGATTAATCTGCGGTGTAATCCAGGATGCCATAAGCTAGCTCATCCACATGCAAACATTGATCTCGTACGCAAGTTAATGTGACGAGATATATCGTCATGCGGGAGGTTTACTACATTACCGATAGGCTATCAACCAAATTGGTACTGAAGCTTGCCTTATGACCTATAGAATGCTGAGATTTCCAGGGATTCAAGGTCAACTCCCTTCTTTTCTTCAATTGTATTGGGATACTTGCTCTTTTGTAGTGATAAGATCACTGTTTATTTTGATTTTTTTTTTTTTTTTTTTGAGCAAGGGATTGGGGATATGGAGTGATGAAAATCATAGTTGTTTGTGCCTTTTGATGTTTGCACTGTAGTTTGTCAAATTTAGAGTTGTTACATTTTGCAACTTTTTGTGTTTTGCAACTATTGAGAACTTTAGGGATT
The DNA here is from genome assembly GCA_028583015.1 of Wollemia nobilis. Lineage (NCBI taxonomy): Eukaryota > Viridiplantae > Streptophyta > Pinopsida > Araucariales > Araucariaceae > Wollemia > Wollemia nobilis. Next base: position 832,217 of record JAQPPZ010007059.1, read on the forward strand.
CTTAGGGAATTGGGTAGGGAGGATGCTTGTCCTTTTGCCAACTCTCAGCATTCTATAGGTCATTCGCACAGGGGGATGAGCAAGATAACCGTTTCGCTTGTGGTGACCTAGATTATTTTGCAGGTTTCGTCTTTCGTTCACACAATTTGGGAATTTTAGTGTTTTGATTTGTGTTGGGATGTTACGTAACAAGGTGTATTTCAAGTATGACTCTACCTTCGTAAAATCTGTTCGACTTGATACACTACATGGCTAAAGAGTAAAATGATGACTGAATCACTAAAATTCTTGGTACATTCCCAGACCACTGACTGTAGTGTGGTAAAATTTATGCATGGTGTTTTTATTGATTTTGATGAATTCGATTATGCCTAGAATTGAGATGCAAATTTTTTTTTTTTTGATTTTGTTGATTTTTGTTGTTTTGTTTTTGTTGAATTTATTGATTTGTTTGACCAAGAGATTGCGATAATCCTTGGAGCTTTTTGGGTTGACCAAGAGATTGCGATAATCCTTGGAGCTTTTTGGTGACCAAGAGATTGCGATAATCCTTGGAGCTTTTGGTGACCAAGAGATTGCGATAATCCTTGGAGCTTTTGGTGACCAAGAGATTGCGATAATCCTTGGAGCTTTTTGTATTGACCAAGAGATTGCGATAATCCTTGGAGATTTTTTTTTTTTTTTGGGTTGACCAAGAGATTGCGATAATCCTTGGAGCTTTTTGGGTGACCAAAAGATTGCGATAATCCTTGGAGCTTTTTGGGTTGACCAAGAGATTGCGATAATCCTTAGAGCTTTTTGGGTTGACCAAGAGATTGCGATAATCCTTGGAGCTTTTTGGGTTGACCAAGAGATTACGATAATCCTTGGAGCTTTTTGGGTGACCAAGAGATTGCGATAATCCTTGGAGATTTTTGGGTTGACCAAGAGATTGCGATAATCCTTGGAGCTTTTTGGGTTGACCAAGAGATTGCGATAATCCTTGGAGCTTTTTGGGTTGACCAAGAGATTGCGATAATCCTTGGAGATTTTTGGGTGACCAAGAGATTGCGATAATCCTTGGAGCTTTTTGTGTTGACCAAGAGATTGCGATAATCCTTGGAGCTTTTTGGGTGACCAAGAGATTGCGATAATCCTTGGAGCTTTTTGTTTGTTTGTTTTTGTTGAATTTTTTTTTTTTTTTTTTTTGGTACATGGCTGTCTTAGATATGAAATGGTCGTAAATGACTGATATTCAAGGGTTCTGTTTCCTTGATACCGTCAAGAGAAGCTAGCCTGTACGTTCCTGGTCCTATTTTTCTATCAATGACATAAGGACCTAACCAATTTTCCGTGAATTTGTCCCTCATATGGGACGGCAAATTAGAGTTTTGTTGGTTTTCCTTCAGAACCAGATCACCAACCCGAAAGTCTCTTAGGTGAACTTTCATGTTGTAAGCTCTCTTAAGCCACTCTTGATAGATACGTAAGTGCTCGAGAGCATTAACGCGTCTTTCATCAAGCAACGTAAGCTGGTCTAACCGGGCTCGCCACGCAGTGTCATCATCGATGAATTCTCGCATTGATATGCGGAGGGAAGGAATTTCCAACTCGAGAGGCATTACGCCTCCGAGCCATACACTAGTGAAAACGGAGTTGCCCCGATGGGTGTCCGAATGCTAGTGCGATAGGCCCAAAGGGCAAGTGGGATTTGTATGTGCCAATCCTTATGACTGTCTACGACGGTCTTTTTAAGGATGGCGACTAGCATTTTTTTTGACGCCTCTGCTTGCCCATTTGCTTGCGGATAATAGGGTGTTGAAAAGCTGTGCTGAATTTTGTACTTTGTGGTTAAAGCACGCACGTCTTTGTTCTTGAATGATGGCCCATTATTCGAGATTATTTTGGATGGAATACCAAAATGACATATGATGTAATGAAAAATGAACTCCGTAATGCAGGGTCCTGTCGTAGAGGTTAACGGAATTGCTTCCACCCATTTGGTAAAATATTCTGTGGCCGTTATGATAAACGTGTGACGGCCTGACGATGCAGGAGAGATCTTTTCGATTAGATCGAGGCCCCACTGCAAAAATGGCCAAGCAGAATGGACTGTCTGTAGGGCCTAGGAAGGTGCGTGCATCAGATTGGCATGATGTTGACATTTTACACACCTCTTGACATACGCACAGCAATCTCGCTCTAAATATGGCCAATAATAGCCCATGCAAAGAATGCGCTTTGCAATGGCCATACCACTGAAGTGGCCGCCACATGTACCGTCATGCGCTTGGGTGACTGCCCAAGTGGACTCTTGCTGGTCCAAGCAACGAAGAAGAATTCCGTCGTAGCTGCGACGATACAAAATGTCTCCTATCAAGACATATTTTGCCGCTTTCTGTTTGAATGTTCGTTTTGCGGCTTGCGTCAATCCAAAGGGTAGATTACCTAACTTGAGGTAATATCTTATGGGTAAATACCAGTCCTGTTGATCAAATACCTCGACAGTTTGAATAGCCAATCCCTTTTGGAGTCTTCCCTAACAAATGCTGATTGGGATAGAACTTGTAAAAATAGCGTTGTGTTGCTATTAATGGGAATGGGGGAGAACAAAGACCCCCAGTTGGCATGTTTCAAATAGTCTCGGATTCGAAAGAACTTATCCGAAGATGGTTCGATCTGGATCATGTGGATTCCTGGTGTCAAGTCTGAGCTTGCGCGCTCCATCACGGGTTGCGATAAGGTTTTGACCTGAATGGTTGTTACATCACCGGAAAGGTCTTGCGGGATTAGTGACCCCAAGGATGCCATTGTGTCCGTAAAACGGTTCGATGATCAAGGGAGTGCCTCGATGTCATACCACTCAAGTTTTGCCAAGAATTTATCCATGAGGGCTTTATAGGCCTTCAGAACTGGGCATTTGCATTGGTATACCCCTTTGACTTGATTGACGATTAACAGCGAATCGTCGAAGATGTTCAGTCTTTTGATGTTCATGGCGATTGCTGTCTGAAGACCTAGGAGCAAGGCTTCATATTCGGCATTATTGTTGGTGCACTGGAAGTTTAATTTAAATGACAGGGGCATTGGAGTGCCCTGCGGTGTGAAGAATACAATTCCTATGCCACCACCTTGCTCGCATTTAGAACCATCAAAAAATAAGGTTATGTCGGCCTGAGACTCAGGCTCTTCAGAATCTGGCGATTCTGAGACATGGAAGACCTCATCATCGGGTAGTTCTATGACTAGAGGTTGATCGTCTTCAAGAGGAGCCTCCGCTAGTTGATCGGCTATGACTTGTCCTTTTATAGATTTTTGCCCAATAAACTCAATGTCAAATTCCGTCAACAACATGATCCATTTCGCCGTGCGGCTACTATGATAAGTACGACTCATCATGTATCACAATGGATTCTCCTTAGACACAACATACGTCGTGTTGCTCAGCATGTAGTGGCGTAGCCTTTTGGTGGCAAACACCACTGCCAAGCAGAGTTTCTCAACGTATGCATAGTTAATTTCGTAACTGACCATGGTGCGGCTAAGATAGTAAGTAGCCTGTTCTTTGTAAAGTTCATTCTTCTGGGCTAGCATTGCGCCTAGTGCCACCTCAGTAGATGAGATGTATAAGTAGAACGACACACCTGGTCTCGACGGTGCCAATACTGGCGACGAAGCCAAGTATTGTTTGATTTCGTCAAAGGCTGACTGGCACTCGTCATCCCAATGGAATGTGACCCCCTTGTGCAATAGTTTGTTCATTGGTCGGAATTTGTCAGATAATTGTGCTATGAAGCGTTTAATCGACGCGACATTTCCTTGCAGACTTCTGAGCTACTTGATAGTGGTTGGGGGAGCCATTTCAAGGATTGCCTTGAATTTTTTTGGGTCCACTTCGATGCCTCTTTTGGAGACTATAAAACCCAAGAGTTTTCTAGATGTGACGCCGAACACGCACTTCTTGGGATTCAATCTGACCTTATGCTCTATGAGGCGATCGAGAATCTTGCTTAAGTCACCGAGATGATCTGAGCGCAAGATAGACTTGGCTAACAAATCATCCATGTAATCTTCCAAAGTTTTGTGCATGTAATCGTGGAAGATATACGTCATAGCACGTTGGTAGGTAGTTCCAACGTTTTTAAGGCCAAAAGGCATGACCTTATAGCAAAATGTCCCCCAAGGCGTTGTGAATGCCGTTTTGAGTTGGTCTTCAGGATTGATATGAATTTGATTGTATCCTGAGAAACCGTCCATTAGGGAGAGCATTTCATGACCTGCTATAGCGTCTACCAATGCATCGATGCTTGGCAAGGGGAAATCATCCTTAGGACTCGCTTTGTTTAGGTCTCAAAATTTGGTGCATATGCGAATCCTCCCGTCGGGCTTCTTGACGGGAACCATGTTGGACAACCATGGCGGATAATCCACGCAGATGACAAATTGTGCATCCAACAGCTTTTGCAATTTGTCTTTGACCATCAAGGCCATCTGTTGGGTGCATCTTTCTTAGTTTTTGCTTTACTGGCTTGATTTTTGGATCAAGCGTTAAATTGTGCATGACTAGCTGCGGGTCTAGTCCTGGCATATCTTTGTATGACCATGCAAAAACTTCCTTCTTCTCTTTGAGAAGGGCAATGTAATCGGCTTGCTCTTCGGGGGAAAGGCTTACCCCCAGCTTGAGAATCCGTGGATTCATTGGATCTGTGCCGATGTCTACGTCAGTCGTCTCTTCGACTGACATGTGAGATCCGTCCTCCAACTGATGTGGAGTTGGGATTAAATGGATATCATCAGCTGAGTTAAGATCTGCGTTTGGGACCTCGGGTCCCTCTTTAGCTTGAAAAATATCTTGAGTTGTCCTTGGGGTAAAATGAAACATTTCACCGAAATGCCAGTACTCTGATGGTGACAATGGTGAATTGACGCGATCCCAGTCGATGGCATCCATGTTTAGATGCAATGACCGAGATGGATCGGTCGGATTGCGGATGGGTGTGGTCAAATCAATGGAGATCATGTGGATGGAATGAATTTGGTCTCCAGAACCACGGGTGTGACGACTTGATTCTTTCAGATGTTCCCTATACTCTGGATCTGGCTCTACGGGAACAGGCACGAATGGATCTTCTCTAGGTGCAAATTCATCTCTATGTGCGAAAAGGAAGGCGGGGTCTTCCCTTGGTACTGTTGTCCTGATGGGATCTTGAGGTGGACGATGCTCATCTTGAATTTGGAGCCATAGGCCTAACACTTGGTCCCACCTCGTTGGGTCTAAGTGCCATTCATGTCCTAACCGTATACCCATTTGTCCCATTAGATCTTCATGGGTTAGAGCGTGATGATGTCATCGTGCATGTCTGAGATAGTTCATCTCAGTCTCGTCTTCTGAATCGCTTTCATAGATCCAAAATTGTTCATCCTCTTCAGCATCTATTGCTTCTGACATTGATGACTCTTCCTGTTCCAGTGAATTAATCTAGTCCCATTACGGTTGTTCCACTCTCAGTGGAGGGACCTAATTCTTTGGAGACTGTGTTATTTCGTCTGGAACCTCTAAGGGGAATAGTTTCAGAAAAATGTCTGGAAGTCATTGTTGTTCTCTTTGATGACTGCTCTCTGAACTTTCACCTCTCTCTAGCAAAGGAGAGGGATTATTGTTGTTACCAGGGGTGTTTGTAGACCATGGGAGATAATCCCCCAATGTGTATTCTGTGTTTGGATTGGCGTATGGGTCTTGTGCCAATCCCCCCGTTGCCTATTTCTAGGCCTTGCATGTTTTCAACCAAGATGTCTAATGGCAGGGGATGGTTGAACCCTACCCCCGACTTATCGTATGGCATATGATACCTTGGTTGGCAAAGGATCCGCATCCCTTGCTCATATCTGCCTAGCCCATACCCATGCCAATTGCATTGTTCGAGATATTTTAGGGCAAATTCTGGGTTCGACAGATAATTGATGTTTTCGACAAAAGGTTCTTCATCTGTTTCCTTTTGTTCGCATGGTTCAGAACCATGATCAAGGCCCCCATACACAAAATTTGTTTGGTTCGATGGGTAGCCTAGAGGGACGATTGTTCCAATGGGAAGGCGAGGTCTTCCCATGTCTTGTACTGACTCTAGTGTGGGTGTTGCCACAACATTTTGCACTATGTACTCTCCCAGGCCTGTATTGGCCATCTCAACAGTGATTGTCGATGATTGGGTAGGAGGAAACGGTAGTCCTTCCTGAGTCCATTCCATGTTTGGTTGTTCAGGAATCTTGGTTTCCGTTGCGTTGGACGCTTCCTCTGTTGATATTGCTGAGATCGTGGGCAACCCCTCTTCTAGAGGCTTAACCTCTTCCATGATTTGCTTTCCCTTGTCCTTCTGTTGGACCACGATGGGTGGCATTGATGATGAAGGAGCCGATGATGAAGTCTCACCTGGCTGGGATTTTGCCTTATTTGCCACCAGTGGTGCCTGCGGTATCGAACCCTGTTTAGATGGATTCAATTGAAAATCCAAATGCGTTGATGGTAGGGTCGATTGAGGTATGAATTGTACCGCATTGAAATACTTGAAGGGCTCTAAGTCCATTGGGACTACATGTATTTGCCCTTCATAGGCATACTTCAAGCACTGGTGTGCGATCGAGGGGACACACTTCATGTCTCTGATCTAAGGCCGCCCTAGCAGTATGTTATAAGCCATTTTGCCTTCCAACACATGGCACAGTGTGGGTATTGACTTTTGTCCTACCTGTATAGGCAAAACGACTGTGCCGACTGTCAAGCATATTGCATCGTTAAAAGCTCGCAGTGTGTACGTGGAGGCGATGATGTGAGAGGCTGGCAGTTTTAAATGCTTTAACACTGCAGTGGTTATGATGATACTGGACGAGCCAGTATCTATCAGCACTCTCTTGTACGGTATCCCATTGACCCGCGCGATAACGTGCAGGGGTGGATCCGGCATGTTATTCGATATTGTTTTGACCTCATTTTCTTTGAATGTGATGACAGGCTCCGTACATTGTTTCACATGTCCGACGAAGACGTTGAAAGAATTAGCTTCGTGGGGTTGTACTTCAATGGATTTTAAGATGTCCATAAGAGCTTCTCTATGTGGAGCTGATTGTTGAATAAGCTCTTAGATGGACAGCCTAGCTGACATGGTCTGCAAACTCTGCGTGAGTTTGGTTCGTATCGTGACCTCAGGTCTAGGCGGAGGTAACTACGTTGGGCGTTGTTGAGGCTGCGATGTCGATGGAACTTCCCTCGCAGGTACCTCGGGGGCAACTGCTGGGTATTTTCTATTCCTTGTTACAATGCTAATCATTCCCACAAATCCTTGTGTGGGAAGATCTTGTCGCACCTCGTTTATTTGGAGCGGTTTTGTCTGCGCCTCGTGGGCAGGCAAGGGGTCCTTGAATACCCCCATTTTTTGGTTGTTAGGTGCGATGGGGTTGTCCACGACCAATGTTCGGTTTTTGATCAAATCTTGGACTAGTTCTTTGAATTTCCAACACCCATTTAGGTCATGTCCTCTGCGTCTATGAAATCTGCAATACAATTCCTCCCTATACCCCCTAGGCTTGGGAACGTTAGGGTCAAAAATTTGGATTTCTGGCAGAGTAACTAGATTTGCCGCTGACAAGCGGTCAAATAAGGAGTCCCTAGACTCCGCATACGGGGTGAATTATCGCCTAGGGCGATGCTGCTGATACTGTTCTTGTCTCCTGTTATCTCTTTCGTAAGCAGGAGGCACTACCTGGTAGTTAGCCTTTTGAGGCTGCGTTTCTTGCACAGGCGCTGGGACATTTATCGCAACTTGGTTGATTGCAGCGTGTTGTGGTTGCGTTGTCCCAGTTTTAGTGGTTTTATTCCACTCTTTCTTCTTAGGCTTGACAATTGCGCCTTCGCCTATCTTAATCTCTTCTATGACTCTGGCTTGCGCCAAAGCTTCTTCTAAGCTGTCGTATTATCGCAGCAACAATAGACCAGAGATTGATTTTAAACAACTTTTCGTGAACATTTGCGTGAGGTCCAACATGGGAGGATGGTAGGGTAACTTAGAAAGCAAAGCTCTCCATCGGTTCTCGTACGCTGCCATTGTTTCCTCCTCAAATTGTTTAAGGCTAGCAAGATCACTAAGTGATGCCTTCTTCCTTGTGTTGAAGGCGAAGCATTCAAGAAACGCATCTACTAGCTGATCTAAGCTACTTATGCTGTGTTTGGGCAGCTGTGTGAACCAATCCGAGGCGGGGCCTACGAATGTGGTTATGAATGTTCTAAGCAATAACGCGTCATTATCTTGAATGCCGAAGCATTGGCTTAGAAACCGTGTAACATGTTCCTGTGCATCCTCTTCACCTTTAAAAACTGCCAATTGAGGCAACTTAAAGTGTTTGGGGTAAAGATGTGTAGGCACTGAGGGATGCACCGGATTATTGCGGAGTAGACTTAATGTGGGTTTTTGATGCCCACTAGCTTTTGTCTCCACCGACTCTAAACACTCCAATAGTGCTTGGTATGCATCGGAAGATTTTATTTCTTCCTCTCTTGTTCGCTCTTGTTGCAAGTTACGGTAAACTAGAGGCCTATGGAGGGGTGGCCGAATGGCATCCTTCCTACCTTGATGGGGAGTTTCGATATACTCCTCTTCTGGTTCATACTCCTCATAAAATTCTTGAGGAGTCTCAGGGCGAAACCTATGACCCTGATCAAGTTCTTGCTGAAGGTACCCATCATTGTTTCGGGGAGTTGCCTCCCTCTCGAATCTATGGGGTCTTGGAGGCAGAGCTTTACGACGTCGTGGAGACCTGTCTTGCGCCAACGGATTATGCCTCTCATACTGTTCAGCTCTTTGGATGCGAGGGGTTGGCCCCCTCTCAGGTATTTCATAGCATAACTCATCCGCTTCGCGTTGCATGCATTCTTTATCCAAGCGGTATTGATACTCTATCTCTTGCTGACTTTGTTTAAGCCGCATGATTTGGGCTTGACGGGTGGTATATCTGGCGATAGTCGGATCAATTTGTTCTACCCTATTTTGTTCGGGAGGTTCAAATGTTCCTCCTATGGGTCTACCTTGATTTTGATGCTCTAAGGTTTCAATGGGTCGCTTCCCTCTGTCGAGGTAAGTGGTATGTGCTCGAGGTTCTGGCCTCAAGGGGTGATCATGATATCCTGCTGGTGCGGAAATGCAAGGTTCCCACATTGTTTGTTGCTCTCGAGGAATGTGATGGTTTTCCTCATACTCCCTTTCATGAGTGTAAATGGGATGGGCGGAGTTAGGTCGCCCTATGTAAGGAGCCCTGCGCTCCGGATTTGGTCTCTCTGTTCTGATGATAGGTAAAGAAGGGATGCCATATCCATGTTGCCCCTCTAAATGGACAGTGTGCCTGTTTAGCGCTTCATTGCACGGTGGCCACTCATGCCTACATTCAAGAGGTGATTCTCTATTTATGTCAAGGTTTACATGTAAGGCATATTCCTGAAAGGGGCTTCTTTGAATAGGCATACCCCACCGAGGATTCTGAATTGGATTCTTTTGTAGGTTAGACCGATAAGGCGGTATAACCAAATCCTCAGGACTGAAGTGAAGGCAACTTGCGCCTGCTTTTTGTGTACCTTTTGGAGCTTCTGCCCTTGATTGGGCTTGACTATGGGTGTACACCATTGCGGTGCTTCTATGCTATCTAAATAAGTTTTTATCTCGTTTTATGATTTTCTCTTTTTTTTTTGTCTACACTAAGCAGAATTAAACACACACATTCACAAGACCGTGATTATCTCTTTTAAGGATTCTTGGTGTGCCCTAGACTGGTTTAGTGCATTTTGATGTTTTGTTTTGTTTTTGTAGATTTTGTAGAACGTTTAAATGCATCATGTAGGCTCTTATAACTCCAAAAAGGTCGCCCCTTCAATATACCAACCAGGCCGATATACCAACCTCTCTATATACCCGCCCTTACGAGAGGGAGACTATAGGTACGTGAGAGCAGAAGGTATGTGGTACATAGGTGGTACGGAAGGGGGATTGTCCTGTTAATGACACCTACCATAGAAAACTTATCCTCGTGCGCATGGGAATCACCCCAGCTACGCTCGGTCTGTCTTCGTCAGGATTTACGCCTAACAACAGTTGACAATCGGGAAATGGATGCAAATCAAGCCAAGGCGGTGATTAAATCCACCAATGGTCTTGATCAAGGGCTGGGGTATTACGACCAGCTCCTTAGTTTAAAGTTGTTTCATGATGTGTGTGGGATTCGTTTTATCCAACAAAATGAAACTAGCATACATGACTTTTCCTAATGCAATGCAAGATTAAATGAAAACAATTAACGAAACAGAAACAGAAATAGAAAAATATAACAGAGATCATGAAAATCCCTACCTCTTCTCTGCCTGCTCCTGTTGTCTCTAAATTTCTGCTCTGAAAATTCATAGACAGGAATTCGTCCCTCTGGGAGACGAATTGCAGAACAGAATTCGTCCTACCCAGAGACGAATTTGAATTCGTCTCAGGGTCAGACGAATTACAGAAAAGGATTCATCCCTGTCAGAGACGAATAGCAGTCTGCAACAAAAAAAATGTACCTGTCAAGCACAAACACAAAAATTTAATTAGTTTTTGTGATTTCAAAAACTAGGGAACAGAGTCCCACCGTGATCGCCACTGAAAGCACGAGATTCCGGTCAAAGGAAACACCAAGTGCGATTGCATTCAAAATTAAGCACGCTTAAATCCTAGAAATATAAATTGCATGAAACAAAAAAGAGACACATTGAAAGAGACGCAATCAGATAAAGAAAACACAGCCCTTTCATTGATTTCCTTCGATCTCTGTTACAATAATGCCTCCTCCCTTTTCAGGGGCTAGGAGCGCAAATAGGGTTTGATTACAATCGCTAAACGATTCGTCCTTTCGCGTGCCCACGATTGCGATGGGCGGGCCAAGATGATGCCGCCGCTGATGTCGATGAGTTCTTCACCTCTGATGCTTCTCCTACGAATAAAGAAATGATCAAGACGTTAGTAGCACCTGTTGCAAATGAAAAGCATTCTCTCTCTAAAACTAACAAAATATGCATACGAATATTTGCCTGAAACCGTGAAAACAATGAATCCAAATTGCTTCAAAACCTGACGGAAGGTAAGAAAAGTTACCGAAGGCCACTACCACTGAGGTAGCTGGCCAATCCACCTTAAATTGGAATGTGTCCCCGGGTAGGATGAATTTTGATCGTAATTCGTCCCCGGGTGGGACGAATTCTTTTGAGTAGGAGAAACCGACTCGTCGTTGCTCCAATGTCGGATCCTAGGACCCGCAAAACTCCTGCAAATAGGGGGGTTAGGTAATTGGGGCCATTTTGGGACGACCCAGATGGTCGGATTTTCCCAATTTGGCCTCCACCCTCGGGAATTTGACCTTGACACCTGCAAGTTAGCGAAACGACAAAGCAATACAAAACACCCTAAAATCTGACCAAAATCTACAAAATTGCAATTATAGACTAATCAGACCTAGTAACACAGAATGCAATCTAAAAAATAATATAAAGTGCTCAAAAACTAAAATTAGGACTTGGGAGGTGCGGGGGTGCCCAAGTGGGCCTCCCACCGTTGGCCCTCAATTTTGGAGCCAATCCACTGGGGATGGGCCCAAAACCTTTTAGGATTTGGGGATCGGTGAATTGGTAGGTTCAGATGTCCATGCATCGGATTTGAGTAAGGTTCGAGCTTCCAAAGGCCACCCAACAACCTCCCTTGCAAAAGAGATTGGTGGATGTAGGAAGGTGAACAAAGGGGGATGCAAGTGAGTCTTCGATTCGACAGCACTTCATTGCTTGAACACTCCTTCAACCTGTATGTTTTGGGTGATAAAAGTCCCACATTTTATAGACCCAAGGGGTCTCTTTTGGGAGGGAAGCACAAAAGCCAAGTGTTGGCCATGGGTGCCACGTGGCAATCTTGTCTTCCCATGAGGGAGGGGAGTCCTTCATTGACTTGAACTTTGATAAATGCTTCTTGTAACAGTCCTCCAACGGCCCCTCTGTCCACTTACACATGTGTGCAAGGTAGGAGCCCTTAACTGACTGTTCTGGGCTGCCACTTGGCACCATTTGCCTTTTTGCCCGTTAAGCTTAGAATTCGTCCCACCCAGGGACGGATTCGAATCTGTCTGGGGTGGGACGGATTCTATTTTGAATTCGTCCTCGGGTGATACGAGTATTGGGCAAAGTTTCCAAGTGTGCCAAATTGCTTCTTGACCTCACAAAATTGCTATGAAAGTGGTTAAGACCACTGTTTAACCTCTGAGGGCTGCCCTGGGGGCTGTGTTTGTCAAAGCGATCAGTGTTTGCAGTCACATAATCGGATTGGTGTTGTTTTGGTGTCTACAAGTAGTACAAGAAATCATGGACCACATTGCATACTTAACAACCTACCTTTTATTGTAAAAGAAGAAAAACATTATATTATATCATATCCAATATAACTTGGAAGTGGGTTTGAGTGGAGTTACGAACTCTACCACTAAAAATAGAAAAAGGTGAGCTCTGATTTCTCCTACTAAGACAAAAAATATGAGCTCTAATTTATGCTACTTAGATAAAACAAACAGTTGGGCTCTCATCTCTGCCATTGCAAATAAGCTCACAAATAAATGGTGTACTGGCCACCAATCGAACATGTAAAATATATACCCTTCTAAGTGCATGGAATTTTGTATGTTTTTCCTTGAACAAGGATGAAATGGAAGCCTTGTATTCCCTGCCCTTACCCCTGGTGTGGTTTGTTGATTCCACCAACATTTAATTTGAAGATCATTTAAGGCCTTATAGGTGGTTTCAAGGACAACAATAGCTCTCACAATATAGTATAGTATTACAGATGACATTATACTGATAAGATTGTCTATGCATCACATTAGGCATTAGAAAATTTGTATGGTATACATAAATGAGACTCAATTTTTAATCAAACAAACAATACAACAAAATAGGATTCACAATACATCACACGACACAGAATATGTAAACATTACAATATACAGTGGCGCAGACAATAAAAAACTGCATACATTGTTGTGTTTTAGTAATATGATTTGTGTGTGAGAAAATTAAGAACAACAAAAATAAAATATACATGCACACAAAAGAGAACACCATGATTTAATGGGATTCACCCAATACTATTGGGCTACATCCTTCAAGAAAACACCAACAACTGCATCTTTGTTTCTTCCAAAAAATATAATGTACAAAGGAATTGGTGGAACCATGCAACTATCCCTGTTACAACACCCTCTCAGACTCCATATAGTACATTATGCACACCAGCATCTCCTCACCCATGTGGTTCTCCTCACCCACATCATAATCACTCCTCCCATGATTACAAACTCCTTTTGAGCTTTCAACAAGCTCCCTATTACATTGCACTCTCCCAAAGCTAACACAAGATTGATATGCTCTCTCCTATGCTCCTGACTTGCACCACAATGAGCAACCTGATATTTTTTCATTGAGAATATTACAACATAAGTGAGCCATACATTGCACTCACACTATAATACAATCTTGGTAAGATAGATGCATACTCTCATCATACATCTCTTACACTCAAGCTTACAAATAAAAATACAATCAATAGAACAACCTTGGACTTAGACCCAGTCCCAAGAGCATTCCCATGCTCTCAAAGCACTCCCGTGACATTACATTGTCACTCACACTCTAGCAATTACACAGTGTAGGCCCTTTTATATTACATAGGCAGAATTATATTTGTTATATTGTTACAACAAATATAATAACAGATGCCACATCATCATTGCCATCGGTTCACGCAGTCATCACTTTCTCGATCTTCATTCACCTCACAAGTCCAACATTGGGAACTTTATAATATCACTTCAATACACACCTTTAATAATTTAATCTCCAACTCATTCAAAAGAAAAAACATTGGTGGAGAATCGAGCTCCACCCCAACAATCTCCCACTTGGAGATCGATTCACAATAGCCTACTATGATTCCACTATTGTACCACAAACTACACTTGAGGATTTGTCCTCCTCCAGATTGTCTTCATCATCATGTTCTAAACCATCACATTTCTGGATTGATGTCAACCTTGCATCTTCTCCTGTGATCAATGAACAACCTAAAAATCTCCAATTGTCTTCATTAATCCCACTGTTATGTCAATCTATGCTCTTTCGTAATCAAGAACAATACATTAGAAAAAATCGTGTTCTAATTTGCAAGCTTTCGTATACAGAACCAAGGAAGGGATAAGGGCAAGAGAGGTGGTCAGTCTCATCTTGCAACATATCCGATTTCCTAAGTTCGAAATACAAGCTCAATCTGGTTGCATTCTCCAGCAACCCATTTCTGTTGTAACTCCCAGCTCCCACTCAAACCGTAATCCATCAGACTTGCCAAATACCCAACATTAAGCTCTGATACCACTTGTTGGGATTTAGCAATATGATTTATGTGTGAGCAAATTAAGAATAGTAGAAATAAAACATTCATGCAGACAAAAAAAGAGAACACCATGATTTAACGAGGTTCACCCAATACTATTGGGCTACGTCCTCCAAGAAAACACCAACACCTGCATCTTTGTTTCTTCCAAAAAATACAATGTACAAAGGAATTGGTGGAACCATGCAACTCTCCCTATTGCAGCACCCTCTTAGACTCCATACAGAACATTATACACACCAGCATCTCCTCACCCATGTGGTCCTCCTCACGCACATCATAATCACTCCTCCCATGATTACAGACTCCTTTTGAGCTTTCAACAAGCTCCCTATTACATTGCACTCTCCCAAAGCTAACACAAGATTGATATGCTCTCTCCTATGCTCCTGACTTGCACCACAATGAGCAACCTGATATTGCATCATTGAGCACATTACAACATAAGTGAGCAATACATTGCACTCACACTACAATACAATCTTGGTAAGATAGATGCATACTCTCACCATACATCCTCTCACACTCAAGCTTACAAATGAAAATACAATCAATAGAACAACCTTGGACTCAGACCCAGTCCCAAGAGCATTCTCCATGCTCTCAAAGCACTCCTGTGACATTACATTGTCACTCATGCTCTAGCAATTATACAGTGTAGGCCCTTTTATATGACATAGGCAAAATTATATTTGTTATATTGTTACAACAAATATAATAACAAATTTTAACTTTGTTATATTTAACCATCCAGCGACCCCTACCACAAACAAACGCCACATCGTCATTTCCATCGGTTCACGTAGTCATCACTTTCTCGACGTTCGTTCACCTCACAAGTCCAACGTTGGGCACTTTATAATATCACTTCAATACACGCGTTTAATAATTTAATCTCCAACTCGTCGGAAGAAAAAACATTGGTGACGTTCGTTCACCTCGCAAGTCCAACGTTGGGCACTTTATAATATCACTTCAATACACGCGTTTAATAATTTAATCTCCAACTCGTCGGAAGAAAAAACATTGGTGGAGACACCCCAACATACATCCACTCATTAATTGGACTTCTATGGATAGAACGACCCTATCTTTCCAGATATCAGCTGTTCAGAAAACTACATGGACCAGATATGATCTACAATATAAATTTACCTACAACAAAACTAAATACAGAGGTATAGATCCTTCTCATGGCTTAGAAAAATGTCGCATAAAAAAATTTGTTCTCCTGTGATTGTGTTTGACAGCGTGCAGGGAAGGAAAGGAAAGCGATAAAGGCATAAATACCATTAGTGGATATTATTCGTACTACATGTCAAAGACGAAATCAACATGTACTAAGGTCGGCACGGATCTTCGCTTTGCACTCCGCCTTCGCAGTGAACTTAGGAGCGCGACTGACAGTTCAGTTGTTGCTCTTGAGGGTGAGTGTGGGCGACGAGCATAGAGCAGATGCGGTTAATAGTATGGTTGAGGAAGCAAGCGCCAGAGTAAGGGATCCCGTTCATGATTGCGCAAGTGCAGTTAAGCAATCCAAGAAGCGAATTGCAGAGTTGGAATCGCAATTGAACCACAAAGACCGTGTTGGACATGGTTCCCAAAGGCAACACCCGCTGCGTTACGATCCTCATCCCCGAAGGTAACCTTTTTATACGAGAAAAACGAATACAGAGTCAGCAACGCAACAATTATATGTATAGCTTGAAAGAAACCGTCTCAACAATCAAAGTACCTAGACTGTGGTATCTCTTGCAAGAAATAGTCCGAATTCAGGGCTTTTCTTCATGGTCCAGTGAATGGAAAAAGTGGCAGATCCACAAACTCTTCTACAAATAAGAACCGAATAGAATTAGAACATAAAACGAGGGGGAAATATATACATGGGTTAAATCATTTGTTAATATTACTTCCACGTCCGGAGCGGATAAGGATCTTGACGGGCTGGGGAAATACGGCCAGAGCGCTCTGCACGGTCAAGCGTGATTCCAGCTCTGATTCGCTTCTTCAATCGTTTCACTGGACTTGTACAAGCATGGATGAGATCTATTAGTCTGGCCCACCCTTCAGACACCAAACTCTTAACTGCATCTACTCTGAGCTCGCCGCCAACGCTAAACCTGAAACACTACCAAACAATAGACGAGTCAGTCCCACTACCAAACCCAGTACGATGGAGCAGTGGCCAGCGGAGTGCGGAGACGAGAGAGCTGCCTACCATTTAATATAAATGAAACATGGAACCCGTGGAAGTACGAATTACTCGGACCACTTTACAAGGCTTTGCCATATTAATTCATTCGGAAGAATTACTTACTCTTACTCTTGATTAGGACACGATCCGGCTCGTGAGAGAGGCTTACTTTTCTTCCGTTTTTTTTTTTTTTTTTATCTAGTGGGTAAGGTCTTTTTCATTTTTAAAATACTTTTTATTTTATTTACAAGAGAATGAGTAACTTCTCTTTTTTAATATATTGATTATAACTTCTCATTTTTAACATATTAATCATAGGATCAGAATAAACTTTAAAGAAACTACTTTTTGATTACATTGTTAAATTTTGAGAGTTGTAACTATAAACCTTGCTTTGCTTCGGTAAAAGTGA
The DNA here is from genome assembly GCA_028583015.1 of Wollemia nobilis. Lineage (NCBI taxonomy): Eukaryota > Viridiplantae > Streptophyta > Pinopsida > Araucariales > Araucariaceae > Wollemia > Wollemia nobilis. Next base: position 849,288 of record JAQPPZ010007059.1, read on the forward strand.
ATTTTAAGTGAAGGAGACTCCTGTGACGAGTTGTAACTATAAATCCTGCTTTGTTTCAGTAAATGCAATCCGGAGTGAAAGAGACGCCAGTGGCTTGGGATTTGTGTTGCCATCATTGGGCTGGCTTGCACTTTGTAGAGTCACCTCAGACACCTTTGCCCCCAACAAACTTACTTTTCAAGAAGACAACGAAAAACAACGAAAAACAAATGAAATTATATTGCTGTCATAACTGATATCCACTCAATAAAATCAAATCAAACTACTACCTTTACTCCAAACATAAAAAACAAGAAATAACGACCATTTGACATTCATCTGAATCGTAATTTCGTTTTTTCTGTAAATTAACTTGTTTGAGAATCTTAATGAAACTTAACTGTCCTTAACTATGGTAGAGCCTGGCCCTTTTCCAAACCATAGTAGAGCGTCGTCTCTGTTTCTCACTGAATAATTTTTTTATGGGACATATTTTATTGGTAATTTATTACTATAAATTAAAAATAAATAAAATTACAGCACACACCCACCTAATAATATGGTGGTTCAATATACAATTGTTAATACATATATTTTTTTAATGTTGATAATATTATTTATTTATTTAGAGGGATATGGCTCTACTGATAAGGTTAGGTATTTCATCCATCCAATCATAACTTTTTATAAGAGGGAAAATTTAAGCTTATCAGTAGAGAATTTAACACACAACTACACACAAAGATGCTTAGGGTTAGGTATCACATCCCATCATGAACTTTCATGAGGGGAGAACTAAGGTTATCAATAGAGAATGTAACAGACAACTACATACAACTTTGCATCTTCCAAAGAAGAGCCAAAGTCCAAACTATAGTTCCCAGGTTTATAATGTTGATAATAACATGGATTTTGGGTGGAGGTAGTAGACCGATTGATTTTCTGCTGAGTGTTTGTTAGCATGAGGATGGTGATTCCAATCCTGAGCCCCTCCGGATCTCTTGAGGTTGGCGATTCCAATCTCGAGTCTACAGTCCCCATCATTGCAGTAAATACTTATCGAAAGGGATTAAATGGAAAATAAAAATTTAAGAATTTTTTATTTTTTTATTTTCTGGAATATGGAATCAATTATAAAGTATTTTATTATAATTTGGATTTAAATATTATAATTAGAATTTATAAAATTTTGTTTTCCAAATATTATTTTAATTCATTTTTAAAATTAATTTTTTTAATATTTAATTTAAATATTAAAATAAAAATATATAACAAATTTGATTTGTTAATAAATAAAATTAAATTGAAAAGGATATCCTTTATTATTATGTTTAGTATGATGTTTCAATCACCTCTTCTTCATGTGAGAAGGGACTAACAAGAATTTTCAAGATATCATTCACTATACTATGCTTGAGGTAAATTTGTTTTTTTGTTAGTGTGAGAAACCCCTACAAACAACACACAAGGTTGAAGAGCTATGCTTATCAATCAATAGGGAATTTAACACATAGTCTTTGTGTTGCCCTTTGCAACATAGAGGTTCAAACCCAGGACCTAGTGTTCAACAGGTTAGGCTCATATTCTCCACTTGTGCTACAAATATGGACAAAACCTTATGTTAAAGAAAATCATTTTTCGTGTATCCCCTGGGGTCAAAAATTTTTGTTCCATGGGGCCTGTCCCATCCGAATATACCCCTTAGGCTAACTGGGAAGGTTTTTTGTATTCGACACAAGCCACCAGGCTTGAACCTTAGACCTCCTTCTGAGGATTGAAGGAACTTACCCATAAGGTACCTGTTGTGGATTAAAATTTTAGGTTAGTATGAGAAACTTCTATGACCAACACATAGGATGCTCGAGGTAATTTACTAGTCCTATAAAAAATTTAACAATGTACATTTCTTATTTTTAATAAATATTAATTTTACACTTACAAATTAGCATTTCTTGAATCTAGCATGCCAAGGAAATGTTTTTATCTAGTTTAAGCACATGAAGTATTTTTGGGATTCAACTATAAAGGCTTTTCATGAAAATCAAACTCGATAATTTATATACATGTGATAATAAACTTGCCAATCAACTTGATCTATGATTTATTAATGTTAATTTCTAACTATCATGTTATATCTTGAAAATATATTTCACCACATTATGTTAATTCTTATATTCTAGCAATTACCCCTATAGTGTAATGTTACCCCGTTAAGAAATTGAATGAACTGATTATATAATGATAGAAACAATCCAGAATAAATAGATACTTTACTTTCACTTATTCCAATATTCACTAAAATATTTAACATTACAATAACATTCTTATTATAATACCCCAAGGGCTAGGTGGGATGGTAAGTGCAGGTGTGGCTGGGCACTTACCAAGAAGAGACCTAGGTTCAAACCATGGGTGGAAGCCAACCCTTTACAAAGGTAGTGGTCTGCTTTGAATCCTAAGTGCACGTCAGACTGATGATAACAGTATAAACCCTGAGCAACTGGTGGTACTCATCTCACATTGGGTCAACAAGAACGAGACATATAGTTTTTTTGGGAGTAGTCCCTATGGTTTGAACCCTACGCTTGATAGTTTCTAAAATTAGTGGTTGTAAACAATTCTCCTATGTAACAAAAACAAAACATCCTTATTCTAATGTATTCTTATTCTAGCCTACCAAGGAAGTGTGTTGAGCTAGTTTAAACATATGAAGTATTTTTGGGACCCAACCACAAAGGCTTTCCATGAAAATCAAACTTGACTACTTATTGGGCATGTGATAAATAACTTGTCAATAAACTTTCTATTAATGTTAATTGCTAACAATCACATTATAACTTGAAAATATTCCTCACCACATTATCTTAATTCTTATATTCTAGAAATTACCCCTATAGTGTAATGTTATCTTGTCAAGAAATTGAATAAATCAATTAGATCGTTATTTAAATAGTATACAAGAAATAGATACTTTACATTCACTTTTTCCAATATTCATTAAAATATTTAAAATTAAGCATTACAATAATGAATAACTCATAAACTTGATCATTCTAATATAATTGTAAGATACAAAATGAATTACCTTGTTAGAATATGTGGTGCAGATCTTCACTTGAGGCTATGAGTGACTTCATATTACATTTAATTGTAATTTCCAATTGATGATTGTACACCTTATATATGTGGTCTTATCGTAATATTATAATAATAAATCTTAAAATCTCTTCTTAATCTTGATCGAAGGTCACTTGTAATTTAGGTAACCCTTAATACTAACAATTTCTTCATTAGTTTGAAACATTTATTCTTTTGTTAATGATATTATTTGGTGGTTAATTGATATGGGAAGAATGCTCAAGAGGCGGACACGATATGGAACAATAAAAAATATTAATTGCATTCAACAAAAACATATTTATAGGTATGTCTACTTTTATAATGGGGTATTTAATATGCACAATCTGTGTCAATATTAAATGCAATACAATACTAATCCCTATCATTCCTCCCCACTGAGGAAGCATTGGTCCCAATGCGTACAAGTGTGGAAGAGAAAGAGGAAAAGCAAAGGAGTGTTGGGTACAACTGAAAATGCACTCTTGTATAAAAAGAGAAAGACCAAGCATAAAATGGAGTAAGTCTTTAGAAAAAAAAAATATGTTGGCACTAATTCAGGCTCAAAAGAACCTTTCTGATGACTATAAATATTGTTATGCTAGTGGATGGCTGAAGAGTCCCTCAATTCGATAGGAGAAGAAAATAGTAGGTGATGTGGCAAAAAAATATCATTACAGGAATTAAGTGCAATGGAATAGAAGCTGAGGTAATGGCCAATGTGAAAAGCTAAGGGCAATGGTCAACATGGGGTGTGAAATTTAGCGATGAAATGGATTAAATTAAATTACATTAAATAACATTTTATTTAATTATGGGTTTATGGATGATTGGATTGAATTAAATTAAATTAAATTAAATTTAAATATGGGTGTATGAATTATGTGAATGGGCAATGGTCAATGAAGATGAAAGTGATGGATTAAATTAAATTAAATAAAATTTTAATTTAATTTAATTATGGTTTTATGGATGATGTGAATGGGCAACGATCAACAAAGAATATTTAATTTAACACATAATTATGGTATTTAAAAATAAGTGTGATATTAAATATTGTAATTTTAAATAAAATTTAATTTAACTTAAAAAATTCTCCAAGGGAAAGGGAGCAACGACTATTGTGGAATGACAATGGCTAATTTGATGGCAACATGGGTAGTGGTAAGTGGCATGCATGCTTGACCAGTAATAATAGCTAGAAACCAACATGGGGTGAGAGGGGGAGGCCATGGGGGTGCATGGGCTGGGGGAGGCAGATTGAAAACCCAACGAAAACTAGTGGCCAAAAGGATAGAAATGGGGCCTAAAAATGGGTAGTTGGTGTTGAAAAAATAAATTCATTATCGAAATACAAGAAAGAAAAACGAGTACCATGGGTAAGGATCTTGACACTATGGAATCTTATCAAAAAATAACAAATTTGTGGAGTATTGAAAATAATGATGAAAACATAGATCCAGATATCGAACAAGACATGCATCAAGAGCAGTAATGATGGCTAGAGCTTCATTGTCTGAAAAGTTTTGTGATTTTTGTGGAAAAACATTGTTTTATGGTGTGGAAACATCAAATCCAAAAAAACAATCACATTGAACACATAAAGGAAAGGATATGATCTTCTTTGTCACAAAGATGCTGAAAACTTTCAATATGTTCTTCTTTCGGGAGATCAACAGTAGAAAAAAATTTACATGTATGGTTCATTACTAGAGTGTGTGAGGTCAAAGATGAAATCCACATGCCCCTAGCTTGTGCTAAGATATATTGGCCATTTGTCAAATTCTCCATTTGTGATCAAATTTTTTAGTATTAATTTTGGTTTCGAATAGAATTTTTGGTCAAAGATCAAATCTAACTATGAAGGCTTAAATTTCTGGGGTTTACCAAATTCTCCATTTTGCTTACCAAATTTGAAAGTAGCATTTTTAGTCAAAGTGGTAAATTTGGTAGAAGTAGGAAAAGGTACCTAAACTATTGGGATGGTTGAATTGATGTTTTACAATGTAGGTGACTTGTTCATTATCATTTTATTTACTGGTGTGTCAAAATTAAGTGTCTATAGGTACTAAAATTAATAATACAAGGAAGAGGATCTTTCCAATCACCAAGGAAAACTAGGTATAATAATGTCGATGCTAGACCCTGAGGAGTAAGTTTGGTGAATTCTATTAGAGAGGTAGAGAACCTCATTGCTATTGTCTCTCTATTGCAAGAGAAAATAGTGTAGTAGAGGGAAAAAATGAGCCAACAAATATAGTTGTTGGAAACTATATCGTGTCAAAGTTCATAGAATAGAAATTCTAAGATTAGGCAAGAAGGAAATCTTGCTACACAGGAACAAGAATCAAAGCCCTTATAGACGTAGAACTAGCTAAGGAATTGAAAAATATGAAAATATCCAAATTCATTGGCAAAAAATTGGGTGATACAATTGAGGCTTGGATAAATGATTGGTGTCCTTCTCCATGAAGAATTGTTCCTTAGTGACAGAGATGATGGAGATTTACTACCAAAAGTTTGTGAATTTTCTTAGGTATGCACCAATAAATGAGATAGATGAAAATATGAAGGTGTACAATTTCATAGTAAAAGTAGATCCTAAGATTAAATCAATAATAAAATTGCACAAACCTAAGAATATGCAACAAGCATATGATCTAGCTCGATAGGCTAAAGCCAACCTATTATCAAATAATATTTACTTTAACTATTTTGAATTATCAAGTGAGGATAAATATTCACTTAGAAAAATAAAAGTGTTGGTCTTGTAAAATAGAAACAAGAGTAGAGCAAGAAAAGTAGAGGTAATCCAAAGTTCAAGAGAAATAACAATGGAAAATAAGAGAATTTCAAGAAGAATTTCCAAAATAGGAATAATAACAATAATTCTCAACCTCAAAGGTAGCCAGAACCCTCACAATAAGAGCAACTAGAAGAATAAAAATAGAAAATACATAAAGTCCCAAGGGTGGTTGCTATTATTGTAGGGGTCCACATTATGTAAATTGTTGTCCAAATTTGCTAGGACCAAGCAATATGGCAAAGGCACCAAACCATAGTATTTACACAACAACGGGAAACCAATACTTAGACAAACACGCTACATCTATGCTCTTGAACCGTAACTTATTTGATAATAAAGTTAAAATTTTAATTGATTGTGGAGCTACTGATAGTTTCATTTCTTCTAGTATAGTCAAGGATATGTTAGAAAGTGAGATTTTTAGAACAAGGGTGGAAAGTCGAGTATGGGTCTAGATAAACCTACTCACTAAATCAATATTTCCCATAACTGAGATCACCCTACCCAATGCTCAACCATTTGTCACTTATATGTAGAACCACTACATGCCTTTGATATTATCTTGGGAATGGATTGGTTAAAAGCTCATGGATCTCTAATTAATTTCCAAGATAGATGGATAGACTATACATATAATGATAAGTAGAGATTCAAAATCAATAGTGAGTAGGCATCATTTCAACCTCAGTTGATCTCAAAAATACAATGAAATAAAGCTATTAGAAAATATGGAATGGTCTATGTCATTAGGTTGAAACATGTGATTAGAGATGATAAAAATAAGGGATTGTTTAGGAATAATCCAAATTTTCATGAGTTTAGGAATGCATTTCTTGAAGATCTCATAGGACTACTACCCAAATATTAATTTAATTTGACTATTGAATTGATGTTGGGTGCCAAACCCATTCATAGAACTCCTTATAGGATAAATCCTATTGAGATGCAGGAGTTAAAATTGCAACTACAAGGGTTCCTAGAATAAGGGTTGATTAGATCCAATATTTCACCATGGGGTGCACCTATAATTTTTGTCAAAAAGAAACACGGTTCACTAAGGTTATACATAGACTAAATAATTTTGAATAAATAAACCATCAAGAATAGGTACCCATTACCTAGAATTGAAGATATATTCGATCAACTTAAGGATGCCACCATATTTTTCAAAATTTATTTAAAATCAAGATACCATCATTTAAGAACCTAAGGGGAGGATACTCACTAGAATGCTTTTAAGACCATGTATGAGCATTATGAGTTTACATTATTGCCATTTGGACTAACCAATGTACTATCAACATTCATGAATATGATTAACAATATGTTTAAAAAGTAACTAGGTCAATTAAGAAACATACTCTCAAATTAGGAAACATGATAGGCACTTAAGAATCATGTTTGAGTTGTTAAGAAATAATTGGTGCTATGGAAATTTGTTAAAGTGTGATATTTCTGTTATAGAGGTGCAATATCTAGGATATATCATATCTATATAAGGGATAGTTGTGGATCTAAAAATAATTGAGGCCATTCTGAGTTGGCCAGCACCCAATAACATATCTGAAGTGTGGAGCTTCATGGGTTTTACAAGATATTATAGGTGTTTTGTGAAGGATTATTCTAAAATAGACTACTTTATAACCAACCTCTAAAGAAAAGGAAAGAAATACAAATGGATGGACAAGTGTGAATCCACTTTTGAGTTACTTAAGCAGAAGCTTACTATCACACTTGTGCTTAAAATTGTAGATCCTCAAGGGATTTTTTTAGTATGTACTAATGCTTATTTAGAATTTTTAGGAGGATTTATATCCTAGGATGAATTAGTTTTAGCATATGAATCAAAGAAAATCAAGAAGTATCAGGTAAAATATGTTATGCATGATATACAGCTACTTGTGGTTGTGCACACTTTGAATATCTAGAGGCATTACTTGCTAGGGAAACATTTTGAAGTAATAACTAACCATTAGAGTATGAGGTAAATTTTTTCTTAACCTATGCTCAATGCTAGACAAAGAAGATGGATCAAGCTCCTAGTAGAGTATGAATTTGGTATAAAGTATATCAAAGGTAAGCAAAATAAGTTCATTGATGCATTAAGTAGGAGAAGAAATATAATTGCTTTGACCCATAGTCACATGATCTTAATGGACCAAGTTAGAAAAAATCAATATCAAGACCAGTATGATAGTGAAATTTAGACTAAAATTGAAAGATCTTTTGGAGAGAACAGGAATTTTGGCATAAAAGATGGTATTCTATGTTTTAAAGACAGTGTGTTTATACCAAAAAATGATGATTTATGGAGACTTATTATGCATGAGGTACATATATCTGCTTACTCTGCTCACCCTAAAGAGACTAAAATAAGGGAGAACATGAAAAATGCCTTATACTAGTCAGGTATGACCGAGGATATCATTTATTTTGTTGCTTGATGCCTGAAATGTTAGAAAGTGAAGGTTAAGCATAGACATCGAGTAGGATAGTTATACCCACACAATATACCAATGCAAAAATGGTATGTCATATCTATGGATTTTATTGTGGCTTTACCTAAGACTATGTACTAACATGACACAATCCTTATAGTGGTTGATAAGGTGACTAAGGTTACACACTACATACCAAGGAACACCCAGTATGACTAACGATGCTCTTGTGGTGGAAAATATATTTTCTAAAGATATATTTAGGTTGCATGGGTTTTTTGGGGTAATCATCTCTGACAGGGGCCCTAGATTCACATCTAAGTTTTGGTAGGCTCTTCATCATGTAGTGGGCACCAATATGAATATTAATTTTGTATACAATCTAAAAATAGATGGTCAAATAGAAAAAGTAAACCAAATCTTAGAATAAATGCTTCACATGTAATGCATCGACTAGAAGTCTCAATGCAAAGTCTTTTTGCATCTAGTATAGTTTGCTTATAATAATGGTTATCATGCTTCCTTGAAAATGGCCCTATTGGAAGCCTTATATGACAAGTGATGTAGAAATCATCTATCATGGGACAATATAGAGGATTGGGTTGTCATCAGACTGAACGTAGTCAAAGTGAAGGAGGAACAACTCAAAATGATCAAGCAAAGGCTTAAGGAAGTTATCGATCATTAGAAGAGCTATGATTATATGAAAATATCACCTCGATAATTCTTTATGTGAGATAGAGCATTCTTAAGAGTTAAACCCATGAAAAGTGACATCAATTCTACTAAGTTGGATCCCTAATATGTTGTACCATTTAAAATTATTGAGAGGATAAGTCTAGGAGCTTATAGACTTGCCTTTCCACCCAACCTATCAAAGACCCATGATACTTTCCATGTATCCCTATTTAGAAAGTACATAATTGATCTTAATCATGTGTGGGATGTTTCAAATTTGTAGATAGTAGATCCATCGATCATTAAGGTGAGACCAACAAAGATTCCATATTTTTATTCCAAAGTGATGAGGAAACAAACTCTAGAATAGTGCAAGGTCCAATGGGACCTCTAATCTGAAAAAGGTACCACTGGTTTAAAAGTGGATGAGATGAAAATACATTTTCTGTATTTGTTTGAATGGAAATTATATGTAATTTGTAATTGTAGGAAAAATACAAAGGACTATGTTTAGTCCAATGGGGGTAATATATCACGACACACCTTGGGTGGACTCTTTACGAGATGGATCATGTATTGGTATGTGATGATTTACTTAGTATTAATCATATTATGGATTTTTAAATTGCAATTGTTGTTTTGTTTATGATATTTGAGAATATTGTACTATTGATATCATGCATGTTTGTAGGACTAGGTACTCTTATAAGTGCATGAGGAAGTTAGCCATCGAGAACGAGAGACCCAAAAAAAAAAAATGATTGTCATTTTAACAATTGAAAGATCCAAGGTAAAAACATACTACCCACATATAGATGCAACCATATTTATGTGTTTTAATTTATATGTCTTATCATTGGTATACAAATTTCTATGAGTAAGGGAACCACCATAATAGGAAGTTGATAACCTAAAATTTATCATAAAATATTCTATATAGAGACATAGGCAAAAAGATGTATATTATTTTCAAGTACTTATTTTGCTTTGCCTATGTTTAAATAATGATTATCTTTATTTTACAAAGGAATGTTGCATGACTAGTGAGAATAATTGTGTTTATTTAAATTGATATTAATAGTTTAAAGGTTTTATTAATTTCATATTTAAATATTAATGATTTCATACCATTATTAATCGTTAAATTCTAGGAGAGAGTATTTTTTTAAATCTTAGTCAAGGTTCTCAAAAGATGTTTACCAACAAGATTAAAGTTGATAAGGTATTACCACACTTTGAGACCATAATGCTATAGGTGTTTATCGAGTGGATAGGAGAGGCCAATATCTCATAGATTTTAGGTTTTACCTCATATACCTTTATAGCATGAAGGATGCTTCAAATGGTCATCCCACATTTCTTACATTCTCTATGAATGTAAGATATATTGATTGCAACATTGGGATTATCCCTTCTCAATATTTATAGATAAGGGATGCCAATTATCTCACACAAGATATGACAATCTATGTTGGTGTGTTCAGGCATAATACCTTTAGTTTTAGTCAACTACACCTCCACTATGGATCTACTAAACTATAGTGCTTAACTACCCAATCTCTATGATGGATTTAGATAAGGCAACTATCACTTCATATGATATTTCTACATGGATACCTAAGCCAACATACTTAATTTACCATCGCTTAATATCATTTACACATGGCTTCTTAACCTCCTAGTTGGAATTTAAATTCTAGCTACACGACTTAGAATCCATCCAAAGACTACACGCCTTTGGAAGCATCAAAGTTTCCAACTCTAGATGTGTCCATTGTAAAATTTATTGGGTGTTGCCTACCTGCAACATCCCCAAGTTTGGGTTCATCATAGAAGGGTTCTAACAATATCATCTATTGCATACCCTTTCCAAACCCTTCATAATTTGAAGATATAACATTAAAACCTTGGCTCTCACTCTCTCTCTTTCTCTAATCAACAAAAGCAAAACATACCTACTTTGCTTTTATTAAAGAAATATTAAATCATCCATTAAAATTATATGCTCATAGGGCACTTAAAAAAATGGTTTAAAACTCGTAGGTTATCCATGCGTACCTTCAAACTCACTGGTTAGTACATTATCCATGAGTACCCATAAAACTCATAGGTTAGTGAGGCCTATTGAGTATTTTTTCCTAAACTTGGACTAACTAATTCACCATCATGATGATTTACTAGCCATTACTTGCCAAGTACTCAATGACTAATTGTCGAGACTCACATGGGTAGAGGTGATATTTTATTTAAAAGTAAATTTTGGGGGCAACATTTCATTTTATATAGTCTTATTCCATAGGAAACAAAATTGCAAATCATTGAAGCATTGTAAACAACAAATATAAACTGTATTTAAACCTTATATTGAATATTGGACATAGGCATATGAAGATTTCATGCTATTTATACAATTTTTTCTAAGGTATTTTTCAAATCCCCGAATTGCAAATTAGGGTTTTCTTAGTTTTTTTTTAATTTTTGTAAATAGTTCCTTTCAAATTAAAATTAATAGGCTAGGGGTTGTATTTTGAAATTTCCTCCATTCTTCATCCCTTAAAAATTCTAGGGTTTTTCTCTCTTTTCATGCTAGGCTAGGGCTATATATTTTTAATTTGCTCTATTCCATACTCCCCCCAAAAATTCTAGGGCTTAGCTTGGTACTTTGTTTTCATTTTATTTTATTTTATTTTTCATGCAAAAATCATAGTCTACGGCTATATATTTTTAATTTGCTCCATTCCTTGCCCCTAAAAAAATCTAGGGTTTAGTTAGCTTTTTTTGTTTGTTTATTTTTTATTTTCATGCAAAAATCATAGGCCATGGTTGTATTTTTTAAATTTCCTCCATTACCCAACCCCCCAAAAAATATGGGGTTTAGCTACTTGTTTACAATGTTTGTTTTTTTCCTTATTTTCATTTAAAACTCGTAGGTCGGGGCTATAATATTTTTTACTCATTCCATTCCCGACCCCAAAAAAATCTAGTCTTTAGATAGGTTCATTTTTTGTTTTTTCTTTTCATGAATGTAGATACACATTAAATTTTTATTGTTTGATTTTTTTAAGCATGTAGGTTAGGGCATTTCTTTAATATTTTGTTTTCTTGCTTCCTCTATTATTAGGAAATACATATGACTTATTTAGGTGAGGTCCTTGGAACCATTATGGGAAGCAATGACCCTCCTAGAAGTGGAACTAAAATGACTCTATCAACACAAATCCCAACTCGAACCCTAGGAAAGGACCCAATGTGGAATTATGGACTTAAGGAAAACTTGTTGAATTAGGTGTTTTGTAAATTTTGTGGCAAGGACATGTGAGAAGGCATTAATTACCTCAAATATTTTTGATTGTTCAAATAGAGAAATATATGGACCTTTGCCCTAACATAAATGAAATGATTAAATCTAAGGTGAAGGATTTCACATTGAAAAAAAATTCCAAGAAAATAGAGGAAAAAATGGAAAGAATTACAATGGGACAAGGAGTGGGTCCATAGGGCTCCTTTTATGGGAATGATGTCAAACTATAGTATATCCATGCCATGATTGAAGAATATGTTCCTAGCCCTTGCACTCATCAAATTTTTCATGCATGTAGTTACACATTAAATTTTCATTGTTTGATTTTTAAAGCATGTAGGTTAGGGTATTTAATTAATATTTTGTTTTAGTGCTTTCTCTATTATTAGGAAATATAGATGAATTATTTAGGTGAGGTCCTTGGAAACATTTTGGGAAGCAATGACCCTCCTATAAGTGGAACTAAAATGACTCTATCAACACAAATTCCAACTCAAACCCTAGTAAAGGACCCAATGTGGAATTATAGAGTTAAGTGAAACTTGTTGAATTAGGTTTTTTATAAATTGTGTAACAAGGACACGTGAGAAGGCGTTAATTACCTCAATTTTTTTTGATTGGTCAAATAGAGAAAGACACGAACCTTTGCACTAACATAGATAAAATTATTAGATCTAAGGTGAAGGATTTCACATTGAAAAAAAATTCCAAGAAAATAGAGCACAAAAGGGAAAGAATTACAACCGGGCAAGGAGTGGAGCCATAGAGCTCATTTTATGGGGATGAGGTCCAACTATAGTATATCCATTCCATGACTGAAGAATATGTTCCTAGAACTGACACTCATAAAAATGTTTGTGTATGTAGTTACACATTAAATTTTTATTGTTTGCTTTTTAAAGCATGTAGGTTAGGGCATTTCATTAATATTTTGTTTTCTTGATTTCTCTATTATTATGAAATACTGATGACTTATTTAGGTGAGGTCCTTGGAACTATTATGGGAAAAGATGACCCTCATAGAAGTGGAACTATAATTACTCTATCAAAACAAATCCCACCTCAAACCCCAGGAAAGGACCCAATGTGGAATTATGGAGTTAATGGAAACTTTTTTAATTAGGTGTTTTGAAAATTTTATGGCAAGGACATGTGAGAAGGTGTTAATTACCTCAAAAAAAAATTATTGGTCAAATAGCGAAATATATGGACATTTACCCTAACATAGATGAAATGATTAAATCTAAGGTGAAGGATTTCGCATTGAAAAAAAAAGTCCAAGAAAATAGAGGATAAAATGGAAAGAATTACAACGGGACAAGGAGTCAGGCCATAGGGATCCTTTTATGGGGATGAGGTCCAACTATAGTATATCCATGCCATGATTGAGGAATATGTCCCTAGCCCTTGCACTCATAAAAATTTTCATGCATGTAGTTACACATTAAATTTTTATTGTTTGCTTTTTTAAAGCATGTAGGTTAGGGTATTTAATTAATATTTTGTTTTAGTGCTTTCTCTATTATTAGGAAATACAGATGAATTATTTAGGTGAGGTCCTTGGAAACATTTTGGGAAGCAATGACCCTCCTATAAGTGGAACTATAATGACTCTATCAACACAAATTCCAACTCAAACCCTAGTAAAGGACCTAATGTGGAATTATAGAGATAAGTGAAACTTGTTGAATTAGGTTTTTTATAAATTGTGTAGCAAGGACATGTGAGAAGGCGTTAATTACCTCAATTTTTTTTTATTGGTCAAATAGATAAAGATACGAACCTTTGCACTAACATAGATAAAATGATTAGATCTAAGGTGAAGGATTTCACATTGGAAAAAAAGTCCAAGAAAATACAGCACAAAAGGGAAAGAATTACAACGGGGCAAGGAGTGGAGCCATAGAGCTCCTTTTATGGGGATGAGGTCCAACTATAGTATATCCATGCCATGACTGAAGAATATGTTCCTAGAACTGGCACTCATAAAAATGTTTGTGCATGTAGTTACACATTAAATTTTTATTGTTTGATTTTTAAAGCATGTAGGTTAGGGCATTTCATTAATATTTTGTTTTCTTGCTTTCTCTATTATTATGAAATACTGATGACTTATTTAGGTGAGGTCCTTGGAACTATTATGGGAAATAATGACCCTCATAGAAGTGGAACTATAATTACTCTATCAAAACAAATCCCACCTCAAACCCTAGGAAAAGACCCAATGTGGAATTATCGAGTTAATGGAAACTTTTTTAATTAGGTGTTTTGTAAATTTTGTGGCAAGGACATGTGAGAAGGTGTTAATTACCTCAAAAAAAATTTATTGGTCAAATAGCGAAATATATGGACATTTACCCTAACATAGATGAAATGATTAAATCTAAGGTGAAGGATTTCGCATTGAAAAAAAAAGTCCAAGAAAATAGAGGATAAAATGGAAATAATTACAATGGGACAAGGAGTCAGGCCATAGGGATCCTTTTATGGGGATGAGGTCCAACTATAGCATATCCATGCCATGATTGAGGAATATGTCCCTAGCCCTTGCACTCATAAAAATTTTCATGCATGTAGTTACACATTAAATTTTTATTGTTTGCTTTTTTAAAGCATGTAGGTTAGGGCATTTCATTAATAATTTATTTTATTGTTTTCTCTATTATTAGGAAATATAGATGACTTATTTAGGTGAGGTCCTTGGAACCATTATGGGCAACAGTAACCCTCCTAGAAGTGGAACTAAAATGACTCTATCAACACAATTCCCAACTCAAACCCTAGGAAAGGACCCAATGTGGAATTATGTAGTTAAGGGAAACTTGTTGAATTAGGTGTTTTGTATATTTTGTGTCAAGGACATGTGAAAAGGCATTAATTACCTCAATTTTTTTTTGAATGGTCAAATAGAGAAAGATATGGATCTTTGCCCTAAAATATATGAAATGATTAAATATAAGGTGAAGGATTTCACATTGAAATAAAAGTCCAAGAAAATAGATGACAAGAGGGAAAGAATTACAATGGGACAAGGAGTGGGGCCATAGGGCTCATTTTATGGGGATGAGGTCCAACTATATTATATTCATGCCATGATTGAAGAATATGTTCCTAGCCCTTGCACTCATGAAGGTGTTGTTAGTGGGAGTGGGAGAAGCATGGGACAAGGCTTTGGTACTAGAAAAATTACCATTTATAATACTAAAATGGGAAGGGACATGACAAAGGAGGTCAATATAGTCATAACAAGTTTTGGTATTATTATAACATTCGGTTCCACTCTATGGACAACCCTTATTGGTAAGTCATAGTGAAGGCATTGAGTGAGTCTATGAAAGGAGTAAATATACATTATACACATCAAATAAGTTAACCACTATTGGAGGAGTATGTAATTAAACCACCTGCTCTTGTATAATAATAAAGGATAATATGAAATAAAAAGGAATGTAACATTATTTCGATGGATGGATGTATGGAATAAACTACACACTCTTGAACTTCATGGTGGATTTGGATGGATCCATGGTTGGTTGATGCCTCATGAAATACAAATAATGTAAAATTATTATTTAGTTTGTTGGTGTGGTTAAAATAGGTGTGGAAAACATTGTCCAAGTAGTGAAGGACAATGCAACAATATATATCTATAGATAGACTTATTTAAGAGAAGTACCCTTTATATTTTGAAAATATGTGTTTTCCATTGCATTGACCTCATGTTGGAGAAAATTGGCAAAATATCATGGGTGAATATAGTGGTATAATAGGTAAAGAGCATAACATGGTTTATCTATAACCACACATAGATGCTTAACTTGATGAGGGAGCATAATTATGGAAAGGAAATTCTTTGGCTAGGTACAACTTGATTTACCTCTAGTTTCATTTCCTTGTAGAACCTTCTCACATCATCCTCTAATTTGAAGCTGATGTTTAAGTATAAGGAAAAAAATGCCTCATAGTTTCATATTGAAGAGGTGAGATAGTAGATATCGAGCCAAGTGTATAATAATTAATTTTGGAAAAGTGTTCAAATATTTTTTGAAGTAATTACAATTTGCATGTTGAGTTCAAATTTAAATTTCAAAAGCTTATTTATAGTTCAATATTATTTTTTCTAAATTTTCAATATTTACTTTATAATTATGGTGGTTGAACCCTTGGTAAGGTTTATTCACCTTGTAGATGGTGAAAAATTTACCATTTGCTATGAGGTAATGAATAGAGTGAAAGAGGTAATTTTCCCTTATTACATAAGTACTTTGTATAAATATGAAACAATTAGCCGCATTTTTAAAAAAAATTAGACATGGAAACAATGCCAATGAATTTATGCCATGGGATGCTTCTTGAATTCCAAATTCTTTTATAGCAATAGCCTATACAGTAATGAAGAGGTCCTTGAAGGTTTTACACTTGTTTAGAGAGGATGATAGAAAATCCAAAAAACATCACCTTATCCCTATTGAGTTGCAAATGTACAAGACTATAGGAGGGAGCTTGTTTGTGTCTCCCTTTGCTAGAAAAGCAAGGTCAATCTTATGATCAAATAATGCATTTCAAATTTGAATGTTAAACATTAAAATTTTATAGTATACTGTCGTAAATTTATGGTGGGAGGTCTATGGTTCCAAAACACCTACCTTAAAAAATATATTGTTTTGCATCTTTAGTCAACATTGTAGTACTTTTGAGTGTGAGTGAAATTGGTCTCTATTCAAGGCCATGCGCACTAAGAAGTGCAATAGGTTGAGCCAAGAGCACCTCATTGATGTGGTCTTTGGGTAATACAACCTTAGACTTTGGACAAGACAAGTGGATAATAGTGAATCCAACATGGCAATTTAACTGGATGAGCTAGATCTATTTTTTTATTGGATTAACAAGAGTCCTATGGATTTTGAGTTTACTAGTGGACCTTGAGATACTTGAAAAAAAAGCAAAACATTTAAATGGATTGGAGGAAATACACCATGATGATAATGCACTTGAGTAGCCTCACCCACTAATTCAAAGCCAAAGCCAACCATGAGCATCAACTACAAAGAAAAAAAAATGAAAAAACAAAAAATAATTTAAAAATTACCTTACATTTCAAAATGTTACATTTTTATGTTGTATTTACGATTTGAACTGAATTATTATTTCATAAATTATAAATATACTCATTACAATAAATATCTAATACAAAATGTTTTTTCTTCTTCTCTTTATTGAAAAAAAATCTTGGAGGTTCCCGAATTACTCACTAACTCTCGAAAATCAGGTTGTTGAGATTTTTCGTAGTTAGTAGTTTTAGAACAATTATATAAAAGATGAGCTGGTACCACGTTACTTTATCCTCTCGAAAATGAGGTTGTTGAGATTTTTCATAGTTAGTAGTTTTAAAACAATTATATAAAAGATGAGTTGGTACCACGTTACCTTATTTTATATTTCTGTAAAGAAGTTATTCATTCTAACGGCTGGCTTTTTAAAACACTAACCCCAGTTCAATTAGCTATTTAATATCATTGAGCTGTTCAATCACCTTAAAGCTTGAAGAAGAAAGTTATCATGACGTTGGAGTACAGAAAACCCTTACAGGGGGCGTAGTTAATAATCTTTTTTTCCACAACAATGAAAAACGTAGCCATTTATTCGGGACGACGTATCTAATCTTCGACGGTTTGGCGTATACAATTCCGTTCTCACACTGCATCATTCTATAGAAATAATATAGGTACCGGATATAAATAAAAACTTGACGGCACTTAAAGAAATTTTGCTTTAACTAATTATAAAAGTTTAGATCGTATTTCACATTTTAAATAAGGCATATACTGGTAACAGTAAGTTAACTTTATCTGAGGTGGTTAAGATATTAATATATCTTAAGTGGGATTAAGGTTTAAAACCTTCCTTAAAATTTATATATCTTAAATGAGTGAAGTTTAGGATCTTCCTTTTTAAGATACTTTAAATAAAAAGTCTTTAAAAAAAATATGTACAGCAAATGTTTGTGGTCTTTTTGGTTTTAAAAAAAAAACAAAAACAAAAAACAAACTCTGACCTTCAACTTTTACCTTGCCGAATTCCTAGATATACGAGCACGTTGTGACAATCTAACCTGCCTTCTGTCTGTAAAAGCTAGCGTGTAAAATCAAAGGTTTAGGATATTTTTTCAATGTGTGGACTTAAGGCATTTATCTTTAGCTACGAGATAGCCGACGCGGAAAGAAAGTCCAACGGGACACATGGAGATAATGTTAAGAAAAAAACACGCGGGAATAAAGTCGAAACGTTAAGAAAAAGACAGATTCCCACTTGCTGACATACCACGGCCCCTGGATTCCAATGGAGTCCAATCAACTTCTTTTCACTAAAAGTTATTCGTACGATTTTCTCAATACAATTTCAATCGATCTTATCAACAATTTTATTTTTTCATTTAGAAAATACAATCAGATCAAATCACCGGTGTTGATTTCTTCCGGACTTTTCCTGTAACTAATCGAAACAGCACTAAGAATTTTGGAAATTGATACTGGGCTTTCATTCTGTAAATTATGCTTTTCAATCAGTACAGTATTTATGTTGTTCTATGCAACCATCCATTCTTAAACTTTGGATTCATATCTGGGACGGAAATCTAAGGAACTGGATTGTAGTGAACATAAACAAATTGAGTGGTAGTCTATTTAAAAAACGGGGACGGAGGATGTTTAGAAACTCGGTGCAAGTTAAAATCCTCTATCCCATTAACCGAAATCCCTTATTAAAGTACAGTGACATGACCGACAAAAGAAGCTATTGTTTTTTACTGCAAAACTGCTTCATTTGATTTCACTGGGGCATCCCAATCAACTTGTCTAATAATTAATTAGAGTTCATTCATATCGTAGATGATGAGCCTTTCCTTGCCGGAAAAAGTAAGGTTAACGAAGCACATGATTTTTGTTTAGAAATGTTTTTTTTTCAATAGGAAAGTAATTGTGATATAAAAAGATAGATGTGAAAGTAAAAAGGTAAATGTAAAGATAAATATAAAGTATAGTGATAAAAAAATATAACTAAGATTTTTATTAAAGAATATGAAAAATATGGAAAAGAATTTGATTTTTTAAAAAGAAAAATCAATAAATAAAAAAGAATATAAAAGTTAGATAATAGAATGTAAAAATAAAGAGAAAGTTAAAAATAGAGAAACACGGTGTATTAATTTAAAAAAAAAAAACATTTTGCACTCAGTATATGAGGATGTGTTCAACCTGAGTTGATCTATTAATTTAATTTTTATTAGATCATCTAACTTACTCATTTTCTATGTTGTATTTAAAAATATAAAATTAAATCATAATAAATTTATTATAATAATTAAATAATATAATTATACCCAAATTAAATATACTATACAAATATCACGAGTATATTTTATATAATAAAAATATGAAAGTGTCTAAATGAACCTAAATACTACTTTTACACCGTTTCATTTTAAAACAACCTCATTATTAAAATATAAATATACACAAATAGACAAAGACAGAAAATTTTATTCATTTATTTTATTTTAAGTTTATTATATTCATTGGTTAATGTAAAAGAGTTGGAGAGCAAGTGATTGGTCAATGTAAAAGAGTTGGAGAGCAAGTGAGTAGTTAAAACACTCCAATTAAAATTGAGAGACCCAGGTTCAAATCTCTTCTACAGATATATTATGTAACAATTATATCTCTGCTGGAGATATACTATGTAAAAAATATATTGTAACGACACAATCAAAATTTAAATTTATTATATTCAATTAAATTGTTATTCTTACTTTAAATTTATTATATTCCACTAAATCGTTTTTATGACAGATTTCTAACACCCAAAACATGGACATCATATACTTCAATAAAAACACTCTTTCCTCTGGCCAAAGATCTCCTAGAAAGTTAGGTACCGAGTGCAAAAAAATGCGCTATTTTTACAGTTTGCATTTATAGTAGACAAATATAATATTATAATACCAAAGGATTTCTTATTCTAAAAAATTAGAAGCTACTTATAATCATAACATGAACTGTTTCACACTGCACTAGTTGAACCAGAAATAATATTTCACCTTGCACTCTCTTTGAAATATTATTTCACCTTGCACTTTCTTTGAAATAATAGAAATGTTCTTATACAGTAATTCTTTTAGGTAGTAGTGCATAAGTCTGTTGCTCATTGTACGTTGAGGTATCGTGACCTCAAAATGAAACTGTGAAATTAACGGCAATTTGAGATTAATGCCAAAAACCAAGGCAGAATATATACCTTTCTAACTGCATAGGATTTTGCATGTTTTTCCTCGAACAAGGATGGAATTGAAGCCTTGTATTCCGCGCCATTCCCCCCTGGCGTGGGCTGTTGAGTCCACCAACACTTAATCTGAAGATCATTTAAGGCCTTATAGGCAGTTTCAAGGACAACAATAGCTCTCCACATTATAGTATAGTATTACAGACGACATTATACTGATAAGCTTGTCTATGCATTACATTAGGCAATTTTTATACGGTATACATAAATGGGACTCATTTTATACTCAAACAAACCATACAACAAAAGGATACACAATACATCACACGACACAGAATATGTACACATTACAATATACAGTGGCGCAGATAGCAAAACACTGCGTACATCCACTCATTAATTAGACTCCTATGGATAGAGCGACCCTATGTGTCCAGATATCACCTGTTCAGAAAGCTACATATACCAGATATGATCTACAAAATAAATATATCTACAACAAAACTAAAGACAAAGGTATAGATCCTTCTCATGGCTTAGAAAAAGGTCGCGTAAAATTTTTTACTCTCCTGTGATTGTGCTTGACAGCGTGCAGGGAAAGAAAAACGATGAAGGGATAAATACCATTAGAAAATATTATCCGCACCACACGCCAAAGACAAAACCAACCCCCAAAAAGGGCGCCACCCCCCTTCTCCTTCCCCCCCCCCCCCCGCCGCGCACGGAGGAGCCCGGCCCGCCGTTCCGTTTTTGCTCGCGGGGGGGGGGGGGGGGGGGCGAGAGGAGAGGAGGGGGGGAGAGGAGGGGGGAAGAAAGAGCCAAAGGCAGAGGACCCGGCCCCCCCCCGCCCCCGGCCAGGCAAGCCAAGAAAAAAAACAAACGAAGGGCGGAGGGGGAGCCGCACCCAAACCCCAACGCCCCGGGGGCGGCCGGCAGCCCCCGCCGCCGCCCCCGCGGCCCCCCCCCCCACCCCCCCCCCCACCGCGCACCCATCCACAACGCACAAAAAAGATAGATTATACGAGAAAAAGGAAGACGAGTCAACAACGCAACAATTAAATGTATGGCTTATAGGAAAGCGTGCTAACAATCAAAATACCTAGACTGTGATATCTCTTGCAACAAATAGTCCGAATTCACGGCTGCTCTTCATGGTCCAGTGGATGGAAAAAGTGGCTTATTCGGCAGATCCACAAACTCCTCTACAAATAAGAACCGAAGCGAATTAGAACATAAAACGAGGGGGAAATATATAGATGGGTTAAATCATTTGTTAAAATTACTTGCACGTCCGGAGCGGATGAGGATCTTGACGGGCTGGGGGAACTACGGCCAGAGCGTTCTGCACGGTCAATTGTGATTCCAGCTCTGTGATTCGTTTTTTCAATCGTTTCCCTGCACTTGTATAACCATGGATGGGATCCATTAGTCTGGCCCGCCCTTCAGATACCAAACTCTTAACTGCATCTGCTCTGAGCTCGCCGTCCACACTATCCTGAAACACAAACAACAATAGAAGAGTCAGTCCGACTAAAAAACCCGGTGCGACGTAGCAGTGCCCAGCTGTGTGCATAGAGGAGAGATCTGCCTACCTTATTATATAAATAATTTCTACTGATGTTCCGGAAACATGGAACCCGTGGAAGGACGAATTACTCGGACCACTTTACAAGGCTTTTGCCATATTAGTTCCTTCTGAAGAATTACTTACTCTTGATTAGGACACGATCGGCTCGTTGGCGAGGCTTACTTTTCTTCTTTTTCTTTTTTTGTTTTGTAATCAGTAAGATTTTTCATTTTAACATGTTTTTTTAAATTTTATTTACAAGGAAATGCACCTTTCTTACTTTTAATATATTGATCATAGGATCAGAATTAACTTTAAAGATGTTAAATTTTGAGAGCTGCAATTATAAACCCTACTTTGTCAGGGTAAATGTAACTCTGAGTGAAAAAGACTCTAGTGGCTAGGGATTTGTGTTGGCGTCATTGGGCTGGCTTATACTTAGTGAAGTCATCTCAGACATCTCTGTCCCAACAAACTTACTTTTTATGAAGACAATGAAAAAAAGTGAAATTGTATTGTTGTCATTGAACTTATGTGCACTCACTGGAATCAGATCAAACTACCTAGCGGGGCTAGGTGGACTGGTAAGTGCAGGTAGGTGTGGCTGAACACTTACCAAGAAGAAACTTAGGTTGAAACCTTGGGATTAGTGGGAAGCTAACCCTTTGCAAATATAGTAGTTTGCTTTGAATCCTCTGAGTGGGCAAATTGAGGATGATGATATGATTGATCAACAAGAATAAGACGGATAGGTTTATCCGGAACAATCCCTCTAGTTTGAATATTAACCAAAAATAATAGTAATGGTAACCAACTCTTTTATGTAATAAAAATAAAAAATCAAACTCCTACTTTATTTTTTATTTTTTTTAATAAAACATCAAATAACCGTTGACATTCACCTCGACGGTAATTTTCCATTATTCTCTTTTTGTTTTTTCCGTTAAATTAACTTGTTTGAGAGGTAGTAATGAAACTTCCTTAACTAATGTAGAGCTTGGCCCTTTTTCAAACCATTGTAGACCGTCGTCTGAGTTTCTCTTACCGAATAAATTTTTATGGGACATATTTTATTGTTAATTTATCATTAAAAATTAAAAATAAATAAAATGACAACACACCCACCTAATAATATGACACTAAACCATAGTAGAGCGTCCTATGAGTTTCTCTTACGAAGAATTTTTTATGGGACATATTTTATTGTTAATTTATCATTAAAAATAAAATGACAACACACCCCAAATAATATGGCACTTCAATATACAATTGTGAATATATTTTTTTTGTAATGTTATAATATTTTTTATTTATTTTGAAAGATTTGGTTAGTGTGAAATTTTTTTACAATTATGTTTAGGGTTAGGTATCTTATGATTTTTTATAAGGAAAAAAGTTGATCTTATCAATAGAAAATTTAACAAATAACTACACACAACTTTGGATCTTCCACAAAAAGAGTCAAAGAAGCCTCAACTGTACTTTTGAGGTTTATAATGTTGATAATAACATGGATTTTGGGTTGAGATAATAACATGGATGTATGGCTAAGTGTTGTTAGCTTGAGGTCTACTCTGGACTCAAATCCTGAGCTGATAATCCCCTTCACTTGAATAAATACTTGTTAAAAAAAGAGAGTTTTTATTTATATTGTTTTGAAATATTGAATGAATTATTAATTATTTTATTATAATTTGAATTTAGACTTTATAATTATAATTTATATAATTTTGTTTAAAAAATATTATTTTAATTTATTTTTAAAATTAATTTTTTTAATATTTAATTTAAATATTAAAATAAAAAATATAACAAATTTTTTTTTGTTAATAAATGCAATTAACAAAATGTTAGAAAGTGAAGGTTGAGCATAGACATTGAGTAGGATAGTTATACCCACACAATATACTAATGCAAAAATGGTAGGTCATATCTATGGATTTTATTGTGGTCTTACCTAAGACTATGTACTAACATGACACAATCCTTGTAGTGGTTGATAAGGTGTCTAAGGTTGCACACTACATACCAAGGAACACCCAGTATGACTAAGGATGCTCTTGTGGTGGATAATATATTTTCTAAAGAGATATTTAGGTTGCATGGGTTTTCTGGGGTAATCATCTCAAACAGGGGCCCTAGATTCACATCTAAGTTTTGGTAGGCTCTTCATCATGCAGTGGGCACCAAAATGAATATTAATTTTGTATACCATCCAAAAATAGATGGTCAAATAGAGAAAGTAAACCAAGTCTTAGAAGAAATGCTTCACATGTAATGCATGGACTAGAAGTCTCAATGCAAAGTCTTTTTGTATCTAGTATAGTTTGCTTATAATAATGGTTATCATGCTTCCTTGAAAATGGCCCTATTGGAAGCCTTGTATGACAAGTGATGTAGAAATCCTCTATCATGGGACAATCTGGAGGATTGGGTTGTCATCAGACTGAACGTGGTCAAAGTGATGGAGGAACAACTCAAAATTATCAAGCAAGGGCTTAAGGAAGTTGTTAATCGTTAGAATAGCTATGATTATATGAAAATATCACCTCGATAATTCTTTATGTGAGATAGAGTATTCTTAAGAGTTAAACCCATGAAAAGTGACATCAATTATACTAAGTTGGATCCCTAATATGTTGTACCATTTAAAATTATTTAGAGGATAAGTGTAGGATCTTATAGACTTGCATTTCCACCCAACCTATCAAATATCCATGATACTTTCCATGTATCCTTATTTAGAAAGTACATAATTGATCTTAATCATGTGTGGGATGTTTCAAATTTACAGATGGTATATTCATCGATCATTGAGGTGAGACCAACAAAGATTCTATATTTTTATTCCAAAGTGATGAGGAAACAAACTCTAGAATAGTGCAAGGTCCAATAGGACCTATATTCTAAAAAAATTACCACTTGGTTAAAAGTGGATGAGATGAAAATACATTTTCTGTATTTGTTTGAATTGCAATTCTATGTAATTTTTAATTGTAGGAAAAACACAAAGGACTATGTTTAGTCCAATGGGGGTATTATATCATGACACACCTTGGGTGGACTCTTTACGATATGGATCATGTATTGCTATGTGAAAATTTACTTAGTATTAATCATATTATGGATTTTTAAATTGCAATTGTTGTTTTGTTTATGATATTTGAGAATATTGTCCTATTGATATCATGCATGTTTGCAGGACTAGGTACTCTCATAGGTGGATGAGGAAGTTAGCCATCGAGAATGAGAGACCCAAAAAAAAAAGAAATGATGGTCATTTTAACTATTGAAAGCTCCAAGGTAAAAACATACTACCCACGTATAGATGCATTCATATTTATGTGTTTTAATTTATATGTCTTATCATTTGTTTACAAATTGCTATGAGTAAGGGAACCCCCATAATGGGAAGTTGATAACCTAAAATTTATCATAAAATATTCTATTTAGAGACATAGGCAAAAAGGTGTATATTCTTTTCAAGTACTTATTTTGCTCTGCCTATGTTTGAATAATGATTATCTTTATTTTACAAAGAAATGTTCCATGACTAGTGAGAATAATTATGTTTATTTAAATTGATATTAATAGTTTAAAGGTTTTATTAATGTCATATTTAACTATTAATGATTTCATACCATTATTAATCGTTAAATTCTAGGAGAGAGTATTTTTTAAATCTTAGTCAAGGTTCTCAAAAGATGTTTACCAACAAGATTAAATTTGATAAGGTATTACCACACTTCGAGACCATAATGCTATAGGTGTTTCTCTAGTGGATAGGAGAGGCCAATCTATCATAGATTTTAGGTTTTACCTCATATACCTTTATAGCATGAAGGATGCTTCAAATGGTCATCCCACATTTCTTACATTCTCTATGAATGTAAGATATACTGATTGCAACATTGGGATTATCACTTCTCAATATTTACAGATAAGGGATGCCAATTCTCTCACACAAGATATGGTAATCTATGTTGGTGTGTTCAGGCATAATACCTTTAGGTTTAGTCAATTATACCTCCACTATGGATATACTAAACTACAGTGCTTAACTACCCAATCTCTGTGATGGATTTAGATAAGGCAACTATCACTTCATATGATAGTTCTACATGGATACCTAAGCCCACCTTCTTAAGGTACCATCACTTAATATCATTTACACATGGGTTCTTAACCTCCTAGTTGGAATTTAAATTCTAGCTACATGACTTAGAATCCATCCAAAGACTACATGCCTTTGGAAGCATCGAAGTTTCCAACTCTAGATGTGTCCATTGTAAAATTTATTGGGTGTTGCCTACCTGCAACATCCCCAAGTTTGGGTTAATTATAGAAGGGTTTTAACAATATCATTTATTGCATACCCTTTACAAACCCTTCATAACTCGAAGATATAACATTCAAAGCTTGCCTCTCACTTTCTCTCTCTCTTTCTCTAATCAACAAAAGCAAAACATACCTACTTTGCTTTTATTAAAAAAATATTAAATCATCCATTAAAATTATATGCTCATAGGGCACTTAAAACAATTTTTTAAAACTCATAGGTTATCCATGCATACCTACAAAACTCATTGGTCAGTACGTTATCCATGAGTACCCATAAAACTCATAGGTTAGTGAGGCCTATTGAGTATTTTTTCCTAAACTTGGACTAACTAATTCACCATCATGATGATTTACTGGCCATTACTTGCCAAGTACTCAATGAATAATTATCGAGACTCACATGGGTAGAGGTGAGATTTTATTTAAAAGTAAAATTTGGGGGTAAAATTTTATTTTTTATAGTCTTATTCCACAAGAAACAAAATTGCAAATCATTGAAGCGTCCTAAACAACAAATATAAACTGTATTTAAACATTATATTGAATATTGGACATACACATATGAAGATTTCATGCTATTTATACAAATGTTTCTAAGGTATTTTTCAAATCCACCAATTGCAAATTAGGGTTTTCTTAGTTTTTTTTTTTGTAAATAGTTCATTTCAAATTAAAATTAATAGGCTAGGGGTTGTATTTTGAAATTTTCTCCATTCTTCATCCCTTAAAAAATCTAGGGTTTAGTTAGATTTATTTTCACTTTTTTCTCTCTTTTCATGCTAGGCTAGGGCTATATATTTTTAATTTGCTTTATTCCCTACTCCCCCAAAATTCTAGGGCTTAGCTGGGTACTTTGTTTCCATTTTATTTTTATTTTTTTTCATGCAAAAATCATAGCCTAGGGCTATATATTTTTAATTTGCTCCATTGCTTGACCCTAAAAAAATCTAGGGTTTAGTTACCTTTTTTTTTTTGTTTATTTTTTCTTTTCATACAAAAATCGTAGGCCATGGTTGTATTTTTTAAATTTTCCCCATTACCCAACCCCGCCAAAATATGGGGTTTAGCTACTTGTTTACAATGTTTGTTTTTTTCCTTCTTTTCATGTAAAACTCGCAGGTCGGGGCTATAATATTTTTTACTCATTCCATTCCCTACCCCAAAAAAATCTAGTATTTAGATAGGTTCATTTTCTTGTTTTTTCTTTTCATGAATGTAGTTACACATAAAATTTTTATTGTTTTATTTTTTTAACCATGTAGGTTAGGGCATTTCATTAATATTTTATTTTCTTGCTTTCTCTATTATTAGGAAATACAGATGACTTATTTAGGTGAGGTCCTTGGAACCATTATGGGCAGTAATGAACCTCCTATAAGTGGAACTAAAATGACTCTATCAACACAAATCCCAACTCAAACCCTAGGAAAGGACCCAAAGTGGAATTATGGAATTAAGGAAAACTTGTTGAATTAGGTGTTTTGTAAATTTTGTGGCAAGGACATGTGAGAAGGCATTAATTACCTCAATTTTTTTTTATTGTTCAAATAAAGAAATATACAGACCTTTGCCCTAACATAAATGAAATGATTAAATCTAAGGTGAAGGATTTCACATTGAAAAAATTCCAAGAAAATAGAGGACAAAAGGGAAAGAATTACAATGGGACAAGGAGTGGGGCCATATGGCTCCTTTTATGGGGATGAGGTCCAACTATAGTATATCCATGCACTGATTGAAGAATATGTTCCTAGCCCTTGCACTCATCAAATTTTTCATGCATGTAGTTACACATTAAATTTTCAATATTTACTTTTTTAAAGCGTGTAGGTTAGGGTACTTAATTAATATTGTGTTTTCTTTCTTTCTCTATTATTAGGAAATACATATGAATTATTTAGGTGAAGTTCTTGGAACCATTATGGGAAGCAACGACCCTCCTATAAGTGGAACTAAAATGACTCTATCAACACAAATCCCAACTCAAACCCTAGGAAAGAACCCAATGTGGAATTATAGAGTTAAGGGAAACTTGTTGAATTAGGTGTTTTGTAAATTTTGTAGCAAGGACATGTGAGAAGGCGTTAATTACCTCAATTTTTTTTTATTGGTCAAATAGAGAAAGATACGAACCTTTGCCTTAACATAGATAAAATGATTAAATCTAAGGTGAAGGATTTCACATTGAAAAAAAAGTCCAAGAAAATAGAGCACAAAAGGGAAAAAATTACAACGGGACAAGGAGTGGAGCCATAGGGCTCCTTTTATTGGTATGAGGTCCAACTATAGTATATCCATGTCATGATTGAAGAATATGTTCCTAGCCCTTGCACTCATAATTTTTTTTTTTTGCATGTAGTTACACATTAAATTTTTATTGTTTGCTTTCTTAAAGCATGTAGTTTAGGGCATTTCATTAATATTTTGTTTTTTTGCTTTCTCTATTATTAGGAAATACAGATGACTTATTTAGGTGAGGTCCTTGGAACTATTATGGGCAAAAGTGACCCTCCTAGAAGTGGAACTATAATTACTCTATCAACACAAATCCCACCTCAAACCCTAGGAAAGGACCCAATGTGGAATTATGGAGTTAAGGGAAACTTGTTGAATAGGTGTTTTGTAAATTTTGTGGCAAGGACATGTGAGAAGGTGTTAATTACCTCAAAATTTTTTGATTGGTCAAATAGAGAAAGATATGGACATTTACCCTAACATAGATGAAATGATTAAATCTAAGGTGAAGGATTTGGCATTGAAAAAAAAAAGTCCAAGAAAATAGAGGACAAAAGGGAAAGAATTACAATGGGACAAGGAGTGGGGCCATAGGGATCCTTTTATGGGGATGAGGTCCAAGTATAGTATATCCATGCCATGATTGAAGAATATGTTCCTAGACCTTGCACTCATAAAAATTTTCATGCATGTAGTTACACATTAAATTTTTATTGTTTGCTTTTTTAAAGCATGTAGGTCAGGGCATTTCATTAATATTTTATTTTCTTGCTTTCTCTATTATTAGGAAATACAGATGACTTATTTAGGTGAGGTCCTTGGAACCATTATGGGAAGTAGTGACCCTCCTAGAAGTGGAACTAAAATGACTCTATCAACACAATTCTCAACTCAAACCCTAGGAAAGGACCCAATGTGGAATTACGCAGTTAAGGGAAACTTGTTGAATAGGTGTTTTGTAAATTTTGTGGCAAGGACATGTGAAAAGGCATTAATTGCCTCAATTTTTTTTGATTGGTCAAATAGAGAAAGATACATATATTTGCCCTAACATAGATGAAATGATTAAATCTAAGGTGAAGGATTTCACATTGAAATAAAAGTCTGAGAAAATAGATGATAAAAGGGAAATAATTACAACGGGACAAGGAGTGGGGCCATAGGTCTCCTTTTATGGGGATGAGATCCAACTATAGTATATTCATGCCATGATTGAAGAATATGTTCCCAGCCCTTGCACTCATCAAGGTGTTGTTAGTGGTAGTTGGAGAAGCATGGGACAAAGCTTTGGTACTAGAAAAATTACCATTTATAATACTACAATGGGAAGTGACATGGCAAAGGAGGTCAATATAGTCATAACAAGTTTTGGTATTATTATAACATTCGGTTCCACTCTATGGACAACCCTTATTGGTAAGTCATAGTGAACGCATTGAGTGAGTCTACGAAAGGAGTAAATATACCTTATACACATCAAATAAGTAAACCACTATTGGAGGAGTATGTAATTAAACCACTTGCTCTTGTATAATAATAATGGATGATATGAAATATAAAGGGATGTAACATTCTTTCGATGGGTGGATGTATGGAAGAAAATACACACTCTTGAACTTCATGGTGGCTTTGGATGGATCCATGGTTGGTTGATGCCTCATGAAAGACAAATAATTCAAAATTATTATTTAGTTTGTTTGTGTGGTCAAAATAGGTGTGGAAAAAATTGTCCAAGTAGTGAAAGATAATGCAACAATATATGTATCTATATATAGACTTATTTAAGAGAAGTACCCTTTATCTTTTGGAACTATGTGTTTTCCATTGCATTGACCTCATGTTGGAGAATATTGGCAAAATATCATGGGTGAATATAGTGGTACAATAGGTAAAGAGCATAACATGGTTTATATATAACCACACATGGATGCTTAACTTCATGAGGGAGCATAATGATGGAAAGGAAATTATTTGGCTAGGGATAACTTTATTTACCTCTAGTTTCATTTCCTTGTAGAACCTTCTCACATCATCCTCTAATTTGAAGCTGATGTTTAAGTGTAAATAATAGGATACCTCATAGTTTCATATTGAAGAGGTGAGATAGTAGATATCGAGCCAAATGTATAATAATTAATTTTGAAAAAGTGTTCAAACATTTTTTGAAGTAATTACAATTTGCATGTTGAGTTCAAATTTAAATTTCAAAATCTTACTTATACTTGAATATTACTTTTTCTAAATTTTCAATATTTACTTTATAATTAAGGTGGTTGAACCCTTGGTAATGTTTCTTCACCTTATATATGGTGAACAATTTACCATTTGCTATGAGGTAATGAATAGAGTGAAAGAGGTCATTTGCCATTATTACAGAAGTACTTTGTATAAATATGAAGCAATTAGCCACATTTTTTAAAAAAATTGGACATGGAAACTGTAGACACCAAAACAGCACCAATCCGATTATGTGACCACAAACGCTGATCGCTTTGACACACAGCCCCCAGGGCAGCCATCAGAGGTTAAACAGTGGTCCTAACCACTTTTATAGCAATTTTGGAAGGTCAGAAGGCAATTTGGCACCTTCGAACAACCCACTCCAAATTCGTCCTACCCTGGGACAAATTCAAATTGGAATCTGTATCACCAAGGGATGAATTTTGAATTCGTCCCTGGGTGGGATGAATTCTATGTTTAACGGGAAAAAAGAAGAATGGCGCCAAATGGCAGCCAGGGACAGTTAGTTGATGACTCCTACCTCGCACACGTGTGTGGGTGAACAGATGGACCATTAGAGGACTGTCACAAGGGCAGTTATGAAAGCCCAAGTCATGGAGGACTCCCCTCCCTCATGGGAAGACATGACTGCCACTTGGCACCTATGACCAACACATGGCGCTTATGCTTCCCTCTCAAAAGAGACCCCATGGGTCTATAAAAGGTGGGACTTTTCTCACCCAAAAGGATAGATTGGAGGCGATTTCAAGCAATGAAGTGCTATCTGATTGATTACCCACTTGCATATTTTTGATTCACCTTCTCACATCCACTAATCTCTTTCACAAGGGAGGTTATTGGGTGGCTTTTGGAAGTGTGGATCCAACCCAAATCCAACATTTGACCACCTTACACCACCAATTTGTAGACATCCCAATCCTAAGAGGTTTTGGGCCCATCCCTAGTGGATTGGCACCGAAATCAAGTGCCAACGGTGGGAGGCCCACTTGGGCACCCCCGCACTCTCTAAGTTTTATTCTAAAGCATTCTAGATTATTTGTTCATATGGCATCTTATGTTATTATGTCTGGTTAACTCATAGCTTCAATTTCATAACACTTTGATCAGATTTTATCATGCCTTTTGTCGCTTTGTTGTCCTACTAACTTGCAGGTGGAAATATTGAATTCTTGAGGATAGAGGCTAAATTGGGAGAATCCGACGATCTGGGTTGTCCCAAAATGGCCCCAATTACATAACCCCTCTATTTGTAGGTGTTTTTGAGGTCTCGAGAGTTGACATTGGAGCAGCATCACCTTGGCTTTTCCAACACAGCAAAATTCATCCCACCCAGGGATGAATTGCAGTCAGAATTCATCCTGCCTAGGGACGAATTCCAGGTGAAGGAAGATTGGCCAACTATTTCAGTGGCAACGGCCTTCTGGTAATATCTTCTATCTTCTGTCAAGTTCTCAGGCCATTTGGACTCACTTTACTTACTGTTTCAGACAATTGTTTATATGCATCTTTTGGCAATTTTAGAGAACATACACTTCTTATTTCCAACAGGTGCTACTGACATCTCTGTTGTTTCTTTGTTCGTAGGAGCAGTAGAGGTTAAGGACTCATCAACATCAACGACGACATCGTCTTGGCCCGCCCATCTCAAGTGTGGGCACGCGGAAAGAGGAACCTTAAGTCTTGATTGTAATCAAATTATTTTAACGCTCCTAGCCCCTGAAAAGGGAGGAGGCATCTTTGTAATAGAGATCAGGAGAGTTTAATAAAAGGGTTGTGTTTTCTCCATTTGCTTGTATCTCATTTCAATGCGTCTCTTTCATTTCATGCATTCTACATTTCTAGGACTTAAGCGTATTTGATTTTGAATGCATCGCAATTAGTGTTTCCTTCACCCGAAATCTCGTGCTTTCAATGGCGATCACGGTGGGACCCAGTCCCCTATTTTTAAGATCACAAAAATTGATCAAATTTTTGTGTTTTGTGCTTGAAAGGTACATTTTTTTTGTTGCAGACTGTTATTCGTCTCTGAATGTGATGAATTCTTTACTGTAATTCATTTGACCCAGAGACGAATTCAAATTCGTCTCTGGTAGGGACGAATTCTATTCTGAAATTCATCTCACAGAGGGACGAATTCCTGCCTGTAGATTTTCAGAGCAGAAATTCAGAAGCAACCGGTCTAAGCAGAGAAGAGGTAGGGATTTTTATAATCTCTGTTAAATTTTCTATTTCTATTTTTGTTTCTTTGATTGTTTTCATTTTATCCTGCATTGCTTAGGGAAAGTCATTTATGCTTGTTTCATTTTCGTTAAATAAAATGAATCCCACACACATCACGTGGTAAATTAAACCAAGGAGCTAGTCGTAAGACCCTAGCCCTTGAGCAAGACCAACTGTGGGTTCATCACCACCTTGGCTTAGCTTTGCATCTATTTCCCTGATTTTCACTATTGTTAGGGGTAAATCCTAACGAAAGCTGACCGAGTGTCGTTGGGGTGATTCCCATGCACGTGAGGATAAGTCTTCTACGGTAGGTGCCATTAACAGGACAATCCCCCTTCCATACCACCTACGTACCATGTACCATCTGCTCTCACATACCTATAGTCTCCCTCTCGTAAGGGCGGGTATATAGAGAGGTTGGTATATCGGCCTGGTTGGTATATTGAAGGGACGATCATTTTGGGAGTTATATGAGCCTTCATTATGCATTTAAACGTTCTTCAAAAAAACATTCAAAAAACAAAACAAAATATCAAAATGCACTAAACCAGTTTAGGACACACCATTAATCCTTAAAAGAGATAATCACGGTTTGTGTATGTGTGTGTTCATTTCGCTTAGTGTAGACAAAAAGAAAAATCATCATAAACGAGATAAAAATCTGCTTAGATAGTAGAGAGGCACCACAATGGTGTACACCCGTAGCCAAGCCCAATCAAGGGCAGAAGCTCCGAAAGGTACACAAGAAGCAGGCACAAGTCGCCTTCACTTTAGTCCTAAGGACTTAGTCATACCCCCTTGGCGGTCTGGCCCACAAGAAGGTCCACGTCAAACCACATCAAAAAAAAATTATTGGGATCCCCTTCGGTGGGGTATGCCCATTCAAAACAACCCCTTTCGAGAAGACGCTTTACATGTAGACCTTGACGTAAATAGATAATCACCTTTTGAGGTTAGGCATGAGTGGCCACAGTGCGATGAAGCGCTAGAGAGGCACACCATCCATTTGGAGGGACAACGTGGATATGGTGTCCCTTATTTACCTCCCATCAAAATAGAAAGACAAAATCCAGAGTGTAGGGCTCTTCACACAGGGCGAGCTCACTCTGCCCACCCCTTTCACACCCATGAAAGGGAGTACGAGGAAGAACATCGCATTCCTCGGAGACAACATACAGCATGGTAACCTTGCGCTTCTGCACCAGCTGGATGTCATGATCACCCATTGAGGCCAGAGCCTCGAGTACATGCCTCCTACCTCGACAAAGGGAAGCGACCCATTGAAATTTTAGACCATCAAGATCAAGGCAAACACATAGAAAAAACATTCAAGCCTCCTGAGCAAAAGAGGGCAGACCAAATTGACCCGACAGTCACCACACATGCCGCTCGCCAAGCCTGAATCTCGTAGCTTGAGCAAGGTCACCAGGAGTTAGAGTACTTATGCCACCTGAACAAAGAGCGCATGCAGCACGAAGTGGATGAGTTACGCTATAAACTACCTGAGAGGGAGCCAACCCCTCGCACCCAAAGAGCTAAACAATATGAGAGGCATAATCTATTGGTGTAGGATAGGTCTCCATGACCTCGTCAAGCTTTGCCTCTAAGACCTTATAGACTCGAGAGGGAGGCCACTCCCTAAAACAATGATGGGTACCTTCAGCAGGGACTCAATCAGGTTTATAGGTCTCGCCCAGAGACTCCTCAAGAATTTTATGAGGAGTATGAACCAGAAATAGAACATGCTAAAACTCCCCATCAAGGCAGGAGGGCTGCCATTCGGCCACCCCTCCATAGGCCTCCAGTCTCCCATAACTTACAACGGGAGCAAACAAGAGAGGAAGAAATAAAATCTTCCGATGCATACAAAGCGCTATTAGAGCATTTGGAGTCTGTGGAGACAAAAGCTTCTGGGCATCAAAAACCCACATTACGTTAGCTTCATAGTCATCTGGTGCATCCCTCAGTGCCCACACCTCTTTACCTCGAACATTTCAAGTTGCCTCAATTGGTAGTCTTTAAAGGTGAAGAGGACGCACAAGAAAATGTTAAAATATTTCTAAGCCAATGCTTCGGCATCCAAGATAATGACGCATTGTTGCTTAGGACATTCATAACCACATTCGTAGGCCCTGCCTCGGATTGGTTCACACAATTACCCAAACACAACATAAGCAACCTAGATCAATTAGTAGATGCATTTCTTGAACGCTTTGCCTTCAACACAAGGAAGAAGGCATCACTGAGTGATCTGGCTAGCCTCAGGCAATTTGAGGAAGAAACAATGGCAGCATACGGGAATTGATGGAGAGATTTGCTTTCTAAGTTACCCTACCATTCCCCTATGTCTGATCTCATGCAGATGTTCACAAAAATTTGCTTGAAATTGATCTCTGGGCGATTGCAGCTGCAGTAATACGCTAGCTTAGAAGAAGCTTTGGCGCAAGCCAAAGTTATAGAAGAGATCAAAATAGGCGAAGGCGCAATCACCAAGCCTAAAAAGAAAGAGTGGAATAAAACCACTAAGATCGGGACAACGCAATCACAACACGCTACGGTTAACCAAGTTGCGATAAATGTCCCCAAGCCTGTGCAAGAAATGCAGCCCCAAAAGGCTAATTACCAGGTAGTGCCTCCTAGTTATGAAAAAGAAAATACAAGACAGGAGAAAAATTAGCTATGTCGCCCTAGGCGACAATTCACCCCTTACACGGAGTCCAGGGACTCCTTATTTGACCGCTTGTCAGCAGAAAATTTACTCACCTTGCCAGAAATCCAAACTGTAGATCCTAACGCCCCCAAGCCTAAGGGATACAGAGAGGAATTGTATTGTAGATTCCATAGGCGTAGAGGACATGACTTAAATGGATGCTGGAAATTTAAAGGATTAATCCAAGATCTGATCGACAATAGAACATTGGTCGTGGACAACCCCATAGCACCAAATAATCAACAAATGGGGGTATTCAAGGACCCTTTGCCTACCCACGAGGCACAGAAAAAACCTCTCCAGATTCACGAGGTGCGACAGAATCTTCCCATGCAAGGATTTGTGGGAATGATTAGCATAGTGACGAGGAATAAAAAGTACCCAGCAGTTACCCCCGAGGTAGCTACGAGGGAAGTTCCAACAACGTCGCAGCCTCAGCAACGCCCAACGTAGTTACCTCCACCTAGACCCAAGGTCACGATACGGACCAAACTCACGTAGAGTTTGCGGACCACATCGGCTAGGCTTTCCATTTACGAGCTTATTCAACAGTCAGCACCTCATAGAGAAGCTCTTATGGAAATTTTAAAAACCATCGAATTACAGCCTCACGAAGCAAATTCTTTCAACAACTTTGTGGGACATGTGAAACAATGTACGAAGCCGATCATTACCTTCAGAGAAGATGAGGTCAAAACAATATCGAATGACATGGTAGATCCACCCCTGCACGTTATAGCGCGAGTCAACGAGATCCCGTACAAGAGAGTGTTTGTAGATACTGGCTCGTCTAGTAACATCATTACCACTGTAGCACTAAAACATTTGAAGCTGCCAGCCTCTCACATCATAGCCTCCACATACACGCTGTGAGCTTTCAATGATGCAATATGCTCGATAGTCGGCATAGTTGTTCGCTCTGTCCGGAGTAGGACAAAAGACAATACCTACATTATGCCATGTGTTGGAAGGCGAGATGGCTTACAATATACTGCTAGGGCGGCCTTGGATCAGGGACATGAAGTGTGTCCCTTCGATCGCTCACCGGTGCTTAAAGTATGCTTTTGAAGGAGAAATACATGTAGTCCCCATGGACTTAGAACCCTTCAAGTATTGCAATACGGTACAATTCATGCCTCAATCGACCCTCCCTTCAACGCATTTGGATTTCCAGTTAAATCCATCTAAACAAGGTCCGATATCACAGGCACCACTGGTGACCAAATCAACAAAATCCCAGCCAGGTGAGTCTTCATCATCTGCTCCTTCATCATCAATGCCACCTGTCATGGCCAAACAAAAGGACAAGGGAAAATAGATCATGGAAGAGGCTCAGCCCTTAGAAGAGGGGTTGCCCACAATATCAATTGTATCAACAGAGAAAATACCTAGCAAAATAGAAGTTGAGACTCCTAAAACAACAAACATGGAATGGACTCAGGAAGAACTACCATTCCCTCCCTCTCAGGCAACAACAATCACTGTTGAAATGGCCAGTACGGGCCTATGGGAATATTTAGTGCAAAATGTTGTGGCAACACCCGCATTAGAATCAATACAAGACATGGGGAGACCTCGCCTTCCCATAGGAACAGTTGTTCCTCTAGGTTACCCATAACACCAGACAAATTTTTTGTATGGGGGCCTTGATCATGGTCTTGAACCATGCAAACAAAAAGAAGAAGACGAAGAGCCTTTTGCTGAAAATATCAATTATCTGTCAAACCCAAATTTTGCTCTCAGATATCTCGGCCAATGCAATTGGCATGGATATGGGCTAGGTAGATATGAGCAAGGGATGCGTGTCCTTTGCCAACCAAGATATCAAATGCCATATGATAAGTCAGGAGTAGGGTTCAACCATGCCCTGCCCTTAGACATCTTGGTAGAAAATATGCAAGGCCTAGAAATAGGCAACAAGGGGGGATTTGCATTAGATCCTTATGCCAACCCAAATACATAATATACCTTGGGAGACTACCTCCCATGGTCAACAAACACCCTTGGCAACAACATTAATCCCTCTCCTTTGCTAGAGAGAGGTGAAAGTTTAGACATTAATCCCCAAAGAGAACATCGACGGTGTCCGAACATCTTTTTGCAGCTGTTCCCCTTAGAGGTTCCAGTTGAATCAACACAGTGTCAAGAGAATCAGGTCCCTCCACCAAGAGTGGAACAACCACCATGGGACCAGATTAACTTACTGGAACAAGGAGAATCCTCAATGTCGCAAGTAATAGTTGTTGAAGAGAATGAACATTTTTGGATCTCCGAAAGTGATTCAGAAGATGAGACTGAGATGATCTATCTTAGACATGCGTGACGAAACAATTGCCCTTTAACTCATGAAGATCTAATGGGACAGATGGACATAAGGTTAGGGCATGAATGGTGGGTAGACCCAGCGGGGTGGGACCTAGTGTTGGATCCATGGTTCCAAATCCACGATGAGCACCATCCACCTCGAGATCCTATCATGACATCAGTACCGAGGGAAGACCCTGTCTTCCTTTTAGCACATAGGGCTGATTCGTTCATACCCATCCCTACAGAACTAGATCCAAAGCATAGGGAGCACCTAGAATGTTTGAGCTATAACACCCACGATAATGGAGACCAAATTCATTCCATCCATATGATCTCCATTGATTTGACCACACCCATCCACAATCCGGCTGATCCATCACGGTCATTGCATCTAGACATAGATGCCATCGACTGGGATCACATCAATTCACCTTTATCACCATCAGAGTACTGGCATTTCGATGAAATGCTTCATTTTACCTCAAGGACAACTCAAGATATCTTTCAAGCTGAAGAGGGACCCGAGGTTCCAAACATAGATTTAAACTCAGCCAATGATATCCATTTGATCCCGACTCCACATCAGTTGGAGGATGGATCCCACATGTCAGTCGAGGAAATGACTGACGTAGACATCATCTTAGACCCAACGAATCCATAGATTATCAAGCTTGGGGTAAGCTTATCCCCTGAAGAGCAAGACGACTACATTACCCTTCTCAAAGCGAAGAAGGAGGTTTTTACATGGTCATACCGAGACATGCCGGGACTAGACCCGTAGCTAGTCATGCATAATTTAACGCTTGATCCGACAATCAAGCCCGTAAAGCAAAAACTATGAAAGATGCACCCAACAGTGGCCTTGATGGTCAAATACAAATTGCAAAAGCTGTTGGATGCACAGTTTGTCATCTGCATGGATTATCCGCCATGGCTGTCCAACATGGTTCCCATCAAGAATCCCGACGGGAGGATTCGCATATGCACCAATTTTTGAGACCTAAACAAAGCGAGTCCTAAGGATGATTTCCCCTTGCCCAGCATTGATGCGTTGGTAGACGCTACAGCAGGTCACGAAATGCTATCTCTCATGGATGGTTTCTCAGGATACAATCAGATTCGTATCAATCCTGAAGACCAACTCAAAACGGTGTTCACAATGCCTTGGGGAACATTTTGTTATAAGGTCATGCCTTTTGGCCTTAAAAATGCTGGCACCACCTACCAACGTGCCATGACATATATCTTCCATGATTACATGCACAAAACTTTGGA
Organism: Wollemia nobilis; assembly: GCA_028583015.1. NCBI lineage: Eukaryota > Viridiplantae > Streptophyta > Pinopsida > Araucariales > Araucariaceae > Wollemia > Wollemia nobilis. The sequence goes on from JAQPPZ010007059.1 coordinate 888,783, forward strand.
AGATTACATGGATGATTTGTTAGCCAAGTCTCTTTTGCGCTCAGATCATCTCGGTGACTTAAGCAAGATTCTCGATTGCCTCATAGAGCATAAGGTCAGACTGAATCCCAAGAAGTGCGTATTTGGAGTCACATCTGGAAATCTCTTGGGTTTCATAGTCTCAAAATGAGGAATTGAGGTGGACCCAAAGAAAGTCGAGGCAATCCTTGAAATGGCTCCCCCAACTACCATCAAGCAGCTCAGAAGTCTGCAAGGAAAGGTCGTGTCGATTAAACACTTCATAGCGCAATTATCTGACAAATGCCGACCCATGAACAAATTATTACACAAGGGGGTTACATTTCATTGGGATGACGAGTGCCAGTCAGTCTTTGACGAAATCAAACAATACCTGGCTTCGCCACCAGTATTGGCACCACCTAGACCAGGAGTGTCGTTCTACTTATACATCTTAGCTACTGAGGTGGCATTGGGTGCCATGCTATCCCAAAAGAATGAACTTCACAAAGAACAGGCTACTTACTATCTTAGCCACACCCTGGTCAGTTACGAACTTAACTATGCATACATTGAGAAACTCTACTTGGCAGTGGTGTTTGCTACCAAAAATATACGCCACTACATGCTGAGCAACACTACGTATGTTGTGTCTAAGGAGAATCCATTGTGATACATGATGAGTCGCACTTATCATAGTAGTCGCACGACAAAATGGATCATGTTGTTGATAGAATTTGACATTGAGTTCATTGGGCAAAAATCTATCAAAGGACAAGTCATAGCCGATCAACTAGCAAAGGCTCCTCTTGAAGACAATCAGCCTCTAGTCATAGAACTACCCGATGATGGGGTATTCCATGTCTCAAAATCGCCAGATTCTGATGAGCCTGAGTCACGAGCCGACATAACCCTATTCTTTGATGGTTCTAAATGTGAGCAAGGTGGTGGCACGGGAATTGTATTCTTCACACCGTAGGGTGCTCCAATGCCCCTGTCATTTAAATTAAACTTCCAGTGCACCAACAATAATGCAAAATATGAAGCCTTGCTCCTAGGTCTTCAGACAACAATCGCCATGAACATCAAACGACTGAACATCTTTGGTGATTCGTTGTTAATAGTCAATCAAGTTAAAGGGGTATACCAATGCAAATGCCTAGTTCTGAAGGCTTATAAAGCCCTCGTGGACAAATTCCTGGCTAAACTTGAGTGGTATGACATCGAGGCACTCCCTCGATCATCGAATCATTTTGTGGACACAATGGCCTCCTTGGGGTCACTAATTCCACAAGACCTTTCCGATGATATGACAACCATTCAAGTCAAAACCTTATCGCAATCCATGATGGAGCGTGCAAGCTTAGACTTAATGCCAGGAATCCACATGATCTAGATCGAACCATCCTTGGATAAATTCTTTTGAATCCGAGATCATCTGAAACGTGCCAACTGGGGGTCCTTGTTTTCCCCTACTCCCATTAATAGCAACACAATGCTATTCTTGCAAGTTCTATCCCATTCGACGTTTGTTAGGAAAGAACTTCAAAAGGGATTGGTTGTTCATACTATCGAGGTTTTCGATCAACAGGACTGGTATTTACACATTAGAGACTACCTCAAGTTAGGTAATCTTCCCTTTGGATTGACGCACGTCGCAAAATGAACATTCAAGCAGAAAGCGGCTAAGTATGTCTTGATAGGAGACATTTTGTATCGTCGTAGCTATGAAGGAATTCTTCTTCGTTGCTTGGACCAGCAAGAGTCCACTTGGGCAATCGCCCAAGCACACGATGGTACATGTGGTGGCCACTTTAGTGGTATGGCCATTGCAAAGCGCATTCTTCGCATGGGATATTATTGGCCATATTTAGAGTGAGATTGTTGTGCATATGTCAAGAAGTGCATGAAGTGTCAACATCATGCCAATTTGATGCACGTACCTTCCTAGGCCTTACAGGCAGTTCAGTATGCTTGGCCATTTTCACAATGGGGCTTCGATTTAATTGGAAAGATCTCCCCTACATCGTCAGGCCGTCACACGTTTATCATAACGGCCACAAAGTACTTTACCAAATGGGTGGAAGCAATTCCGCTAACCTCTACGAAAGGACCCCACATTGTGGAGTTCATCTTGCATAACATCATATGTCATTTTAGTATTCCATCCAAAATAATCTCGGATAATGGGCCATCATTCAAAAACAAAGACGTGCGTGCTTTGACCACAAAGTACAAAATTCAGCATAGTTTTTCAACACCCTATTATCCATAGGCAAATGGGCAAGCAGAGGCATCAAACAAAATGCTAGTCGCCATCCTCAAAAAGACGGTCGCAGATAGTCATAAAGATTGGCACATCCAAATCCCACTTGCCCTTTGGGCTTATCGCACTAGCATTCGGACGCCAACTGGGGCAACTCTGTTTTCGCTCGTGTATGGCTCAGAGGCAGTTATGCCTCTCGAGTTGGAAATTCCTTCCCTCCACATATCAATGCAGGAGTTCATCGATGATGACACTGCACGGCAGGCCCAATTAGACCAACTTACGTTGCTTGACAAACGACGCGTTAATGCTCTTGAGCACTTACGTATCTATCAAGAGCGGCTTAAGAAAGCATACAACATGAAAGTTCACCTAAGGGACTTTCGGGTTGGTGATTTGGTTTTGAAGGAAAACCAACAGAACTCTAATTTGCCATCCCACCTAAGGGACAAGTTTGCGGCAAATTGGTTAGGTCCATATGTCATTGATAGCAATAGGACCCGGGACATACCGGCTAGCTTCTCTTGACGGTATCAAGGAAATAGAACCCTTGAATATCAGTCATTTACGACCATTTCATATCTAAGAGAGCCATATCCCAAAAGCTCCAAGGATTATCGCAATCACTTGGTCACCCAAAAAAAGCTCCAAGGATTATCACAATCACTTGGTCACCCAAAAAAGCTCCAAGGATTATCGCAATCACTTGGTCACCCCAAAATCCAAGGATTATCGCAATCACTTGGTCACCCAAAAAGCTCCAAGGATTATTGCAATCACTTGGTCACCCAAAAAAAAGCTCCAAGGATTATCGTAATCACTTGGTCACCCAAAAAGCCCCAAGGATTATCGCAATCACTTGGTCACCCAAAAAAAAAGCTCCAAGGATTATCGCAATCGCTTGGTCAAACCTAAAAGCTCTAAGGATTATCGCAATCACTTGGTCACCCAAAAAGCCCCAAGGATTATCGCAATCACTTGGTCACCCCAAAAAAAAAAAAAAGCTCCAAGGATCCCTAAAATCGCTTGGTCAAACCCAAAATCTCCAAGGATTATCACAATCACTTGGTCACCCAAAAAAGCTCCAAGGATTATCGCAATCACTTGGTCACCCAAAAAGCCCCAAGGATTATCGCAATCACTTGGTCACCCAAAAAAGCTCCAAGGATCCCTAAAATCGCTTGGTCAAACCCAAAAGCCCCAAGGATTATCACAATCGCTTGGTCATCAAAAAATGCTCCAAGGATTATCGCAATCGCTTGGTCAAAAATCAAGAAAAATTCAAAAACAAAAACAACAAAAATCATAAAAAACAAAAAAAAATTGCAAATCATTTCTAGGCATGCTAAAATTCATCAATCGAGAATTTTTCTCGCATCTCATCTTCATATTCAGAAAAAAAACAATCCATCAAAAATACAAAAATACACAGATGCATAAAAGCATTGCATCCATACATTGAATAATTGTGGTCATATAGGTCAAAGGCACCATAGGCTGTAATTGCTCTGCTAACCCACCTTGTTCCACACTGTTCCATTTCACAAAAACAACAACAACACCATACATTGCTTTTTACCACACTAGAGTCAGTGGTCTTTTAATGTATCAAGAGTTTTTCGTGATTCAGTCATCATTTTGCTCTTAAGCCATGTAATGTATCAAGTCAAAAATATTTTACGAAGGTAGAGTCATACTTGAAATACGCCTTGTTACGTAACATCCCATCACAAGCTAAAACAAATAAAACAATTCCAGAGTTGTGTGAACGAAAGATGAAACCTGCATAGTAATCCAGTTCACCATAAGCGAAACGGTTATCTTGCTCATCCCCCTGTGCGAATGACCCAAAGAATGCTGAGAGTTGGCAAAAGGACAAGCATCCTCCCTACCCAATTCCCTAAGAATCCCTAGTTCTCAATAGTTGCAAAACATCAAAAATTTGCAAAATGTCAAAAATCAAATATTTGACATCATATAGTGCACACATCAAACGACACAAATGATAGTGATTTTCATCACTACATATCCCCAATCCCTTGCTCAAAAGAAAAACAAATCAAAATAAACAGTGATCTTATCACTACAAATGAGCAAGTATCCCAATACAATTGAAGAAAAGAAGGGAGTTGAACTTGAATCCTTGGAACTCTCAGCATTCTAAAAGGTCATGAGGCAAGCCTCAGTACCGGTTTGGTTGATAACCTATCGATAACTGGCGGTAAACTTCTCGCATGACGATATATCTGTCACATTAACTTGCATATAGATCAATGTTTGCATGTGGATGAGCTAGCTTATGGCATCCTGAATAACATCGTAGATTAATCTAACTGAATACAACAAAGGAGTTAGTGGAGCTAATTAGGTGATCCTCAGTACAGGTTCGGTTGAAAGCCCATCTGGCACTGGCGGTATCCTGAAAAATACCACATAAATGAACTCAATTGCACACACAGGGATGTGAAATAGCTTGGTCAAAAACAAGTTCGATTCATACCTTGTTCAAAAGTCTTGTAAGATAAAGTACATTCATGGCTAGTGAGTTAAAAACCGTCTGAGTCTCAGAAAACCTTAGCTACATTTCTAAACCAACTGCGATACTTTCCATCCTTGCAATACCATCAGAAAATACAAAAAGAGAAAACCAATCGCCTAAAAATGGAATAAAGAGCGTCTTAAACAGTCTATGGTGTCATAACCAACCATCACTAAATTCCATTCATTCATTTGCATTCATCATAACATAAGCATTCATCAAAATAAATAAACACGCATTCATCAATAGTCATTAAGCCATCATGAATAAACATCAGATCATCACATGTACATAACCAAAATAAAATAGGTATATATATATATCGTCAAAAAAAATGCCCGCAGGCTACAAAACTGGTCCTCAGACCCCGTAATCATATAACAAAACCCACCCTAAGGCGTCGACCACCATGATCACGTAGGATCGGTGTGACGGGAACTACCCCCCATGGTGTGGGTCCTATGGGACCCTATAGGGCAGCTACTACTAGCCCCCGCATCATGCCTGCTACCGCCTCCCTCATCTAATCATCTGCGACGAGATGATGTTGACTACTCAGTCACACTATCCCTCATCCAGCATGAATATCCACTGCCCGAGGGCTCAGGTAGCCACCCACCAAGGCGGATGACCTCCCTCTCCAAGTCTAATCGATGCCGGAACCACTCTACCTCCCACCGATGGTAGTAGGATACTACATCATCACGCTATGCCAAAACCCTATCTCACTCTACTAGTTGAGCCCGTAGGAGATCCCTCTCTCACAGCGCGTCCCCCAGCTCCAGATCTCGAATCCACAGCAGCTCTGTCAGTCATGCATTCTCAGAATGTATCCCAAACTCCATCTCCCCTGTATCCGCCTGAAGCACAGGACCCTCCAGAATAGTAGCCTGCTCTGGCTCGCACTGCTCCTCCATGTCCTGCATGTTCGGCTGATCTACAGCTCCCACCCCTACATCCTCATCCCCCACCTCAACCATGTCGATGTCATCCAATGGAACTCGCCAATCATCCCCTGCTACCTCAGCACCATCCACTGTCACCTTTGTGCCTCCTAGTGGCCCCTCTCCTCTCCATCGTCGTAGCACCCATCACGAGTCATACTCAGTGGTTGTCCCGATGTCATCCATGTCTGGAACGTCAATCACCGCATCTGACTCCTCACCCAGTGGCAAGATGATAGGATGATCTAGAGCCCTCTTATCTCCTTGACGTCGATAGACCACGGGCTCACCAGGCAACCCCTGGTGCACCCCAAACTATCGTGTCACCCGGCTATATGAGAAAAACTCATGCTCGGTCCCGTGTCACCCAATCAACCATCGCTCCTTGCATACTCGTCAAAGCCACTCACCAGCCTTTGACCAGGCTGGACAGTCCCGATAAGGGCACCAAACCACTTCCCCTAGAGTGAGCCGAGAGAAGGCATCAGTATAGTGCTCTACGGCACCTGCCCATCACTGACTTTGCCCCTGCTTCATAGACCACCGCCATAGAGCTGCATAGCCTATCTCCTCATCATCCATCGTAGCCCGAGTCATCCAAGGTAACCCGATCAGCCTCTCAACTGCTATGTGCTGCCAACCCCAGCACTGTAGCAGGTAACTGTAGCTGACCCCCTTTCGCTGCCGACAGTAGACCCCATACAGCTCCCTGTAGAGCTATGCCAATAGTGTCTGTCCCCATATCAAAATTAGCGGTGCCTCTATCGAGCACTCTACCAACTGCCACACCAAATCCAGTAGGTTCCACGGGAACCTCATGCCTAACGAGTCAGGTAGTAGCATGTTAGAAATGAGGCGCATCAAGAATGCGTGCCTCACTCCTAACACCCCCCTCTCCTGCCACCATCCAACCAAAATCCCCCCAGCCAGGCAGTCCACCTCAGCTGTCTCCACAGGGTTCGCCACACCCAGTCGCTCCCCATGCCTGAAGCATCTCATCAGTATAGCAGTCCGTTGATCAAACGGTGACGTCCTAATAGATAGTCCATCTATCGAAATCCAAAGCAACCGATAGACATCCTCCAGAGTCACAGTCATCTCCCCTGTTGGGAGATGGAAGGTGTTGGTCTGCGGATCCCAAATTTTGATCAGGGCCGTCAGATAGGCCTGATCGGGGACAACAGGCTCCAGTCAAGCCACCTGCTTGAGCCCAAGGGCATCAAGCCATTCCCAGTCATCATCAGTCAATGCCCCCCGCGCCTTAGTAAAAGCAACAGTAACACGATACCGGCTCCTGACAACCTGCAAAAGAAAACATGTCAACAAAAAAAAAAAAAAATTTAAAGCATGGAAAAGAACTGTACAGCAAAAACAGCGCAAAAATTCAAATAAAAATCAAATTTTCAGTTGTAGGGTTTATAATCCTAACTAATTAATTTACAACTAATAATTCAAAATTCAAACAAATTTTCAGTTCAAGGGTTCCTAAATCCTAACTGATAAGTTTCTAAAAAAAAGAAAAAAACGTTAAGGTTTCTAATCTTAACTGATTAATTCAAAAACAACATAAAAAAATTCAAAGAACACAAAAATTACGTCTTAGGGTTTTATGTTCCATTAACCTAGGGCTTAGTCATAAGCAAAATTCTTAACATAGGTTTTACATTACGTTTAATTGTACACTAAGTCTTGTCTTCAATTCGGTTTCAGGGTTTAAGTTTTAAAAATTTTGAAAAACATCATCACAAAAATAATTAAATAAAACAATTGTAATCTTAAACAAAAATAAACTCTAGGGAGCACTTACGGGTTTCGATTCAGCTCCGCCGCTCGAACCAGTGTGTGAACTCATGATGGCAGGGAGAATTTCAGCAGCGCTTCGCTTCGCAGAATTACCTCCTCCTCCCAGAGCTCCAAAATCGCAAGAAAAATTTGACACAAATGAGCCCAAATTCAAGTTTTGGCCCTTAAATAGGCCTTTTGAGCTAGAATTCATCCTTTACTAGGACGAGCACTCTGGTTAGCGCTCATCCCACCCAGGGACGAATTCTACAGCTAGAATTCGTCCCACCCTAGGACGAATTCAGGCTAGAACTTCAAAAACATCAAAAAATGATAAAAAATGCACTAAAAACAGACAATAAATTTGCCCGATAGGAGTGCTGCTGCACCTGACATCTAGGGTATACAAAATAGACATTGGAGTCACAAATTATCATTATCCTACTCCCTAAAAAGGCTACCATAGCCGGACTGCTCCACGGGAAGAAGAATTTTTGATAATTTAATCCCCAAATGGTGTCACAAAAAACAATAAAAAAATGCAACACAAAAAAACACCAATAAGCATTTCCAGACACAAGTGCTCTTGCAATTAACCTCTGGGCAAAGAAATTCGATGTCGAGGTTCAAATTCTCACTTTCCTATTTCCCCAAGAAGGCTACCATAGCCGGACCACTCCACGGGAAGATGGGTTTTCGATGATTTCACCCCATTACGGCATCACCAAAAGGGTTAACACCCACCAAAAATAGGTCCAAATGTTGGAAAAATTGCAAATGCTTAACGGTAAACCCTCTAAAGGCCCCCTTGCACAAGTCATCTTGGGTCAAGCGACTCGTCACTTTTCTCACGAAGGTCATTCCCTCATTGATCCGTCACTTGAGGGGGTAGTCACACTTAGTCACCAATCAAAAATCACACACCCAATTAAGGAAAATGACATGCATTCAAAGAATCATTGACAAAGATAATTACGCTCTTGCTTGGGGCAGTAAACAAGCAACAATCAAATTGATCAAACACTTGGCATTTCGTGAATCATGAACACAAGGTTCCCCCGAGGATAAAAGGTTGCGCCCTTTGCCTAATCATGACTGATCAATGTCCAAGCTCAAGTCACACCTCACCAAAATAGGTTAACACTTGAAATCAAACTCCTTAGCTTGTCAGAAGTAAGGATTCAAGAATGCATGCCCTTTCCATGCTTGGGGCATCAAAAGTTGGTTAGGTTACCAAGAAACCCTAATCATTAGTGCTTTGGTTATCTATTTTTGCTCGACGCTGCGCTATGCACAGCGCATCCCAAAAAGGGGCATCTATAGACACCAAAACAGCACCAATCCGATTATGTGACCACAAACGCTGATCGCTTTGACACACATAGCCCCCAGGGCAGCCCTCATAGGTTAAAAAGTGGTCCTAACCACTTTTACAAAAATTTTGGAAGGTCAGAAGGCAATTTGGCACCTTCGGACAACCCACTCCAAATTCGTCCCACCTTGGGATGAATTCAAATTGGAATCTATCTCACCAAGGGACGAATTTTGAATTCGTCCCTAGGTGGGACGAATTCTATGTTTAATGGGCAAAAAGAAGAATAGCGCCAAGTGGCAGCCAGGGACAGTCAATTGATGACTCCTGCCTTGCACGCGTGTGTGGGTGAACAGATGGGCCGTTAGAGGACTGTCACAAGGGTAGTTATGAAAGCCCAAGTCATGGAGGACTCCCCTCCCTCATGGGAAGACATGACTGCCACTTGGCACCTATGACCAACACATGGCGCTTATGTCACATGGCGCTTATGCTTCCCTCTCAAAAGAGACCCCATGGGTCTATAAAAGGTGGGACTTTTCTCACCCAAAAGGACAGATTGGAGGTGATTTCAAGCAACGAAGTGTTGTCCGATTGATTACCCACTTGCATCTTTTTGATTCACCTTCTCACATCCACTAATATCTTTTGCAAGGGAGGTTATTGGGTGGATTTTGGAAGCGTGGATCCAACCCAAATCCAACATTTGACCACCTTACACCACCAATTTGCAGACATCCCAATCCTAAGAGGTTTTGGGCCCATCCCTAGTGGATTGGCACCGAAATCAAGTGCCAACGGTGGGAGGCCCACTTGGGCACCCCCGCACTCTCTAAGTTTTATTCTAAAGAATTCTAGATTATTTGTTCATATGGCATCTTATGTTATTCTATCTGGTTAACTCATAGCTTCAATTTCATAACACTTTGATCAGATTTTATCATGCCTTTTGTCACTTTGTTGTCCTACTAACTTGCAGGTGGCGATATTGAATTCCCAAGGATAGAGGACAAATCGGGAGAATCCGACCATCTGGGTCGTCCCAAAATGGCCCCAATTACATAACCCCTCTATTTGCAGGTGTTTTGGAGGTCTCAAGAGTCAACATTGGAGCAGCATCACCTCGGCTTTTCCAACACTACAGAATTCATCCCACCCAGGGACGAATCGCAGTCAAAATTCGTCCTACCCAGGGACGAATTCCAGGTGAAGGAAGATTGGCCAACTGTTTTAGTGGCAACGGCATTCTGGTAATATCTTATGTCTTATGTCAAGTTCTTAGGCCATTTGGATGCTTAACTTCATGAGGGAGCATAATGATGGAAAGGAAATTTTTTGGCTAGGGATAACTTTATTTACCTCTAGTTTCATTTCCTTGTAGAACCTTCTCACATCATCCTCTAATTTGAAGCCGATGTTTAAGTGTAAATAATAGGATACCTCATAGTTTCATATTGAAGAGGTGAGATAGTAGATATCGAGCCAAATGTATAATAATTAATTTTGAAAAAGTGTTCAAACATTTTTTGAAGTAATTACAATTTGCATGTTGAGTTCAAATTTAAATTTCAAAATCTTACTTATACTTGAATATTACTTTTTCTAAATTTTCAATATTTACTTTATAATTAAGGTGGTTGAGCCCTTGGTAATGTTTCTTCACCTTATATATGGTAAAAAATTTACCATTTGCTATGAGGTAATGAATAGAGTGAAAGAGGTCATTTGACATTATTACAGAAGTACTTTGTATAAATATGAAGCAATTAGCCACATTTTTAAAAAAATTTGGACATGGAAACAATGCCAATGAATTTATGTCATGGGATGCTTCTTGAATTCCTAATTATTTTATAGCAATAGCCTATACAGTAATGAAGAGGTCCTTAGGTTTTACGCTTGTTTATAAGGATGATAGGAAATCCAACAAACATCACCTTATCCATATTGAGTTGTAAATGTACAAGACTATAGGAGGGAGCTTGTTTGTGTCTCCCTTTGCTAGAAAAACAAGGTCAATCTTATGATCAGACAATACATTTCAACTTTGAATGTTAAAAATTTACATTCTTATAGTATACTATCATAAATTTATGATGGGAGGTCTATGGCTCCAAAACAACTACCTTACAAAATATGTTTATTTGCGTCTTTAGTCAACGTTGTAGCACTTTTGAGTGTGAGTGAAATTGGTCTCTATTTAACGCCATACACACTAAGAAGTGCAATAGGTTGACGTGGTGTTTGGGTAATACAACCTTAGACTTTGGACAAGACAAGTGGATGATAGTGAATCCAACATGGCAATTTAACTGGATGAGCTAGATCTATTTTTTTATTATATTGACAAGAGTTCTATGGATTTTGAGTTTACTATAGTGGAACTTGAGACACTTGAAAAGAAAGCAAAAAATTTAAATAGATTGGAGGAAATATACCATTATGATAATGCACTTGAGTAGCCTCACCCACTAATTCAAAGCCAAGGCCAACCATGAGCATCAACTACAAAGAAAAAAATGGGAAAACAAAAAATAATTTAAAAATTGCCTTACATTTCAAAATGTTATATTTTTATGTTGTATTTACGATTTGAGCTGAATTATTATTTCATAAATTATAAATATACTCATTACAACAAATATCTAATACAAAATATTTTTTCTTCTTCTCTTTATTGAAAAAAAATCTTGGAGGTTCCCGAATTACTCAGGAATTCTCGAAAATGAGTTGGTACCACGTTACTTTATCCTCTCGAAAATCAGGTTGTTGAGATTTTTCATAGTTAGTAGTTTTAAAACAATTACATACTTTAAATTTAAATTGAGTCATTTAAATTTTTATTGTTTGCTTTTTTAAAGCATGTAGGTTAGGGCATTTCATTAATATTTTATTTTCTTGCTTTCTCTATTATTAGGAAATACATATGACTTATTTAGGTGAGGTCCTTGGAACCATTATGGGTAGCAGTGACCCTCCTAGAAGTGGAACTAAAATTACTCTATCAACACAATTCCCAAATCAAACCCTAAGAAAGGAACCAATGCAAAATTATGCAGTTAAGGGAAACTTGTTGAATTAGGTGTTTTGTAAATTTTGTGGCAAGGACATGTGAAAAGGCATTAATTGCCTCAAATTTTTTTGATTGGTCAAATAGAGAAAGATACGGATCTTTTCCCTAACATAGATGAAATGATTAAATATAAGGTGAAGGATTTCACATTGAAATAAAAGTCCAAGAAAATAGTTGACAAAAGGGAAATAATTACAACAGAACAAGGAATGGGGCCATAGGGCTCCTTTTATGGGGATGAGGTCCAACTATATTATATTCATGCCATGATTGAAGAATATGTTCCTAGCCCTTGCACTCATCAAGGTGTTGTTAGTGGGAGTGGGAGAAGCATGGGACAAGGCTTTGGTACTAGAAAAATTACCATTTATAATAATACAATGGGAAGGGACATGGCAAAGGAGGTCAATATAGTCATAACAAGTTTTGGTATTATTATAACATTTGGTTCCACTCTATGGACAACCCTTATTGGTAAGTCATAGTGAAGGCATTGAGTGATTCTACGAAAGGAGTAAATATACCTTATACACATCAAATAAGTAAACCACTATTGGAGGAGTATGTAATTAAACCACCTCCTCTTGTATAATAATAAAGGATAATATGAAATAAACATGGATGTAACATTCTTTTGATGGGTGGATATATGGAAGAAACTACACATTCTTGAAATTCATGGTGGTTTTGGATGGATCCATGGTTGGTTGATGCCTCATGAAAGACAAATAATGCAAAATTATTATTTAGTTTGTTGGTGTGGTCAAAATAGGCATGGAAAACATTGTCCAAGTAGTGACGGTCAATGCAAAAATATATGTATCTATAGATAGACTTATTTACGAGAAGTACCATTTATATTTTGTAAATATGTTTTTTCCATTGCATTGACCTCATATTGGAGGAAATTGGCAAAATATCATGGATGAATATAGTGGTACAATAGATAACGAGCATAACATGGTTTATCTATAACCACACATGGATGCTTAATTTGATGAGGGAGCATAATGATGGAAAGGAAATTCTTTGGCTAGGGACAACTTGATTTACCTCTTGTTTCATTTCCTTGTAGAACCTTCTCACATCATCCTCTAATTTGAAGCCGATGTTTAAGTGTAAGGAATATGATGCCTCATAGTTTCTTATTAAAGAGGTGATATAGTAGATATCGAGCCAGGTGTATAATAATTAATTTTGTAAAAGTGTTAAAACATTTTTTGAAGTAATTACAATTTGCATGTTGAGTTCAAATTTAAATTTCAAAAGATTATTTATACTTGAATATTACTTTTTCTAAAATTTCAATATTTACTTTATAATTAAGGTGGTTGACCCCTTGGTAAGGTTTCTTCACCTTGTAGATGGTGAAAAATTTACCGTTTGCTATGAGGTAATGAATAGAGTGAAAGAGGTAATTTGCCCTTATTACAGAAGTACTTTGTATAAATATGAAGCAATTAGCCACATTTTTTAAAAAATTTGGACATGGAAACAATGCCAATGAATTTATGTCATGGGATGCTTCTTGAATTCCAAATTCTTTTATAGCAATAGCCTATATAGTAATGAAGAGGTCCTTGAAGGTTTTACGGTTGTTTAGAGAGGATGATAGAAAATCCAACAAACATCACCTTATCCCTATTGAGTTGCAAATGTACAAGACTATAGGAGGGAGCTTGTTTGTGTCTCCCTTTGCTATAAAAGCGTCAATATTATGATCAGACAATGCATTTCAATTTTGAATGTTAAACATTAACATTCATATAGTATATTGTCTCAAATTTATGGTGGGAGGTCTATGGCTCCAAAACACCTACCTTACAAAATATGTTTATTTGCATCTTTAGTCAACGTTGTAACACTTTTGAGTGTGAGTGAAATTGGTCTCTATTTAAGGCCGTACACACTAAGAAGTGCAATAGGTTGAGCCAAGAGAACCTCATTGACGTGGTGTTTGGGTAATACAACCTTAGACTTTGGACAAGACAAGTGGATGACAGTGAATCCAACATGGCAATTTAATTGGATGAGCTAAATCTATTTTTTTATTGGATTGACAAGAGTTCTATGGATTTTGAGTTTACTATAGTGGACCTTGAGACACTTGAAAAGAAAGCAAAACATTTAAATTAATTGGAGGAAATATACCATGATGATAATGCACTTGGGTAGCCTCACCCACTAATTCAAAGCCAAGGCCAACCATGAACATCAACTGCAAAGAAAAACATAGAAAAACAAAAAATAATTTAAAAATTGCCTTACATTTCAAAATGTTACATTTTTACGTTGTATTTACAATTTGAACTGAATTATTATTTCATAAATTATAAATATACTCGTTACAATACATATCTAATACAGAATGTTTTTTCTTCTCTTTGTTGAAAAAAAATCTTGGAGGTTCCCGAATTACTCAGGAACTCTCGAAAATCAGGTTGTTGAGATTTTTCGTAGTTAGTAGTTTTAAAACAATTATATAAAAGATGAGCTGGTACCACGTTACTTTATCCTCTTGAAAATCAGGTTGTTGAGATTTTTCATAGTTAGTAGTTTTAAAACAATTATATAAAAGATGAGTTGGTACCACGTTACCTTATTTTATACTTCTCTAAAGAAGTCTGGCTTTTTAAAACACTAACCCCAGTTCAATTAGCTATTTAATATCATTGAGCTGTTCAATCACCTTAAAGCTAGAAGAAGAAAGTTATCATGACGTTCGAGTACAGAAAACCCTTAAAGGGGGCGTAGTTAATAATCTCTTTTTCCACAAAAATGAAAAATGTAGCCATTTATTCTGGACGACGTATCTAATCTTCGACGGTTTGGCGTATGCAATTCCGTTCTCACACTGCATCATTCTATAGAATTAATATAGCTACCGGATATAAATAAAAACTTGACGGCACTTAAGGAAATTTTGTTTTAACTAATTATAAAAGCTTAGATCGTATTTCACAATTTAAATAAGGCATATGCTCGTAACAGTAAGTTAAATTTCTCTGAGGTGGTTAAGACATTAATATATCTTAAGTGGGCTTAAGGTTTAAAACCTTCCTTAACATTTATGTATCTTAAATGAGTGAAGTTTAGGATCTTCTTTTACAAAGATACTTTAAAAGTCTTTAAAAAAAAATATGTACAGCAGGTAAGCCAAAAAAACAAAAAACAAACTCTGACCTTAAACTTTTACCCTGCCGAATTTCCTAGATATACGAGCACGTTGTGAATATCTAACCTGCCTTCTGTCTGTAAAAGCTAGCATATGAAATCAAATGTTTAGGATATTTCTTCAATACTCTGATCTTAAACTTTTAAGTTGCCGAATTTACTAGAATAGGAGCACGTTGTGACTATCTAACCTGCCTTTTGTCTGTAAAAGCTAGCGTGTAAAATCAAAGGTTTAGGATATTTTTTCAATCTGTGGACTTAAAGGCATTTATCTTTAGCCATCAAACAGCCGACGCGGGAAGAAAGTCCAACGGGACACATGGAGATAATGTTAAGAAAAAAAAACGCGGGAATAAAGTCCGAACGTTAAGAAAAAGACAGATTCCCACTTGCTGACATACCACGGCCCCTGGATTCCAATGGAGTCCAATCAACTTCTTTTCAGTAAAAGTTATATCCGTACGATTTTCTCAACACAATTTCAATCGATCTTATCAACAATTTTATTTTTTCATTTAGAAAATACAATCAGATCAAATCACCGGTGTTGATTTCTTCCGGACTTCTCCTGTAACTAATCGAAACAGCACTAACAATTTTGGAAATTGATACTCCAATCAGTACAGTATTTATGTTGTTCTATGCAACCATCCATTCTTAAACTTTGGATTCATATCTGGGACGGAAATCTAAGGAACTGGATTCTAGTGAAGATAAACAAATTGAGTGGTAGTCTTTCTAAAAAAGGGGGACGACGGATGTTTAGAAACGCGGTGCAAGTTAAAATCCTCTATCCCATTAAACGAAATCCCTTATTAAAGTACAGTGACATGACCTACAAAAGAAGCTATTTTTTTTTACTTCAAAACTGCTCCATTTGATTTCACTGGGGCATCCCAATCAACTTGTCTAATAATTAATTAGAGTTCATTCATATCGTAGATGATGAGCCTTTCCTTGCCCGAAAAAGTAAGGTTAACCAAGCACATGATTTTGTTTAGATATATTTTTTTTTAAATACGAAAGTAATTGTCATATAAAATGATAGATGCGAAAGTAAAAAGGTAAATGTAAAGATAAAGATAAAAAGATAAATATAAAATACTGTGATATTTTAAATATAATTAAAAGAATATGAAAAATATGGAAAAGAATATGAATTTTTTTTAAAAAGAAAAATCAATAAATAAAAAAGGAATATAAAAGTTAGATAAGAGAATGTAAAAATAAAGAGATAAAGTTAAAAATAGAGAAACACGATGTATTAATTTAAAAAAAAAAAAAACATTTTGCACTCAGTATATGAGGATGTGTTCAACCTGAGTTGATCTATTAATTTAATTTTTATTAGATCATCTAACTTACTCATTTTCTATGTTGTATTTAAAAATATAAAATTAAATGATAATAAATTTATTATAATAATTAAATAATATAATTATACCCAAATTAAATATACTATACAAATATCACGAGTATATTTTATATAATAAAAATATGAAAGTGTCTAAATGAACCTAAATACTACTTTTACACCGTTTCATTTTAAAACAACCTCACTATTAAAATATAAATATACACAAATAGACAAGGGAAGAAAATTTTATTCATTTATTTAATTTTAAGTTTATTATATTTATTGGTTAATGTAAAAGAGTTGGAGAGCAAGTGGGTAGTTAAAACTCTCCAATTAAAATTGAGAGACCCAGATTCAAATCTCTCCTGCGGATATACTATGTAACAATTATATCTCTGCTGAAGATATACTATATAAAAAATATATTGTAACCACACAATAAAAATTTAAATTTATCATATTCAATTCACATGTTATTCTTACTTTAAATTTATTATATTCCACTAAATCGTTTTTATGACAGATCTCTAACACCCAAAACATGGACAGCATATACTTCAATAAAAACACTCTTTACTGTGGCCAAAGATCTCCTGGAAAGTTAGGTACCGAGTGCAAAAAAATGCGCTATTTTTACAGTTTGCATTTATAGTAGACAAATATAATATTATAATACCAAAGGATTTCTTATTCTAAAAAATTAGAAGCTACTTATAATCATAACATGAACTGTTTCACACTGCACTAGTGACGTTACTTTCAATAAGAATCTATTTAACTAGTCGGTGGGTTTAGGTGGATTGGTAAGTTGAGGCACTTACCAAAAGCAGATCTATGTTCTAATCCCATGAGTGTGCCCATGCATAGCCAGTAGTTCTCCTTAGCGTGTTGCACCTGACTGATGACGGTAATCTGTTTCGTGCTTGTTTGGCGGTCCTTGCACCTGACCGATGACGGTGATCTGTTTCCTGGTGATTTGTTTCTTGGTTGTTCGGCGGTCCCCTTCATGCCACGTGTTGAACCAGACTCATGAAGACGGTGCGAACCTTGTGTGTCCAGCGCTCCCCATCTCACGGCGGTCCCCTTCATGCCACATGTTGAACCAAACTCACGAAGATGGTGCGAACCTTGTGCGGCCGGCGGTCCTGATCTCACGCCGGGTTACCACACGCCGGGTTACCATTGACGAGACGGTGGGTGTGTTGGAAGCGTTCACTGACGTTAGCTTAAGCCTTACAATAAGAATCGACCCAACTAGTGTGTGGGTCTAGGTGGATTGGTAAGTTGGGGCACTTACCCAGAGGAGACCTAGGTTCCAATCCCACAGGCGTGCCCATGCATAACAAGTAGTTCGATCCGACTCTTCAGCGTGTTGCACTGACTGATGACGGTGATATGTTTCCTGCTTGTTCGGCAGTCCCCTTCATGCCACGTGTTGAACCAGACTGATGGTGATCTGTTCACTGCTTGTTCGAACCCTGTGCATCCGACGGTCCCATCTCACTCCGGGTTACTATTAATGAGACAATGAATGTGTTGGAAACCTTGGCTGATAGTTTGAACCCTACCAACTACACTCACAGTTACTAAAAATTGTGATTATAACCAAAGAAAAAGAATCAGCTAGAGCGTTGTTTACCACACTTCTATGTCAATTAAAGAATCCGGGTTACCACAATATTTCACCTTGCACTCTCTTTGAAATAATAGAAATGTTCTAACACAGTAATTCTTTTAGGTAGTAGTGCATAAGTCTGTGTTGCTCATTTTACGCTGAGGTATCGTGACCTCAAAATGAAACTGTCAAATTAACGGCAATTTGAGATTAATGCCAAAATCCAAGGCAGAATAAATACCTTTTTAACTGCATAGGATTTTGCATGTTTTTCCTCCAACAAGGATGGAATTGAAGCCTTGTATTCCCCGCCCTTCCCCCTGGCGTGGGCTGTTGAGTCCACCAACACTTAATCTGAAGATCATTTAAGGCCTTATAGGCAGTTTCAAGGACAACAATAGCTCTCCACATTATCGTATAGTATTACAGACGACATTATACTGATAAGCTTGTCTATGCATCACATTAGGCATTAGAAAAATTGTACGGTATACATAAATGGGACTCATTTTATACTCAAACAAACCATACAACAAAAGGATACACAATACACACGACACAGAATATGTACACATTACAATATACAGTGGCGCAGACAGCAAAACACTGCGTACATCCACTCATTAATTAGACTCCTATGGATAGAGCGACCCTATCTGTCCAGATATCACCTGTTCAGAAAGCTACATATACCAGATATGATCTACAAAATAAATATATCTACAACAAAACTAAAGACAGAGGTATAGATCCTTCTCATGGCTTAGAAAAAGGTCGCATAAAATTTTTTACTCTCCTGTGATTGTGCTTGACAGCGTGCGGGGAAAGAAAAGCGATGAAGGGATAAATACCATTAGAAAATATTATTCGTACTACATGTCAAAGACGAAATCAACCTGTAATAAGGTCGGCACGGATCTTCGCCTTGCACTCCGCCTTCGCAGTGAACTTAGGAGCACGACTGACAGTTCAGTTGTTGTTGCTCTTGAGGGTGAGTGTGGGCGACGAGCAGAGAGCAGATGCGGTTAATAGTATGGTCTAGTAAGCAAGCGCCAGAGTAAGGGATCCCGTCCGTCATTGCGCAAGTGCAGTTAAGCAATCGAAGAAGCGAATTGCAGAGTTGGAATCGCAGTTGAACCACAAAGACCGCGTTGGACATGGTTCCCAGATGCAACACCTGCTGCGTTACGATCCTCATCCCCCAAGAAAACCGTCTTGCATTTCAATCATAACATAGCGTATTTTTTCTGCTCATGGCTTATACGAGAAAAAGGAAGACAGAGTCAACAACGCAACAATTATATGTATGGCTTATAGGAAAGCGTTCTAACAAACAAAGTACCTAGACTGTGATATCTCTTGCAACAAATAGTCCGAATTCACGGCTGCTCTTCATGGTCCAGTGGATGGAAAAAGTGGCTTATTCGGCAGATCCACAAACTCCTCTACAAATAAGAACCAAAGCGAATTAGAACATAAAACGAGGGGGAAATATATACATGGGTTAAATCATTTGTTAAAATTACTTGCACGTCCGGAGCGGATGAGGATCTTGACGGGCTGGGGGAACTACGGCCAGAGCGTTCTGCACGGTCAACTGTGATTCCAGCTCTGTGATTCGTTTCTTCAATCGTTTCCCTGCACTTGTATAACCATGGATGGGATCCATTAGTCTGGCCCGCCCTTCAGATACCAAACTCTTAACTGCATCTGCTCTGAGCTCGCCGTCCACACTAACCTGAAACACAAACAACAATAGAAGAGTCAGTCCCACTAACAAACCCTGTGCGACGTAGCAGTGCCCAGCTGTGTGCATAGAGGAGAGATCTGCCTACCTTATTATATAAATAATTTCTACTGATGTTCCGGAAACATGGAACCCGTGGAAGTACGAATTACTCGGACCACTTTACAAGGCTTTTGCAACATTAGTTCCTTCTGAAGAGTTACTTAGTCTTGATTAGGACACGATCGGCTCGTTGGCGAGGCTTACGTTTCTTTTTTTAATTTTATTTACAGGGAATCAGTAAGTTTTTCCATTTTAACATGTTTTTTTTAATTTTATTTAAAAGGAAATCCACGTTTCTTACTTTTAATTAGAATTAACTTTAAAGATGTTAAATTTTGAGAGCTGCAATTATAAACCCTACTTTGCCAGGGTAAATGTAATTCTGAGTGAAAAAGACTTCAGTGGCTAGGGATTTGTGTTGCCATCATTGGGCTGGCTTACACTTAGTGAAGTCACCTCAGACATCCTGTCCCAACAAACTTACTTTTTATGAAGACAATGAAAAAAAGTGAAATTGTATTGTTGTCATTGAACTTATGTGCACTCACTGGAATCAGATCAAACTACCTAGCGGGGCTAGGTGGAGTGGTAACTGCAGATGTGGCTGAACACCTACCAAGAAGAAACATAGGTTGAAACCTTGAGATTAGTGGGAAGCTAACCCTTTGCAAAGATAAAAGATAGTAGTTTGCTTTGAATCCTCTGAGTAGACAAATTGAGGATGATGATATGATTGATCAACAAAAACAAGACCGATAGGTTTATCCGGAACAATCCCTCTAGTTTGAATCTTAACAAAATGGTAACCAACTCTTTTATGTAATAAAAATAAAAAATCAAACTACTACTTTATTTTTTATTTTTTTTTATAATAAAACAACAAATAATCGCTGACATTCACCTCCACGGTAATTTTCCATTATTCTTTTTTTGTTTTTCCCGTTAAATTAACTTGTTTGAGAGGTAGTAATGAAACTTCCTTAACTATGGTAGAGCTTGGCCCTTTTTCAAACCATGGTAGAGCGTCGTCTGAGTTTCTCTTACCAATAAATTTTTATGGGGCATATTTTATTGTTAATTTATTATTAAAAATTAAAAATAAATAAAATGACAACACACCCACCTAATAATATGACACTAAACCATAGTAGAGTGTCGTCTGAGTTTCTCTTACGAAGAATTTTTTATGGGGCATATTTTATTGTTAATTTATCATATTATGGATTTTTAAATTGCAATTGTTGTTTTGTTTATGATATTTGAGAATATTGTCCTATTGATATCATGCATGTTTGCAGGACTAGGTACTCTCATAGGTGGATGAGGAAGTCAGCCATCGAGAACGAGAGACCCAAAAAAAAAAAAGAAATGATGGTCATTTTAACTATTGAAAGCTCCAAGGTAAAAACATACTACCCACGTATAGATGCATTCATATTTATGTGTTTTAATTTATATGTCTTATCATTGGTTTACAAATTGCTATGAGTAAGGGAACCCCCATAATGGGAAGTTGATAACCTAAAATTTATCATAAAATATTCTATTTAGAGACATAGGCAAAAAGGTGTATATTCTTTTCAAGTACTTATTTTGCTTTGCCTATGTTTGAATAATGATTATCTTTATTTTACAAAGAAATGTTGCATGACTAGTGAGAATAATTATGTTTATTTAAATTGATATTAATAGTTTAAAGGTTTTATTAATGTCATATTTAACTATTAATGATTTCATACCATTATTAATCATTAAATTCTAGGAGAGAGTATTTTTTAAATCTTAGTCAAGGTTCTCAAAAGATGTTTACCAACAAGATTAAATTTGATAAGGTATTACCACACTTCGAGACCATAATGCTATAGGTGTTTCTCTAGTGGATAGGAGAGGCCAATCTATCATAGATTTTAGGTTTTACCTCATATACCTTTATAGCATGAAGGATGCTTCAACTGGTCATCCCACATTTCTTACATTCTCTATGAATGTAAGATATACTGATTGCAACATTGGGATTATCCCTTCTCAATATTTACAGATAAGGGATGCCAATTCTCTCACACAATATATGGTAATCTATGTTGGTGTGTTCAAGCATAATACCTTTAGGTTTAGTCAATTATACCTCCACTATGGATATACTAAACTATAGTGCTTAACTACCCAATCTCTGTGATGGATTTAGATAAGGCAACTATCACTTCATATGATAGTTCTACATGGATACCTAATCCCACCTTCTTAAGGTACCATCACTTAATCTCATTTACACATGGGTTCTTAACCTCCTAGTTGGAATTTAAATTCTAGCTACATGACTTAGAATCCATCCAAATACTACATGCCTTTGGAAGCATCGAAGTTTCCAACTCTAGATGTGTCCATTGTAAAATTTATTGGGTGTTGCCTACCTGCAACATCCCCAAGTTTGGGTTAATTATGGAAGGGTTCTAACAATATCATTTATTGCATACCCTTTCCAAACCCTTCATAACTCGAAGATATAACATTCAAACCTTGCCTCTCACTTTCTCTCTCTCTTTCTCTAATCAACAAAAGCAAAACATACCTACTTTGCTTTTATTAAAAAAATATTAAATCATCCATTAAAATTATATGCTCATAGGGCACTTAAAACAATTTTTTAAAACTCATAGGTTATCCATGGATACCTACAAAACTCATTGGTCAGTACGTTATCCATGAGTACCCATAAAATTCATAGGTTAGTGAGGCCTATTGAGTTTTTTTTCCTAAACTTGGACTAACTAATTCACCATCATGATGATTTACTGGCCATTACTTGCCAAGTACTCAATGAATAATTATCGAGACTCACATGGGTAGAGGTGAAATTTTATTTAAAAGTAAAATTTGGGGGTGAAATTTCATTTTTTATAGTCTTATTCCACAGGAAACAAAATTGCAAACCATTGAAGCATCATAAACAACAAATATAAATTGTAAATCATTGAAGCGTCCTAAACAACAAATATAAACTGTATTTAAACATTATATTGAATATTGGACATAGACATATGAAGATTTCATGCTATTTATACAAATTTTTCTAAGGTATTTTTCAAATCCACCAATTGCAAATTAGGGTTTTCTTAGTTTTTTTTTTTTGTAAATAGTTCATTTCAAATTAAAATTAATAGGCTAGGGGTTGTATTTTGAAATTTTCTCCATTATTCATCCCTTAAAAAATCTAGGGTTTAGTTAGATTTATTTTCACTTTTTTCTCTCTTTTCATGCTAGGCTAGGGCTATATATTTTTAATTTGCTTTATTCCCTACTCCCCAAAAATTCTAGGGCTTAGCTGGGTACTTTGTTTCCATTTTATTTTTATTTTTTTTTCATGCAAAAATCATAGTCTAGGGCTATATATTTTTAATTTGCTCCATTGCCTGCCCCTAAAAACATCTAGGGTTTAGTTAGCTTTTTTTTTGTTTATTTTTTCTTTTCATACAAAAATCGTAGGCCATGGTTGTATTTTTTAAATTTTCCCCATTACCCAACCCCCCCAAAATATGGGGTTTAGCTACTTGTTTACAATGTTTGTTTTTTTCCTTCTTTTCATGTAAAACTCGCAGGTCGGGGCTATAATATTTTTTACTCATTCAATTCCCCACCCCAAAATATTCTAGTCTTTAGATAGGTTCATTTTTTTGTTTTTTCTTTTCATGAATGTAGTTACACATTAAATTTTTATTGTTTTATTTTTTTAACCATGTAGGGTAGGGCATTTCATTAATATTTTGTTTTCTTGCTTTCTCTATTATTAGGAAATATAGATAACTTATTTAGGTGAGGTCCTTGGAACCATTATGGGCAGTAATGAACCTCCTATAAGTGGAACTAAAATGACTCTATCAACACAATTCCCAACTCAAACCCTAAGAAAGGAACCAATGCAGAATTATGCAGTTAAGGGAAACTTGTTGAATTAGGTGTTTTGTAAATTTTGTGGCAAGGACATGTGAAAAGGCATTAATTGCCTCAATTTTTTTTTATTGGTCAAATAGAGAAAGATACGGATCTTTACCCTAACATAGATGAAATGATTAAATATAAGGTGAAGGATTTCACATTGAAATAAAAGTCCAAGAAAATAGTTGACAAAAGGGAAAGAATTACAACAGAACAAGGAATGGGGCCATAGGGCTCCTTTTATGGGGATGAGGTCCAACTATAGTATATTCATGCCATGATTGAAGAATATGTTCCTAGCCCTTGCACTCATCAAATTTTTCATGCATGTAGTTACACATTAAATTTTCAATATTTACTTTTTTAAAGCATGTAGGTTAGGGTACTTAATTAATATTGTGTTTTCTTGCTTTCTCTATTATTAGGAAATACATATGAATTATTTAGGTGAGGTTATTGGAACCATTATGGGAAGCAATGACCCTCCTATAAGTGGAACTAAAATGACTCTATCAACACAAATCCCAACTCAAACCCTAGGAAAGAACCCAATGTGGAATTATAGAGTTAAGGGAAACTTGTTGAATTAGGTGTTTTGTAAATTTTGTAGCAAGGACATGTGAGAAGGCGTTAATTACCTCAATTTTTTTTATTGGTCAAATAGAGAAAGATACGAACCTTTGCCTTAACATAGATAAAATGATTAAATCTAAGGTGAAGGATTTCACATTGAAAAAAAAGTCCAAGAAAATAGAGCACAAAAGGGAAAAAATTACAACGGGATAAGGAGTGGAGCCATAGGGCTCCTTTTATTGGTATGAGGTCCAACTATAGTATATCCATGTCATGATTGAAGAATATGTTCCTAGCCCTTGCACTCATAATTTTTTTTTTTTGCATGTAGTTACACATTAAATTTTTATTGTTTGCTTTCTTAAAGCATGTAGTTTAGGGCATTTCATTAATATTTTGTTCTTTTTCTTTCTCTATTATTAGGAAATACAGATGACTTATTTAGGTGAGGTCCTTGGAACTATTATGGGCAAAAGTGACCCTCCTAGAAGTGGAACTATAATTACTCTATCAACACAAAACCCACCTCAAACCCTAGGAAAGGACCCAATGTGGAATTATGGATTTAAGGGAAACTTGTTGAATTAGGTTTTTTGTAAATTTTGTGGCAAGGACATGTGAGAAGGTGTTAATTACCTCAAAATTTTTTGATTGGTCAAATAGAGAAAGATATGGACATTTACCCTAACATAGATGAAATGATTAAATCTAAGGTGAAGGATTTGGCATTGAAAAAAAAAAGTCCAAGAAAATAGAGGACAAAAGGGAAAGAATTACAATGGGACAAGGAGTGGGGCCATAGGGATCCTTTTATGGGGATGAGGTCCAAGTATAGTATATCCATGCCATGATTGAAGAATATGTTCCTAGACCTTGCACTCATAAAAATTTTAATGCATGTAGTTACACATTAAATTTTTATTGTTTGCTTTTTTAAAGCATGTAGGTCAGGGCATTTCATTAATATTTTATTTTTTTGCTTTCTCTATTATTAGGAAATACAGATGACTTATTTAGGTGAGGTCCTTGGAACCATTATGGGCAGTAGTGACCCTCCTAGAAGTGGAACTAAAATGACTTTATCAACACAATTCTCAACTCAAACCCTAGGAAAGGACCCAATGTGGAATTACGTAGTTAAGGGAAACTTGTTGAATAGGTGTTTTGTAAATTTTGTGGCAAGGACATGTGAAAAGGCATTAATTGCTTCAATTTTTTTTGATTGGTCAAATAGATAAAGATACATATCTTTGCCCTAACATAGATAAAATGATTAAATCTAAGGTGAAGGATTTCACATTGAAATAAAAGTCCGAGAAAATAGATGACAAAAGGGAAATAATTACAACGAGACAAGCAGTGGGGCCATAGGGCTCCTTTTATGGGGATGAGATCCAACTATAGTATATTCATGCCATGATTGAAGAATATGTTCCCAGCCCTTGCACTCATCAAGGTGTTGTTAGTGGTAGTGGGAGAAGCATGGGACAAGGCTTTGGTACTAGAAAAATTACCATTTATAATACTACAATGGGAAGGGACATGGCAAAGGAGGTCAATATAGTCATAACAAGTTTTGGTATTATTATAACATTCTGTTCCACTCTATGGACAACCCTTATTGGTAAGTCATAGTGAACGCATTGAGTGAGTCTATGAAAGGAGTAAATATACCTTATACACATCAAATAAGTAAACCACTATTGGAGGAGTATGTAATTAAACCTGCTCTTGTATAATAATAATGGATGATATGAAATATAAAGGGATGTAACATTCTTTCGATGGGTGGATGTATGGAAGAAACTACACACTCTTGAACTTCATGGTGGCTTTGGATGGATCCATGGTTGGTCGATGCCTCATGAAAGACAAATAATTCAAAATTATTATTTAGTTTGTTTGTGTGGTCAAAATAGGTGTGGAAAACATTGTCCAAGTAGTGAAAGATAATGCAACAATATATGTATCTATATATAGACTTCTTTAAGAGAAGTACCCTTTATCTTTTGGAACTATGTGTTTTCCATTGCATTGACCTCATGTTGAAGAATATTGGCAAAATATCATGGGTGAATATAGTGGTACAATAGGTAAAGAGCATAACATGGTTTATATATAACCACACATGGATGCTTAACTTCATGAGGGAGCATAATGATGGAAAGGAAATTCTTTGGCTAGGGATAACTTTATTTACCTCTAGTTTCATTTCCTTGTAGAACCTTCTCACATCATCCTCTAATTTGAAGCCGATGTTTAAGTGTAAATAATAGGATACCTCATAGTTTCATATTGAAGAGGTGAGATAGTAGATATCGAGCCAAATGTATAATAATTAATTTTGAAAAAGTGTTCAAAATTTTTTTGAAGTAATTACAATTTGCATGTTGAGTTCAAATTTAAATTTCAAAATCTTACTTATACTTGAATATTACTTTTTCTAAATTTTCAATATTTACTTTATAATTAAGGTGGTTGAGCCCTTGGTAATGTTTCTTCACCTTATATATGGTAAAAAATTTACCATTTGCTATGAGGTAATGAATAGAGTGAAAGAGGTCATTTGACATTATTACAGAAGTACTTTGTATAAATATGAAGCAATTAGCCACATTTTTAAAAAAATTTGGACATGGAAACAATGCCAATGAATTTATGTCATGGGATGCTTCTTGAATTCCTAATTATTTTATAGCAATAGCCTATACAGTAATGAAGAGGTCCTTAGGTTTTACGCTTGTTTATAAGGATGATAGGAAATCCAACAAACATCACCTTATCCATATTGAGTTGTAAATGTACAAGACTATAGGAGGGAGCTTGTTTGTGTCTCCCTTTGCTAGAAAAACAAGGTCAATCTTATGATCAGACAATACATTTCAACTTTGAATGTTAAAAATTTACATTCTTATAGTATACTATCATAAATTTATGATGGGAGGTCTATGGCTCCAAAACAACTACCTTACAAAATATGTTTATTTGCGTCTTTAGTCAACGTTGTAGCACTTTTGAGTGTGAGTGAAATTGGTCTCTATTTAACGCCATACACACTAAGAAGTGCAATAGGTTGACGTGGTGTTTGGGTAATACAACCTTAGACTTTGGACAAGACAAGTGGATGATAGTGAATCCAACATGGCAATTTAACTGGATGAGCTAGATCTATTTTTTTATTATATTGACAAGAGTTCTATGGATTTTGAGTTTACTATAGTGGAACTTGAGACACTTGAAAAGAAAGCAAAAAATTTAAATAGATTGGAGGAAATATACCATTATGATAATGCACTTGAGTAGCCTCACCCACTAATTCAAAGCCAAGGCCAACCATGAGCATCAACTACAAAGAAAAAAATGGGAAAACAAAAAATAATTTAAAAATTGCCTTACATTTCAAAATGTTATATTTTTATGTTGTATTTACGATTTGAGCTGAATTATTATTTCATAAATTATAAATATACTCATTACAACAAATATCTAATACAAAATATTTTTTCTTCTTCTCTTTATTGAAAAAAAATCTTGGAGGTTCCCGAATTACTCAGGAATTCTCGAAAATGAGTTGGTACCACGTTACTTTATCCTCTCGAAAATCAGGTTGTTGAGATTTTTCATAGTTAGTAGTTTTAAAACAATTACATACTTTAAATTTAAATTGAGTCATTTAAATTTTTATTGTTTGCTTTTTTAAAGCATGTAGGTTAGGGCATTTCATTAATATTTTATTTTCTTGCTTTCTCTATTATTAGGAAATACATATGACTTATTTAGGTGAGGTCCTTGGAACCATTATGGGTAGCAGTGACCCTCCTAGAAGTGGAACTAAAATTACTCTATCAACACAATTCCCAAATCAAACCCTAAGAAAGGAACCAATGCAAAATTATGCAGTTAAGGGAAACTTGTTGAATTAGGTGTTTTGTAAATTTTGTGGCAAGGACATGTGAAAAGGCATTAATTGCCTCAAATTTTTTTGATTGGTCAAATAGAGAAAGATACGGATCTTTTCCCTAACATAGATGAAATGATTAAATATAAGGTGAAGGATTTCACATTGAAATAAAAGTCCAAGAAAATAGTTGACAAAAGGGAAATAATTACAACAGAACAAGGAATGGGGCCATAGGGCTCCTTTTATGGGGATGAGGTCCAACTATATTATATTCATGCCATGATTGAAGAATATGTTCCTAGCCCTTGCACTCATCAAGGTGTTGTTAGTGGGAGTGGGAGAAGCATGGGACAAGGCTTTGGTACTAGAAAAATTACCATTTATAATAATACAATGGGAAGGGACATGGCAAAGGAGGTCAATATAGTCATAACAAGTTTTGGTATTATTATAACATTTGGTTCCACTCTATGGACAACCCTTATTGGTAAGTCATAGTGAAGGCATTGAGTGATTCTACGAAAGGAGTAAATATACCTTATACACATCAAATAAGTAAACCACTATTGGAGGAGTATGTAATTAAACCACCTCCTCTTGTATAATAATAAAGGATAATATGAAATAAACATGGATGTAACATTCTTTTGATGGGTGGATATATGGAAGAAACTACACATTCTTGAAATTCATGGTGGTTTTGGATGGATCCATGGTTGGTTGATGCCTCATGAAAGACAAATAATGCAAAATTATTATTTAGTTTGTTGGTGTGGTCAAAATAGGCATGGAAAACATTGTCCAAGTAGTGACGGTCAATGCAAAAATATATGTATCTATAGATAGACTTATTTACGAGAAGTACCATTTATATTTTGTAAATATGTTTTTTCCATTGCATTGACCTCATATTGGAGGAAATTGGCAAAATATCATGGATGAATATAGTGGTACAATAGATAACGAGCATAACATGGTTTATCTATAACCACACATGGATGCTTAAT
Source organism: Wollemia nobilis (assembly GCA_028583015.1). Taxonomy (NCBI): domain Eukaryota; kingdom Viridiplantae; phylum Streptophyta; class Pinopsida; order Araucariales; family Araucariaceae; genus Wollemia; species Wollemia nobilis. The sequence continues at coordinate 918,045 of JAQPPZ010007059.1, forward strand.
TTGATGAGGGAGCATAATGATGGAAAGGAAATTCTTTGGCTAGGGACAACTTGATTTACCTCTTGTTTCATTTCCTTGTAGAACCTTCTCACATCATCCTCTAATTTGAAGCCGATGTTTAAGTGTAAGGAATATGATGCCTCATAGTTTCTTATTAAAGAGGTGATATAGTAGATATCGAGCCAGGTGTATAATAATTAATTTTGTAAAAGTGTTAAAACATTTTTTGAAGTAATTACAATTTGCATGTTGAGTTCAAATTTAAATTTCAAAAGATTATTTATACTTGAATATTACTTTTTCTAAAATTTCAATATTTACTTTATAATTAAGGTGGTTGACCCCTTGGTAAGGTTTCTTCACCTTGTAGATGGTGAAAAATTTACCGTTTGCTATGAGGTAATGAATAGAGTGAAAGAGGTAATTTGCCCTTATTACAGAAGTACTTTGTATAAATATGAAGCAATTAGCCACATTTTTTAAAAAATTTGGACATGGAAACAATGCCAATGAATTTATGTCATGGGATGCTTCTTGAATTCCAAATTCTTTTATAGCAATAGCCTATATAGTAATGAAGAGGTCCTTGAAGGTTTTACGGTTGTTTAGAGAGGATGATAGAAAATCCAACAAACATCACCTTATCCCTATTGAGTTGCAAATGTACAAGACTATAGGAGGGAGCTTGTTTGTGTCTCCCTTTGCTATAAAAGCGTCAATATTATGATCAGACAATGCATTTCAATTTTGAATGTTAAACATTAACATTCATATAGTATATTGTCTCAAATTTATGGTGGGAGGTCTATGGCTCCAAAACACCTACCTTACAAAATATGTTTATTTGCATCTTTAGTCAACGTTGTAACACTTTTGAGTGTGAGTGAAATTGGTCTCTATTTAAGGCCGTACACACTAAGAAGTGCAATAGGTTGAGCCAAGAGAACCTCATTGACGTGGTGTTTGGGTAATACAACCTTAGACTTTGGACAAGACAAGTGGATGACAGTGAATCCAACATGGCAATTTAATTGGATGAGCTAAATCTATTTTTTTATTGGATTGACAAGAGTTCTATGGATTTTGAGTTTACTATAGTGGACCTTGAGACACTTGAAAAGAAAGCAAAACATTTAAATTAATTGGAGGAAATATACCATGATGATAATGCACTTGGGTAGCCTCACCCACTAATTCAAAGCCAAGGCCAACCATGAACATCAACTGCAAAGAAAAACATAGAAAAACAAAAAATAATTTAAAAATTGCCTTACATTTCAAAATGTTACATTTTTACGTTGTATTTACAATTTGAACTGAATTATTATTTCATAAATTATAAATATACTCGTTACAATACATATCTAATACAGAACGTTTTTTCTTCTCTTTGTTGAAAAAAAATCTTGGAGGTTCCCGAATTACTCAGGAACTCTCGAATATCAGGTTGTTGAGATTTTTCGTAGTTAGTAGTTTTAAAACAATTATATAAAAGATGAGCTGGTACCACGTTACTTTATCCTCTTGAAAATCAGGTTGTTGAGATTTTTCATAGTTAGTAGTTTTAAAACAATTATATAAAAGATGAGTTGGTACCACGTTACCTTATTTTATACTTCTCTAAAGAAGTCTGGCTTTTTAAAACACTAACCCCAGTTCAATTAGCTATTTAATATCATTGAGCTGTTCAATCACCTTAAAGCTAGAAGAAGAAAGTTATCATGACGTTCGAGTACAGAAAACCCTTAAAGGGGGCGTAGTTAATAATCTCTTTTTCCACAAAAATGAAAAATGTAGCCATTTATTCTGGACGACGTATCTAATCTTCGACGGTTTGGCGTATGCAATTCCGTTCTCACACTGCATCATTCTATAGAATTAATATAGCTACCGGATATAAATAAAAACTTGACGGCACTTAAGGAAATTTTGTTTTAACTAATTATAAAAGCTTAGATCGTATTTCACAATTTAAATAAGGCATATGCTCGTAACAGTAAGTTAAATTTCTCTGAGGTGGTTAAGACATTAATATATCTTAAGTGGGCTTAAGGTTTAAAACCTTCCTTAACATTTATGTATCTTAAATGAGTGAAGTTTAGGATCTTCTTTTACAAAGATACTTTAAAAGTCTTTAAAAAAAAATATGTACAGCAGGTAAGCCAAAAAAACAAAAAACAAACTCTGACCTTAAACTTTTACCCTGCCGAATTTCCTAGATATACGAGCACGTTGTGAATATCTAACCTGCCTTCTGTCTGTAAAAGCTAGCATATGAAATCAAATGTTTAGGATATTTCTTCAATACTCTGATCTTAAACTTTTAAGTTGCCGAATTTACTAGAATAGGAGCACGTTGTGACTATCTAACCTGCCTTTTGTCTGTAAAAGCTAGCGTGTAAAATCAAAGGTTTAGGATATTTTTTCAATCTGTGGACTTAAAGGCATTTATCTTTAGCCATCAAACAGCCGACGCGGGAAGAAAGTCCAACGGGACACATGGAGATAATGTTAAGAAAAAAAAACGCGGGAATAAAGTCCGAACGTTAAGAAAAAGACAGATTCCCACTTGCTGACATACCACGGCCCCTGGATTCCAATGGAGTCCAATCAACTTCTTTTCAGTAAAAGTTATATCCGTACGATTTTCTCAACACAATTTCAATCGATCTTATCAACAATTTTATTTTTTCATTTAGAAAATACAATCAGATCAAATCACCGGTGTTGATTTCTTCCGGACTTCTCCTGTAACTAATCGAAACAGCACTAACAATTTTGGAAATTGATACTCCAATCAGTACAGTATTTATGTTGTTCTATGCAACCATCCATTCTTAAACTTTGGATTCATATCTGGGACGGAAATCTAAGGAACTGGATTCTAGTGAAGATAAACAAATTGAGTGGTAGTCTTTCTAAAAAAGGGGGACGACGGATGTTTAGAAACGCGGTGCAAGTTAAAATCCTCTATCCCATTAAACGAAATCCCTTATTAAAGTACAGTGACATGACCTACAAAAGAAGCTATTTTTTTTTACTTCAAAACTGCTCCATTTGATTTCACTGGGGCATCCCAATCAACTTGTCTAATAATTAATTAGAGTTCATTCATATCGTAGATGATGAGCCTTTCCTTGCCCGAAAAAGTAAGGTTAACCAAGCACATGATTTTGTTTAGATATATTTTTTTTTAAATACGAAAGTAATTGTCATATAAAATGATAGATGCGAAAGTAAAAAGGTAAATGTAAAGATAAAGATAAAAAGATAAATATAAAATACTGTGATATTTTAAATATAATTAAAAGAATATGAAAAATATGGAAAAGAATATGAATTTTTTTTAAAAAGAAAAATCAATAAATAAAAAAGGAATATAAAAGTTAGATAAGAGAATGTAAAAATAAAGAGATAAAGTTAAAAATAGAGAAACACGATGTATTAATTTAAAAAAAAAAAAAACATTTTGCACTCAGTATATGAGGATGTGTTCAACCTGAGTTGATCTATTAATTTAATTTTTATTAGATCATCTAACTTACTCATTTTCTATGTTGTATTTAAAAATATAAAATTAAATGATAATAAATTTATTATAATAATTAAATAATATAATTATACCCAAATTAAATATACTATACAAATATCACGAGTATATTTTATATAATAAAAATATGAAAGTGTCTAAATGAACCTAAATACTACTTTTACACCGTTTCATTTTAAAACAACCTCACTATTAAAATATAAATATACACAAATAGACAAGGGAAGAAAATTTTATTCA